>JADRCH010000203.1:328395-382335 GCA_019843965.1 Rhynchomys soricoides | reverse complement strand
ATACATGTCATAGACACCAAATATCATACAGAAACCACATATCACATAGATATACATGTCATAGACACCAAATATCATATAGAAACCACATATCATACAGATGCCACATATCATATAGACACCACATATTATATAGATACTATATATCATATAGAGATACCATACATCATATAGAAATTATATGTCATACAGATGCCACATATAATATAGATACCACATATCATACAAACATCACATATCATATAGTCACCACATATTATACAGATACCACATATCATACAGACTCCACATACCATACAGACATCATATATTATAGTGACACCACATATCATATAGACTCCACATATCATAGTCACCACATATCATACAGACACCACATATCATACAGACACCACATATCATACAGACATCACATATCAAACAGTCTTTTAGTTCAAGCAAAATAAGAAATTACTTCAGAGGCAAAGGGAACTGCTACATACAAGAGGCTCTCAGGAGTGCATGTAAGTATCCAAGAGAGAAAACAACCCTGAATGTATATGTTAATAACTGTTAAGGCAATCCAACCATAAATAAACCACTTTACTGACGTCGTCATAGCACATGGGAGCAATAGTACTAGACTATAAAAATCATCACAGCACTTTCCAGATTAAGCTGTATTCGACCACTTCAAACGACAGCAAATGTATCTTATCTTTCTCTCTGTCATACCTCTCAAGAACATGAAACCATGCTTTTCGCTCATATACATGTGATTTGGGCTATATATCCACAGTTTTAAAAATTATAAAATTAGATGTGTTCTTAATCCTTGAATTTATACATGCACATACAAGAGCATATTTCAGTGTCAAGGAAGGAAGACTAAGCTTCTAATTTAAACATTAGAGAGCCTTTACAAACTCATTATTCTGAAACCACACTACAGTCGCCCAAGAACAAATGAAGCACAGGCAAGTGCAGGACTCATGTTTATTCAATGGACAAATTTTGTAATAAAGTTATGCAGAGATTTAATTTTAAAATATATGTGTGTGTGGTTGTTTTGTCTGCATGAATGTCTACATTCAACATGTACAGTGTCCACGGGGGTCAGAAAAAGATGTTGGAGCTCCTGGGACTGAGTTACAGATGGTTGTCAGCTGCCACGTGGGTGCTGGGAACCAAACCCAGAGCCTCTGCAAAATCAGCCACTGCCCTTAACCATTGAAGCATCTTCCCATCCCCCAGTGTATAGGTACTTTGTAGATAAAAGCAGTTTTCTAGTAATCTAGTTGTAACTAGGTAGTTAAAAAAATTAAAAGCAACAGTCTCTGGAGCTTTTAGCCTTGGAATTCTTCAGGAGGGAAAGAAAGAAAGAAGGGGGCAGGGGGGGAGGAGAGGAAAGAGAAAAGGAGAGGAAAGAAAGAAAAAAGACTTACTTAGAAAGAATACACAGATTAAACTAACCCATCAGTGAGTAGGAAAAGCAAATCTCTCCTTGATATATATGTATATGTATGTATATATATATATATATATATATATATATATATATATATATTCTGCATAAAATGTTTCAGAAGTCACAAGTCTGTCCTTTTGTGGTGTGTTATCACTATGATTTCTGTAATATATTTTAAATTATATTTATTTTTTATATATGGGCATTTTGCTCACATGTATGCCTGTATATCACTTGAGTGCCTAGTGTCTGTGAAGACCAGAAGAGGGTGCTGGATCTCCAGGACTAGAGTGAGAGACAGCTGTGAGCCGCCATGTGGTTGCTGGGAATTGAACCCAGGTCCTCCGGAAGAACAGCCAGTGCTCTTAGGCCCGGTATCTTGTTGTAATACATGACTACTGAGCACGTTTCGTATCCCCTACAATTTATATTCAATATTTAAGATATCCTTTTTTTCTTTGTCGTCATTCCTAGGGTAGAAAAGACATTGGGAAATCCCCACTTCAAGCTTCCTTGATGGGTAGCTAAGCTGTTTGTATACAGGTATCAACACAGGACATCAGCAAGGATCTAATAAGACTGTGTCTCTAGCAATGCCAACCTTGAAAGGCTAGCCCAGACACTCCCAGGGGACTGCCAAGGCTTATTTGTGTAACCTCCAGTATAACAATGTGTGCTTCCCTAAGTGTTTGCTCTATGCTTTATTACTGCTGTTTACAGAAGTGATATGCCCGGTAATTTAGTAAAATCACTTTCCCTCAGTGCTTTGTAAGCACTCAAAGCAAATAGAGTCAAATCAAGTTGAGAAGAAATGGCTTTATTAAGACTATTTTAAAGACGGCTTGTCCATATTAATACGCAGTATGAACACACATCTCTATACAATTTAAAAATATTCCCATAGTCTCACTAGCCATGGCTTACCTCAAGAAACGTTCTTTGGCCGTGAACGTTAGCAGATTCTTCCATTATCAAAGACCTGAACCTGAGGAGGCAGCTGCTGGGGCACAAGTCTCACTAGCAACCTGGTCTGAGTATCCTGCTCCTCAGCACAAGACAGTGCACTGCAAGGAAGGAATGTACTGGGCATGCGCAGTCATGATATCAAGTACCCATGGTCACCGCCATGGCATCCACACTGCAACCTAACATGGGCCACAAGCAGTCTCCTCATGGCAGGGCTGCCTGCCAGCTCCCTTTCTCATGGAGTTCATGAACTGTATCCACATATAAACAGAACAGGCAGCTGGGGACAGCCATGGAGGCCCATGTGCTTAAAAAAAAAAAGAAAAAGAGAAGAAAAAGAAAGGCAGTCCATCTATGGCTGTACTACTAAGTGTGAGGTCTGTGCTTCCTTGCCTTTGTCAGGTCCTTTGACTTGACCCTATGTAAGAGAGGATGTCTGAGGAGAGCACCTCTTCAATTGCTTTCAGACATTTTCAAGACAGCTAGGCAATGGCAGAGATCTGGGGCATGGAGCACAGAGGCCTGGCACCCCAGCCCAGAACTACTTCTTATCTATCAGGGGGATGTGAGTTTACATTCCCAGGCTTAACTCTTCAGAATGACAACAAAACCAAGCACCCTGCAGGCAGGCAGACATTAAACTGTCTGTGAATTCTTAGAATTGCCTATCTGGCGCCTTGGGACAGTGGTCAGACCACAGTCAAGCTCAGCTGGGGAAAGGGTTGTCTTGCTTCTCACTTGGTTTTGTCACTGTGGTTCTCAGAGCGGAGGATGAACGAACATGTGAGGGAGACAGAGCGAGAATGTAATCGTGTGTGCGCAGACACACACACACACACACACACACATACACACGGTGAAATGCAGTATGCTAGAATACAAGAAAAGGCACCCTCCACACATTGTCGCTGTAACCCCACTCCACAGTTTCCTCTGGTCCCGGAAAAGGGGGAAGGAACAACATTTGGCAGAAAGTGAAAAGCAGAGAAATTTTATGACAATAAATTATAACTGTCATCATAAACGTATAAAGGCTTAATAATAGGATGAAATACATCAAAAATATATTGATCGGAATAAAATATTTTTAAAGGTGCAATGAAAAAGACACATAGACTAGCCCACTCCGGTTACATTTTATTACTTTAATTGGCAAGTGGACTTATTCTCAAGGCTGACACTTTATATACAGTTTCAGACAGGCCAAAATTCACACTCAAATTCACACTCTGTTTGCAGAGATGCTCTTTAATTTACAGCATCCCATCTAAGCATAGCTCAAAAACATACTTACTGCATCCGAGTCTAACTTAGGGACGCAGAGCAGGGTACTGTGTCAGTTGTCTGTATTTCTGACCATGCAGCTGAGGGGCCATACCTGGCCAATGCTGCCTGGTATCCTGCAAGGGAGTACTGTGTGGCATAATACCAGCCTGGTACATCACGAAGGACAATTCTGCTCAGTGCTTATTGTTTTTGATACCATTACAAGGTTGAGTAATCAAAAGTTAGAGACTGTGCATATGTAGATGTGCATAATCAATATGTACTGACGGATATTTTGAAACCTCAGAAATGATGCAATATTCAATAGAAGTCCAAATATATATCATGTGTCCTGGAAGAACCTAGGTGTGAGCCGTTGCCAGCACACTGTCTTTTCCTGGGTTGCCTTTGTAAGTGGACATGATGACACCTCTTTGAAAAGATTATCTAAATATTTAAATTAACAATAAAAATGCAAAACTGCTTGTAAACTCTGAAATGCACTATCAGCATTGAAAGTTATAGCCAATAAAGTGTTTTTTAATAAACTTAGAAAAGTAACTTCATGGCATAAAATGAATCACACAAACTCCATGTGATGACCCTCTTCAAGAATCCTGCTCTGCCCAGAGTTGGGGATGTTTCCCTCTTGAGGAAGTATTTGGAGAAGAGCAGCCCCGGAAGGCTGGCACTTAAGCCGCAGTCGATGATGCTTGTATGGTTTATGCTACATACAATGCATACCACGAGGAAAGAAACAAAAACACTAAGCATCCGTGATGAGATTTAAAACCTCAGATTATGTAAGCATTCCATTTATTCCAGGGTTTACAGGACACTCGGGCAGGCACACACTCTGAGGAGATGCGTTTGAGAGTTAAACACAGGTGGGTCCACGGTAATGAGAGGCGTGCTTGAGACTGTCAGATAAGATCTCTGTTCATGCAGGTACACCCCAGCATAAAAGTCATCGGGACGGAGCAACACGAAAAGTTCTACTCACATTATCAAAACATGTCCTAAGTACACATAGAGAAGAGACGGAGAAGGTAAACACATAAATGCGTCAGCATTATCTTAAGCAACTAATTTAGCCCCTGAAAAAAGGAACTTGTTTAAGGTATATTACACACTTGCATGAAAATGGCTTTACGCAACTTTGGATATAAAAAAATTTAAAAATTATGTAAGGGACTGAGGAGGGAGACGCCTTAGTGGGTGAAGGAGCTTGCTGCCAAGCCCGCTGACCTGAGTTTGATCTCCAGCAGCTACAGAATGGAAAAAGTGAACCAATACCTGAAAGCTGTCCTCCAACATTGACCACAAAGCAAATGCCGGCCCCCATAACACCTGCACGCAATACATGAATGAATAAAATATAATTGTTAAAAAATAAAAACGACTCAGGCAATATATACAATACAGCAAACAGAGAGTTAGATATCAAATTCATGTCACCTACAGTAATATTCCTGTAGAGGAATTAATATTCTGATTTAAAAATTAGTGTAGGGCTGAGAAGACAGCTCACTTAGTAATATACTTGCCCGGCATGGGAAAGCTTCTGGGTAAGGCTTCCAGCATTGAAAAATACAGTGTTTTGATATTCACACTCCGTAATAATTTTAATTTTAACCCATTAGTCGTAACAAACCATATTTTAAATAAATACATTTTATTTATGAAATATAACATAGTAAGATATTAGAAAATAATAATAAATATATGCTTTGGGTATGAAAGAAGAGGGGCTTGGAAAGACTCTTAAACTGCTAGGAATAAATAATTTAATGCTTATTTGACATGGCAGATCTGTCCTGGGGACTGGCTTGAACTTAGTATTGTATCTCGTACCATTTCCGTTGGTATTCTGAGGAATGCCACAACTTAGGGAAGGAAGACTTTGTTTGGCTTAACACTTCCAGGTCACAGTCCATTACTGAGGGAAGTCAGGGCAAGAACTCAAGCCAGAACCCTGAGTGGAATCCATGGGAGTTGTGCTTCTTGTTCACAGACATGATCAGCTTCCATCCCTAAAGAGGCCAGGACCAGGCTGGAGAGATGGCTCAGTGGTTAAGAGCACTGACTCCTCTTCCAGAGGTCCTGAGTTCAATTCCCAGCAACTACATGCTGGCTCACAACCATTTGTAATGGGATCCGATGTTCTCTTCTGGTGTGTCTGAAGACAGCTACAATGTACTCATCATACATAAAATAAATAAAATCTTTAAAAAAAAAAGAGGCCAGGGCCACCTGCTCAGCACACACTGGGTGGAGCCCTTCTGTCCCAATTAACAATTTACAAAGCATCTCACAGGCATGTTCACATTACAACCTGATAAAGATAAAGATATTTATGCAATTGAGACTCTACTTTTAGAAGTTGAAAACACTCCCCAGGACATTATCAGCCACTAGAAAACAGTTTGAATAACACCTGGCTAAAACTTATCTATATTATCATGAGAATTATGTTATCTTGATTAATGAATTTTCTAAGTGTTTAAGAGCTTAGTAAGTAGCCAGGCTGTATTGCCAATATTTTGAAAACATTAAATCTGCGACCTGCCCTTTGAGGACACACCATTCCTGGTGTGATGCCATCATGTAGACCCTGGAGCAGAACAGGACCTGCTGAAGGTAAAGTGAATGGCTGATACCAGATCCACCCCAAGCTGTAGCAATCCCTTGCACCCTTCCAACCCAACCGCCATTTCTGAGAGGGATGTCTACACTTGCTTTTGCCACTTAGCTACTTTCTAGTCACTTCTTAGAGAAATACAGTAGGACTGTCACCAACAGGGTCAGCAAAACAATATTTCTAACAGTGGCAATAGCCTTCTCTTTGGTAAACCAGTGGGATAGCTCATAGTACTCGACCTTGGAGAAGCCATGTTTAGCCCATGTTCTCTTGCATGACACTGGTCTCCGGTGGTTCTGCATCCACCCTTTCTTATGTGGCCATTTTTTCTTTTATAATCAACATCTCAATGTAAAGGCTGCCTGGACTTGAGCATCCCTGATTTCTCTCTCCTGCTGGGAAACTTATTATCTTAGATTTTTAAAAACATGGAAATATGAAGGCCCCAAAGAAGCATCATGACCTCTGACTGCTCTTCTAATTTTGTTTCTCCTCCTGGTACTTGCAGGAATCTCAAAGTTCATGTAGCCAAGCAACAAACTTGAAAGAATCTCAAAGTCTATGTAGTCAGTCAACAAACTCATCATTCTCAAATCTCCACTCTTCAGCACAAGTTTTAGATGTTGATATATGGAGCCAACCTCTATTCAACTATTAAGACCCCCAAACCTACAAGTCAGTTATCCTTAGCATAAATTATTACTTCTTACAAGACCACGGGGCATTAAGTGACTGATACCTATTCCTGTAGCCTAACTGAAGCTTCGTATTAGTTGATGAATCTTATCCATTTTTTCATCTTCCCTCCCCTTACAAAGACTCGGTGTATACTGTCAATATACTTGTTTAAAAAGATAAAATGTCAACTTTGATAAAATAGCAATACCATATGTGTGTGCATATATATATATATGTATGTATGTATATTATAATCATATATTATATATATTATAATATACTGTATATAATTACAAATTATAATTAATTAAACAGAGCAAACTGGAGAGAAGATGGGAAGAATTAGAAGAAAAGGAATTTAGAGTTTCTAAGATGAGCTCTTACTCTATGTAACTTAAAATACCACGCTTTATCGATACTAAATTTTGTATTTAGCTTTATCAGCTACCTTGAATATCATCAGGTTGATCTGTGGACAAGGTATTTGGTATGGAATGAGAAACAACCAAAAAATAGGAGCTGTGAGGTTTTTTATTTAAAAAAAATTATTTATTATTAGATATGAATCAATTTAACCCTGATCAATTGATTTCAATGTTTCATAAGATCATTGATATAGAATTAGAGATAGTTCAGAACATGGAAGAAAAATAATGAGTTTGTAATTTGAAATAGTGCCTAAAAATGCCACCTTGGTACTTTCTCTGTGTCTCATATTCTAGACAGCAAGGAGATAAAGCTGATTGGTCTAAAATTGCTGGACTTTTTCTATAGAAAGCAGAGGAATGCAACACAGTAGCGAAGTAGATGTGGTTTCAAT
The DNA here is from genome assembly GCA_019843965.1 of Rhynchomys soricoides. Taxonomy (NCBI): domain Eukaryota; kingdom Metazoa; phylum Chordata; class Mammalia; order Rodentia; family Muridae; genus Rhynchomys; species Rhynchomys soricoides. The sequence goes on along the minus strand of JADRCH010000203.1, from coordinate 374,517 downwards.
GTGACCTCTTCCCACAGCTCATGTGTTTGTTTGATCATGCTCACCCTCAAGCTCTGCCTATAGGAGACTATGGAACACAAATGGATGGATACACAGACTTGGAGCTTGCGATAATCAGTTTTAATTATCAGCTTGATGCAACCTGTAATCACTTGGGAAGTAAGTCTTTTTTAAAAGAAATATATATATGCTTGTTTATTTTATATGCATTTGTGTGTGTTGGAATGTCTGTATGTGCACCATGTGCATACAATATCCACAGAGGCCAGAAGAGGGCATCAGATCTCATAGAACTAGAGCTGCAGATTGTTGTGAACATCCTAATATAGAGTGCTAGGAAATGAACCGGGGTCCTCCTCAAAAACAGAAAGTGTTCTTAACTATTCACATGTTATACAGGCATGCATTCATGCAAGCATTCATATACACAAAATAAAAATAAATAAATCTTAAAAAGTAGAATTGGAATTCATATATTAACTTGTAGATTAAATAAGATTTTCCTTTGGAGCTGTCCTGGCTTATTCAAACACAACTGGCAACATTATTTTTGTAAGAAAACGTGTTGCGAATTCTGAATTCCAAACAAACTTGAAACAACCTGTTCACAAGTTTGGGACAGCTTGCACACTGTGCGTTTTGGATTTAAAAAGTTAAATGACACCTTAGTGGATTAAAAAGTATCAGGACATGTGATCTATGTAACTATTATTAATTTTCAGTAAATTCTGCTAAGAACCCAAAGGTGTGCTGAAGTAGAATTTCAACCTCTGCAGAGTGTGCTTGGTAAATTTCCAAGAACAGATTGAATCACGATATTTTCAATGTCCAAAAATTTGTCTTTCACTCATAAAGCAAAGAATGCCATGTTGCATATTTCAACACTTATGTCTTCATCGTAAATAAAAATCAAGTCTAAACGGAGCCAATGTCAAAAGCAAATGAATCAAAAATATCACTAAAACGCCCTTTGATTTATTTTTAAGGCAGAAAATAAAAGTTAGGCATTAATAATAGGAAGTATGGGTAATATTAACCACACACAAGATCTGCTCCCCTACACCGAGACTAGAGATGGTACATCAGGCCACCACCTGTTTCTGATATTTATGTTGGTCTGAATATGCTTGGCCCAAGGGATGTGGCACTGCTAGGAGGTGTGGCCTTGTTGGAGTAGGTGTGGCCTTGTTGGAGTAGGTGTGGCCTTGTTGGAGTAGGTGTGGTCTTGTTGGAGTAGGTGTGGTCTTGTTTGTAGGAAGGTCTTCTAGTGCTAAGGCTCTGCCCAGGGTAGAAGAGAGCCTCCTCCTGGCTGCCTGTGCAAGCAAGAGTCTTTTTCGATGTCTTTGGATCAAGATGTAGAACTCTCAGCTCCTTCTCCAGCACCATCTCTGCCTGCATGCTGCCGTGCTTCCTGCCGTGATGATAATGGACTGAACCTCTGAAACTGTAAGCCAGCCCCAATTAATTTTTTTCCTTCATAAGAGTTGCTGTAGCCACAATGTCTCTCCACAACAATAAAACTCAAACACGGCAATATTCATGGTTGGGTTTTTTTCCTTAAAGTCAATGTCCAGTTTTTATTGATATAATACATGTTAGGAAAAATGGAAAATATTGATATCAATCTAACCTATAAGGAACCCCTTACCTTTATCACAAACAAATCTATAGCCAAGGCAATGAACTTGGAGTTTCAAAGCCGGGCAATTATTCTGCTTTTGAAGAAGTTAAAGCTGATCCTAAAGCAGATCTATTTGAATTTCCTGCCTCAATAAATGAACTAAATACAAAAAAAATGTAGTTCCCTCTCTACTTACTGACCTCTCTCTCTTACTCTCTCTCTCCTTTTTGAGACACTATCTCTCATTGTAGTCAAAGCTTGACTAGAGCCCAGGCTGGCCTGAACCTGTGATGTCATCACAGGTGTGAGCCACACACTCTGACACTTGCTCGCCTTCAGATGCTCTTTATAAATGTTGTCTAGAGACGTCACACGAGAATTTCTCCCTTACTCTTCTCCAGTGTGTTTGGGTTCCCTTTCTCCACATCTGTGCCAGCTTATCTGAATTTCACTCATGCTTGAATGATTACATCTTATCAATTAAAGCAACACCCATTTGCTCCATCTGATGAAAGTTGAGAGGAACATTCATTTCTCCGTGCCCTTCTTCCCTCCCTTCAATACAGTTTCACGCATCTTATTTTATGTTATGGGGATTTGTCCTTCATGTTACATATGTCATTTTATTTAGAACCATGGTTCTAAGACAAAGTGTATATAAATTGGCCTGATGAAGAATCCAAGTATGGTCCCATGTCTTTGTTTTTGCTTTTGTTTTATGGAAGGGAGCCTTCCAGGCATCAAAATTTTCTCTCATATCTTTTTTGCTTCCATCTCGGATGGCCACACTTAGCGTCTATTAGTACTCGACTACTATATCTGTTCCTCTAATAACCCCATAGTCTGCTTTTCTAGTACACCCTTGAGTATATAAAAGACTAAATTTTCACAGTAGAAGACTAAAAAGTAAATAAATCAAGTTATTACATGATGATAAGTATGTTTTACATGACATAAAATACAATGATTTATTTTTCCTTCCTTCTATCTTTGAGGAAATCACTTCATTTTCTATGAGCATTTACTGCCGTTAATGGCATTTTAATTCCCATAATATTCTCATTCCTTTACATGTACCATCCTTCCATCAGTGTAATGGAAGTGAATAAGAAGCCTCAACACGGTATTTAAACATAGCCTCTTGCTCTCTTTGTAGAACGACTATCGCTAATAAAGACAATGAGTGTGTTTTCGCTACTTTTTTGGTGTGCACCAGAAGCACAGAATGTGGTGATAGAGGAAGGTAGCCATAGGTCAGTCTGCAGTCCTTTAAGTCTCCATTCAGAGATGTCAAAGAGGTCCCCCAGCCCCACTGTCTCAGGAGAAATGTCGTGAGCATCTTCAGTGGCTATCCACTCTGAATGAGGCAAAGTGCACAACAGGACATCGTCTGTGAGAAATTACATGTGAGCTAGAGTTTCTGGAGTTTGTTCTACAGCAAGACACTACTGTAAAATAGAAATCCACAGAAATCGCGGGTTTGCTTTGTTTCCTAACTGGCTACACTTTACAAAGTAAAGTAGTGAAAACAATTAAAAATTCATTTAATCCAGTGTAGACAGAATAGAATAGGGTATCGGAGAAATTAATAAAAGTAATGCATTGTTAATTAAAAACAAAACCCAAACCACCTTGAATCCACTGTCAAGTTCGAACATCTCAATTTGGGTTAGTCACATAACGTACTGAGGAGCCACTAATCAATACCTCTGACAGTACAGGGACCCACTGGCTGTGCTATGTGGAACTGTGCCAGCCCCCTCTGTAGCACTTGCAAACCACAAGTCTGTCCTGATTGAGATCTTAGGTCAATAATGGAGAGCGACAAGCAGCAAGTGCACAATGGGATCCGTGGTCCATCTTTCTGAAGGACCTGTTAGTGTCCATAGTGTGCCTACTTGTTTTAGATCAACTTGTTACAAGCTACCGTCATTTTTGAAGATGGAACGTAAATTGAGAAAATTTACCCACAGGATTCACCTGTGCATTTTCTTGATTGATGATTGACATGGGAAGGCCCAGATGCCTGGGGATGGTGCTAACCCTGGGCAGGTAGTCCTGGATGCTTTCTGTGGAAAGCAGGTTGAATAAGCCATGAAGAACAAGCCAGTGTGCAAAATTCCTGCGTCAGCTCCTGCCTCCAGGTTCCTGCCTTGAGGTCTTACCCTGTTTTCACTGAAGTGTAGCCAAATAAACCCTTTCCTCTCATGCTGGTTTCAGTTCTGGTGTTTTACCACATCTATATGTACCGCAATTAAGACCTATGACATCAGTTTTTAAATCTTGACAGTCAGTATCCTAACCTCAGCCTTAGACCAGTACAGAGGATCTGAAGACAGAGTATGATGCTCAGGTGTGCATGAGCATCCTGCATCCTGTACTTGTGAGTCCCCAAAGGCCAGCTCTCACCTCTGTTACATAGTTCTAGGGCTCAAACCATACTTTCTGATGATGAGTTTAGTTTCACATATCTATCATGAAATGGAAAGTCTGTGCTGCCCTGGTGTAATGTAAATAACCATGGGTTCAGCAGCTATGTCTTCAAATCTCATGTCACCTAATTGAGGTCTCATGGACAGTCCCTGCAGAAAAGAGAATAGGAGATTCCCACCTGAAAAATTAAAGGTTAGGTTAGGAATTTGGAAAGTCCTTCCAGAGGGAAACTGAATGAACATTCACTGAGTAATTCAGAATCAGTGTCAGGAAGGCATTAACCTAAATGTACTAAATCATATTAATTCAAAATTATATATTGATGTTTAATCTATGAAAAGCTAAACATGAAACGTTATGAATGAAGGAAGCTTTTGTTTTTAAGGTGTATAGATATAGATGCAATGTGTGTTTACACTCAAATATATACGTGTGTGTACATATGTGTGTGTATGAACAATAAATAAAATTTCATAAACCAGTTGCTGTGTAATAGGGGTCCAACCTATTAATTATCCAAACTATTTCATTCTGAACATGAGGTGCTGTTTTTAAAACAAAAATTCACAATTCTTCTAAATGTATTTCAAAGTAAAACAAACTGAAAAATAAGCAAAAATTTTTTCACAATCAAAACAACACAAAGCTCCAAGTACAACCTGCTACAATCCCCATTGGAAGCATTGCAGCCTGGATGTGGTGTCTCAGAGCAGCAGGGCACAATGGCCAAGTTCTCCTCTGTGTTGTTTCAATAGCACATTCCTCCGTGTGACCTTCACATAGTGACTAGGTCATTCACTTATATCTTACAATCCATGTGCCATCACTGTGCTAGCAATAGCACCACACACACACACACACACACACACACACTTACACTTACTCACTCACTCAAAATAGATAGATAGATAGATAGATAGATAGATAGATAGATAGATAATAGATGGGTGGGTGAGTCTAGATGGGTGAGTGGATAGATAGATGGATGGATGGTTGGATGGATGGATGGATGGATGGATGGATGGATGGATGGGTAGATGGGTGGATGGATAGGTGGGTGAGTGGATGGATGGATGGATGGATGGATGAATGGATGGATGGATGGATACATGGATGTATGGATGTATAGATGAATGAATTGATGAATGAATAGATTGATGAATTGATGGAAGGATTACAGAGCACAACTCTTGCCTTATAAAAACTTATGGAAACAAAGCGTCAAATAAGAGGCTCCTTTAAGCACACAGAGGCTAAACACTACAACAAGAGTAAATGTGGACAAAAGAGGCTACAGGGAACACCAAATACCTCGAGGGAAACATATGGCTCACTCTTGGATAAGTCAGTTAGAATGTTCTAGGAATGGAACTTCTGAACTGAGGCTGGATTCTAGAAGACTTGGAAGCTCAAGAAATGTTGGAAGTGTTTAGATGCCCACTCGGCTCTTGCATATGCTCTGTGCTGACAGTCAAAGAATAGAGATGTACCCATTCTGGTGAATACCAAATTATCATGAGAAATTCGGATCATTGGTGCAGAAATGATCATTAACTGATCATAGGAACACACATGTGTACAGAGAAGACTAGAGAGAGAGGACATATAAGTACACATGGATTTTGGTTGACACGTGAAAAGATAATTGTCTCATTTGATCACTGTATATTATATGCATTCCACTATTTTATGTCTGCCTTGAAGCCCTTGATTGCAACACAGTGATTTTAGAATCCCAGGGATTCTAAATGTACAACAAAATCCCTGTCTTCATGAAGATTACAGAAAAAAGACGCAACTACACTCGAATAAAGTACAGATCTTTGTGCCCAGGACCTCACATCACTTTAGGTAGTCATTAAGTACAAATCACTGTTATTATCAAGATCAATCAAATTAATGTGCTAATGTAACAACAATAACAATTAGATTTTATTGCACGAAGCATAATATAGTATTAAAAGGAAAATCAAATACGCCTTTCATCATATGTGTGATTTGTTAGTCCACAGAGAAAGTAAAAACTGAAGTCAATCAACCAACATAGCTGACAGAAACTAAACAACTAATTGGAACAATGCTATTCTTCATGGTCAAGAATGACATTTCTTTTTAATGCTGAAGTAACAGACTACCATAGTCAAATGAGGTCCTCAGGGTAGCCTTCAGGGTGGCCCTTTCAACTGGACTGCAGACCTATGAAGTTAACCTTTGACCTTATACTTTGCTGTTACTCTTTTCCAACAAATTCAAGGCTTGGACTTGTCCTTTAAGCTTCCCTTTGTGCTAGCTGAAGACTCGTTTAAAAATCACTTTTGTCTGTTATTAATAAAGAATTACAGAGGCTCTTCTCTCAAGCACAAAGTGTAGCATATTCCAGTTCATTAGCAGGACTTCCCTGCTCTTAGAGTTAATAAGGCTAATTTCAACTATTGAAGTAACATGTTTCATTGAAAACCTGCTCAATGGTAGGTGCTATCATAGAAGATGTAGATGTGGTGGCAATGAAGGGACACAAGGGGGGCAAAATTTAAATGCTGATAACTGCCAGGAGGAGAATTACATTGATAGGATCAAGGGCCCTTGTTTTGACTGCATGGTCAGAGGTGGGCCTCTCCACTGGTAAGAACTTATGCTAATTCTTGAATGACAGGAAGGAATTCTGAGTAGGCTGGTAGAGTTGTATGTTCATGGTCTAGTGTGACTACTTAAGGACATGAGCATTAATGCAAGCCTGGCTTGTCTACAGCACAAATGGATGAGTCTGGAGCACAGAGGGGTCAGCTGGATAGTGGACAGTAGGACAGTAGAAGAGGTGGTCACAGAAGGTCTCAAGAAACACATTAACACAGAAGAGGGAATCTATTGGACAATTTAAAGACAAAAGAGGCTGTTTCATGACCCACAAGGAGGAGCACAGACTGGCTATGATTTGCTGGGGATATAAGGAAACAGAGGCAGAGAAACTAAAGAGTTAATCACAGTAATACCAAAGAGAGGCAATGGTGGCCTAGCTACAGTAATCCCACAGAAATGTAGAGAGCTGTCTGGGTTTGCATTATTTTCTTCCTAGTATAAAGGTTTTCATGAATGGGAGTAGACTAGGTAAAGATGAGACTCAAGAATAACCTAAAGATTTTCAAGTTCAGAAAGCAGCTAGGAGATCTAATTGTTTAGGATGGAGGAGGCAAACAGAAGCACAGGCAGGTAGGGAGTGGAGAACTCTGTTTTGGCCATGGTCAATGAGAGACACTTGCCAGAAATCTAGATACTGATGTCAACTGCTCAAATAAATACTGAACACTAAAAATTTCAGGGAATGATGTGGGTGTGGGATACAGGAGATTAAGACCATATTGGAAGAGTCAGTTTATCTAGAAGGGAGTTTGGGAGATTGGGAACAAATCCCAACATTTTAAGTATGATCAAAATGAAAAGAGACAGCACAGACTTGAATAACTCATTGATACTGGCATTAATTTTTAGTACTACAGAATAATTGAGGAAATTAATATCTAATATAGCCTAGTGTTAGGCTAGTTCCTGTAGATCACAGGGAATACTCATGTCTAAGGGATTTGAGAGAGAATAATTAAAAACTAGCAATTAATAAAGAGTATCCATTTAGTCACTAATGTGAGTATATGATTTCCTTATGAGCCGGTTATAAAAATTAATCCAAAGTGAGAGTAACAGAAGGCCAGGGTGGGACATTTAGAACATTTACAGGACATGAAGAAAAGTGAGGTTCAGAGACAAGTGGGTTCAACCAGAGAACCAAGAGAAGTCACCATATGAAGCGGGATCAGCAGGACGGTGTCACACTGACATCACACTGACTACACACTGACTTTACAGTGACGTGAGGGCTTATTTCAGATTACATCCCTTTCAATGCAGCAGATAAGGTATATTACTGAATAAACAGTATCTCAAAGTAGTAATTCTTAGCTGAAGAGATGGCTCAGTGGGTAATGGTAACTCTGGTGCTCAAGCGCAAGCCTGAGCACCAGAGTTCCTTCTCCAGAGTGTGCATGGTGAGAGAAGAATCAACTTCCTGGAATTATCCTCCAACTTCTCACCATGTTCCACAGCACCCTCTGCCCTGCCAAGCACATGTGTGCCCATGCACCCAAATATTAAATAAGCAAGAGTAAAACTCACATAACATGGTCAACAGAATGACAGTACGATATACTACTTCTTTTGTTAATTTGACTGAATGATCCAATCTCTCTCCAACGGGTATGTGAATGCATATAGAAGGTAGAGTTACTCACATGCATATCTGTACTTGAATTTATATCTAAACTTAAAATTTTGCATAAGGTGTAAAAACCTCTACTCTAAAATGAAGAAACAAGTGTTTCTTGGATCATGGGCCAATAATGCATTTACATTGTGGCTACTAGGTCCAGTCATCAATTTCCCAAACCATCACAGACTGATATGGAAAAGCTGGGGGAGGTTAGACGGCTGTGTCTGTGTGCATATGCATGACTGTTGCTCTAAAGCTTGAGAAAAGCTGTTGTTGTCCTCTGCAAATGGGCAGAGCTGGTTGGAGAAAGGATCAGAAAAACTGGATCACAAAGTAAAAAGAAAAACCCAACAGTGCAAAAATATAGCTATTCCCTACAGAACATCCAGAGTCAGTCTTTGAGGAAAGTGGTTATGGTTTGACCTGAGAGCTGCCAAAAATATTTCCTTCCAAGCAGTCCCTGCTGAGATACATTAAAGGCTCCAAGATGAACAGAATGTTAGAAACTAACAAGATTTGTGAGAGTCTATTGGCAAAGTTGACAACAATTAGTGTCTATTAACTTTTTTATTAAGTCACATGGTAGATGAAACAGGATGAGACATTTAAATGTACACATTTGATACTTACCAGGGAGCATTATGAATGTAAATGCCGATGGAAAGTAGGTGCACAGGAGAGTGAGACAGTAGGGGAAAGGTCAGGAAAGATCGAGATGACATCATCCCAACTCAGCACTCGCTCAAAGGGAACATCTCACACAGAAACTGTCCCCTCCCTGTCCACTGTGCTAGGCTGGGAAAGTCATCTCCTTCCAAATTCTACTCTGAGCACCTACAACCATCATCTCCAAAGTGTTCCAGGCTCCAGTGTGTCTTTCCCAGAACACAGGAACACTCTGTTCCTTGGGCTATTCTCAGCCACTAATGGCCTGCATCTATGCGCCATCTACAACCAGAATGGCCTCTAAGAAAGAACTACATCTATCTGTGTTCTCCAGAAAGGATAAGCACCAAGTCTCTTCCTTCTATCTCTTCAACAGGTTCAGTTCCAAGCTAGCCCACAACATTCCCCAAAGTCCCATGAAATGGTGCCCCTGCTGCTGCTGTGGCCTTCTTTTCCCTGACTCAGACAACACAAATGTTCTATGTGTCAAATTCTTCCTGCTTAATGAACACCAAGTTATCCTTAAGATCGAAACTCAATGTCCTACCAAGAGGCTTTCTTTGATCCATCAGGTCAGTCGCAACTTTATCCTCGGTAACCTCAGCTCTGTTCCCAGCACACAGTCATGAGAGAGTTTGAGAGATTTTATGACAAAGACAACAATCCTTCTTTTTTAAATTATGTTTCCAGGATCAGAAGAATGCTTGATACCCGGTAGATGTGTAAGAAGTAGTATCAAAATGAATGTTGATGGATGAATGGATAGATGGATAGCTGGATAGATGAATGAATGAATGAAGTCTTATTGGCTCAACACCCTTAAGAATCGCCTTTAACCAGTCATTATGCTGTTACTCCTGTCTTTTATGGAAGCTCTACAGCAAGATGGTGCTGTAACATGTCACATAAACAACGCAAAGCAGGCAACTAAACAAAATTTCTACATTTCAGAAAATATATTTTTAAAAATGACATAAAATTTGGCTAAAGGGGTACAGAAAGATACTTAAGTGACTGTAAGAAAAAAGGAAATTTATGAAAATAGATTAGGAAAGAATCTCGCCTTCAGCAAAGCAAGGGAGAAAGAGGAATGTGAAGAAGGGAATGAACCCTCCAGATGTTGCAAGAAATTATCTGATGCTACAGGACACACACAAAGTGACTTCCCAGGACAGAGATGAGACACATAATAATAAATGTAAGAGTTCTATAAACAACTCTAATTTAATGGTAATCATTAATTGTGTGGTGTAGAATAAATATTAACAGAAAGAACTTAAAAATATATGCTCCATATTATATACAGGATAGATGTAATACAGGCATCTCATATGTGTGTGTTAAGAATAAACAACAGAGCCAGGCAGTGGTGGTGCACGCCTTGAATCCCAGTGCTTGGGAGGCAGAGGCAGGCGGATTTCTGAGTTCGAGGCCAGCCGGGTCTACAGAGTGAGTTCCAGGGCAGCCAGGGTTACACAGAGAAACCCTGTCTCGAAAAAAATAAATAAATAAATTTATAAAAAAGAATAAACAACAGGCAAGCCCCAGTACCTCAAAGATACAACCAGTTAATAATAAGTAAAGGAACTGGAGAAAACAACTATGCCTGCTGACACAAGCCTCTAACCTCAGCTACTCAGGAAGTTGAGTCAGGAGACTCAAAAGTACAAGGCCTGCCAAGGGTACAGTGATTTCAGAGTCACACTGGGTAAATCTGTGAAACTCTCACAAAATTTAAAAACAAATTTAAAAGGCACTTGTGGCATTCAGTGATATTTCAATAGCAGAGTAAGAGGGGGGAGGGAGATGAAGAGAGGCAGAGAGACAGAGAGAATGCTTTGTGTGCATTTGTTCTTCTCAAATGATTAAAATCCAGTGATGGGGGTCTAAAGAGATGGCTCAGTAGTTAAGAGCACTTGCTGATCTCCCAGGGGACCTGAGTCAAGTTCTGGGAACCTATGTTGGGTTGCTTACAACTGCCTGTAACTCCAGCTCCAAGGGATCCAATGCCCTCTTCTGGCCTCCATAGGTACTACAGACATCAGATACACACACACACACACACACACACACACACACACACACACCATGAGATGATATATATGTGGTCAGTCTCACCATTCTGATCATTTGCTTCAAGACCATTATTAAATTAATTGTGTGTGTGTGTGCGCGCGCGCACGTGCGCGTGCGTGTGTCTGTACCCATGTCTGTGTGTGGGGTGGACAAAAGAAAAGCACACAAAAAGCAATGGAGGGAAGGACACTAGGTCAGACGAAAGATGGGTAGAGAGCCAATGAGAAAAGCTTTACTGAGAGAGATTTTTTTTTGAGATTTGAAATCACACAAATATAACATTTTCTGGTCAAAATAGGTTTAAATTAGAAACTGAAAACATAAGAAGAAATGTGAGATGTCAGCTAGTAACTGGAAATAAAGACACAGTTCTAACTAACCCATCCATCAACGAAAAAATAACAGAATATGAGGCAATCATGCGAGCTAAATGGACACTACATTAAAAAATTTACAAGCTACATCTAAAGCAGTGCTTAAGGGAAAATTACAGTAGTGACCATTTATTGTAGAAAATTATAAAGATATTGAGTTTTGAAGGTTGTACTTTCCACTTGGGAAAATATAAAAGGAATGGTGAGATAAAGCAAACCAATGACAGAAAAACAGGGAAGACAAGAGTGAGAAGCAGTAAACCGGAATAGAAAACAAGAGAAAAAAAAAATCAATGCAAGCAAGCTTGGCTCTGAAAAATGATCGATAAAATTGACAAACCCACAGCTAGACTAACCAAGAAAAAAAAAAAAAAAAAAAAAAAAAAAGACGACCCAGATTAAGAACGAAAGCAAAACCTGGCCATTACTGACCTTACAGAAACTCAAAAGAGTTATAAAGGCTGTCATGGAAAAATATGAATGCCAACCAATCAGACGAACTATACTAAATGGAAACTTTTCTTTAAATGACCCTAGTCACACACACAGAGAGAGAGAGAGAGAGAGAGAGAGAGAGAGAGAGAGAGAGAAAAGAAATGGAAAGCACTAATGAACCCACTGTCTTAGTTTGCTTTCCACTGTTCTGATGAACACTCTGACCAAAAGGAACTTGGGTAAGAAGAAGGTTTATTTCAGCTTTTCATAGTACTCCATCGCTGTGGAAAGTCAGGGCAGGAATTCAAGGCAGGAACCTGGAGGCAGGAACTGTAGAAGAGGCCATGGAGGAACACTGTGTACTGGATGCTCTCATGGCTTGCTCAGCCTGCTGTCTCATACACTCCAAGACCACCTGCCCAGAGAAAGGCGCCACCCACAGTGGGCTAGGACCTCCCACATCAATCATCAGTCAAGAAAACACACCATAGTCTTGCTTATAGGTAATCTGGCAGAGGTAATCTCAGATGGTTCCAGTTTATATCAAGGTGACAAAAAAATTAATCAGTACCCATCATCTTTAATATTCATAATTTGTGATTTAAAATGTCACAAGGTAAAACCCTTCCCCCCACAGCTTCACAGGTAAACTCTATAGTTTAGAGAACAAAATGAAGACTCCTTCCACATGCCGGGATTGCAGGTATGTTCCACTTTGCTGCTTTCCTCATTGTAGTTCACTGAAATCCATTGTTAATCAACAGAAGCACCCAGCAATAGTGCTCGGCCTGCATTAACAGCCTGAGAACCAATTTAAATGAAGGACTTGTACCGGAGACATGACTACCATAGTGACCAATGCAACTTGAAACTGCCATCTGCGAAATTTCAATAAAAGGAAGAAAGCATAAACATGAGAGAATCTGTAAACTGATTTTGTTTTGTTTTGTGGCAAGCATCAACTTTTAGCCACTGGATTTCAGAATGCTTTTTCCTATGGGGGTAGGGAAACTCACAAAAATCTTATAGGTAAAGTATTTAAACCTTCTTAGTTTATGATGGGCTATAAATGGCCCATTGGTGTCAAAGGCCTTTGTAGTAATCGTTAATAGGAAATATATCTTGATGAGAGAAACTGTAGGTAAAGGATTCTTTCTGGAAACTGCAAGATTCCTTCACAGGAAGAGAGATAACCTGTGGATCCTAGAACAATCTCTACTCTGTTCATTACACCATTGCCCGTGGTTGGCATTGCATGTCTTAACTTGGGAGTTTTGTTTTCTCAGAAAATGTTTGGGAAAAGGTTTTCAGACAGAAGGGGACCAATGGGTAGACAGAAAGCCCCTGTGGGGTGCCTGATGGTCACTCTTAGGGACAAAAGGGGAATCCTCATCTTTTTATCATGATCATACAATAGAAAGAATATTAAAGATTAATATTCTTAATTAACAGATTGTCTAGAGAAACATTTTTGTTGTTGTTGTTTTTGTTTTTTGTTTTTGTTTTTGTTTTTCAAGACAGGGTTTCTCTGTGTAGCCCTGGCTGTCCTGGAACTCACTCTGTAGACCAGGTTGGCCTCGAACTCAAAAATCCACTTGCCTCTGCCTCCCAAGTGCTGGGATTAAAGGCGTGCGCCACCACTGCCTGGCAAGAAACACTCTTGTCACTTACGGGGTGATAAATAGTACAACGCTCAAGACTGAGGGGTGAGAAGAATGAAGCTCACTTTATAGTTCTCCTAGTCTGTACCCAGCACAGATGCACTTGAGTTCTGTATGGGAGAAGGAACCTCACCCTGAGCATCGTTCCCTTAAGAAGCCAGACAGACTTGCCTAGACCTAGCTGTGTTAGCTAGACTCCCCCTCAGGTTCTCTGTTACACCCAAGCACGTAACAACATTCCAGCCCGAATCTAGTATACGCCTTTGTACTAGTACAAAAAAAAAATCTAAATAGCACTAACATGTGTTTGGTGGTCATTCTTCCACTACACAAAATTTCTTAACTGAGGGGATAGAGACAGTCAGAATTAGGGAGGGCTAAAGGGCTTTATATTATGTATATCTGAATTATCTTCTTACCTGTCAGATTCCCAACAGTCTAAACAGCCACGTACAGTCTTCCCAGTCAGGAAGAGGGACTAGCAAAGAAAAGAAATACTTATCTTCTTTGGCATAAACTCCTTTGAAATTCTGAAATATAGCTGCCACTCAACAAAGCTGAAATAATGACAGAAAAAAATGACTCTAGTTATCAGAAATATCCCAAAGAAAAGATGAAGAATGTTCTGTTTCCGGTTGACTAATTTAGGGACAGTTTGATCCAAACCATTGGTGATGACAAGAGAGAAGAATACATGGCTACGTTTACCGTAACATTTCCAAGGATTCCTGGTGCCTGTTCTGTTGAATGTAATGCCAAATAAACAACACCTTTAATAGATAGACCCCTAGTATCAATTATTAGCCCTGTCAATCAGAGACTGAAAGCCTGCTACAATGGGCCTGACAGCACTGGCTATTATGATTGTTTCCACAATGTTAGAAATATGTAAATGAAGACACTTCAAGAAGATTTTTGACACAACAGGTTTAGCAGATAGGGCCTCATTATATCTGTCAGGGGAATTCAGTGTTGAGGAAGCTTGAATGGACAACCTACAGGGAGAGCTTGAAGTAAATCTGAGCAATTGTTTTCTAAAGCTTTGGCACAAACTAGAAGGAACCCAAGGTTTTAGGACCCTAAGGTTATATCTTTTCGGTAGTCTGTATCTCCAACTTAGTATCAAGTGGAAAAAAAATCCCCTTTAGACTTTCTGAATTTCAAGAGTGTGTTTTAGAAGCTCTGATTTTTTATTTCCTGTATATTAACTGCTAAGTTATTGAAGTGTCTCTTTTCACAAACTAGTATAAATTAACATTAGAGATGCCTGGTAGCCAGTCTGCAATGACAGCTCCCTGATCAACTGGGCCTCCCAGAACAGAGACCCTGTGAGCTCACCTCTAGGAAGAAGTGGATCAACCTACAGCTTCTCAGTTTCTGGCAAACAGAACATAGTGGAGATATTGTCCCAGAATAAGAGAGGTCTCACCACCTCTGCCTGGGTCTTCTGGAAGCCCCTCCTCCCTCAGGAAGAGGTCAGCTGCTATGCAAGAGACCTCCACATAAGGGCTTCACCAAAGGGGGAGATTCCAAGCCATCCCCACTGAGAGACCAGCTACCAAGCTGCAACTCTTGTGCTCCCAGCTCAGCAAGGCCTTGTGAAGACTCCAGACCTAGGCTCTGACTGCAGCTAAAGGCAAAAGTCCAGGTGAGACATGAGCTAAAGCCATCAAATCACAGGAGTGTGCAAATGAAGTAGTTGAGAATGATGCATTTCACTATATCCTAAAAAGTATGAATCCTGTAAGAAAAACATTCCATGAAGAGAGACAGAAGGACAGATGAGGTAGCAGCCCCTTAGCCTAAACAAGACCAACAGGCTAGTGGGTGAGTTAATGAGGGCCACACCCAACTTCCAAGCATAGAAAGAGAAATAACTTGCCCCTCCGATCTCTTAGAGAATTGTTCCTTAGAGATCAGACTATATTCTAAGGTAGTAGCAGTGTGAGCACTGAAGACGGAAAAGTAATAAGTCCCAGTGGCCCTGGGGTTGCCAATCATATTGCCCCTTGTTTAAAGAAGTCTCTTACGCACTTTCAAATAGAGAGGAAGAAAAAGCTGCTGTTACAAGACACCAATGTGTTTTAGCTGGAAAACCGCTCAGACCATCACGTGGCTTCATCCATACAGGACCACTTATCTGCAGAAGGCCTATGGGGACGGGTCAATTTATAAGGTGGAAAATCATGTCCACGCAGTTACATGGACAGGCATGTAGGATACATGCAACAGGGACACATGCACAGAATGACCTCATGGACACACAGATGTCCCTGGTTGTGATTTTGTAGTTCCTTTCTTGCCTTCTACTCTCGTTTTTGCTTTTTCCAAATGGGGAGAGTTCACATATAGTTTGTTAACGGCTTCTGTGTAATAGGGTAGCTGGAGACGCTGACGGCTCTGGCCCAAATCTAGAGCAGCCCCATTGTGGTAACAACTCCTTTGATGCCCATTCTTCTGCTTTGCCTGCAACCTGATTCGTGCCTCAGTTGACTGGAAACAGCATCTCTCCAACACTGGAGGCCTGGGTTAATAGCCTTCGCTCCTGAACATCAATTAGACTCAAATAAACCTCAATCAGTGAGGAGCTTGACTTTATTGTGAGCACACATCAGCCCACCTCACCTCTTGGGAAACTTTAAAAATTATATAGCAATTAGCAGTTCTAATGGAGGGGATGACAGAACACGTGAAAAACTTGGAGATAAGAAGGGAAGAGGAATGGGAGAGGTGACCACACAGGGCTCGTTTACAGTCACATTAAATAGACAATTACTCTTACGGCTTACTTTGATTTCTATTAAATAGTGAGGTGTTCACAGACTTTCTAAATATATCCAACTCCCTAGCTCTTCATACTGTGTGAGCTTTTAATATTGTAATGAGTGTGTTTAAAAACTACCAAGATTTTCTCAAACATCACCAGGAGAAACACAAATGGGAAGTTTCTAGAACATCTCAACTTAGTTTATAAGTGGGTCACTTGTGAGACAAGTCAAGCCTATTCTCCTTTAAGCAATTTCCTTTCATAGTGGCCAGGGCCACCTGAATGAAGGTGTCCACTGATGACAGAGTGAGGACTCAGGTCCATGATAGCACTCCCAAGCTGACCTCACAGTGCAAGGATTCACTCGACATATTTCTCCCCATATGGTGAAAATCACTATGAAACTGCAGATAAGAAACGTTACACAACCAAGAAGTTTCTTCCCCTTGACCGCCACACAGCTTACCCCACATCATTCAAGGAAATACGTGAGAGCTCAGCGAATGATCCATACTTAAGTACTTCTGAGATTAATGAGTCAACATGGAACGTATTTAGATGAATGAAAGTATTTCATAATCACTCCCTGAAACCTGTCAGGTCAAACAGATCACTCACTGATGACAGGACTGTAGCCCTCACAGACCAAGGCTTTCTGCTCCCTTCTGCTGACCTGATGCCAGATATTTCTAAAATTCCTCTGAGAAACCTCAGGAGCAACCAGAAATGCTTTAGGATGAGAAATCAGCAGGTGGCACCCTCTCCATCCCTCCTGATTCACATTTCAGGGGCAGAGCATTAGAAGTTACTGCCTACCTCCGAAGGGAGAAGGCAGAAGGTGGATGATGGGGGTGGAGGGTGGAACAAGGGTCATCCTGTCTGTGAGAGGAAAATGCCTTCCTAATTGTCTGTTAACTGTGATGTACTTTCGTCTCATCATACTCTGAATTGTTACAGAAAGTTGACAATCAGCAGTAAAAGACCTGTTCTACGCAGAAGAAACAGACCTGTTTTGTGTGTGGCGAACGATGTTTCCCTTTCAATTTCAAACCTTTTCCAGGTATAGTGGCACATGGCCCTTACAGAGAGGTTGAGTCCCACATAACTCCAGTCCAGTTGGGAACATGAATTAGGTTTGCTGGCTTTCTAGAAGGATGAGGGAAGGGGGATCCTGATGTTCCCCTGGTGAGTGACCCTTAGAGCCAGAGACCCTTCCATAAAATGGATAAGCTTGAATTTGTGCCATATGAACGTCTCCATATTTCTCCGTAGACTTCAAGACCTTTCATGGGGTAAAAAGAAAAAGAGGTACAGAGTCCAAGTTCAGCCTAAGAATGTTTAAATCAGTCCATTTGCAGTAAAGAAGAGAGCGTCTTACCAGTCAAAGGAAGTAGGTTCTACAACACCTGTGGGATCACGCTGTCGCTGCTTCCTGGTCCCCAGGGGATGCTGCTTGAGGTGTGATACAAATATGTTATCTGATCGCGTCTACTTTATGGAGTGAAAGGGTCCTAGAGAAGACTCCCCTTGCAGGTCCGTGCCTCTGGATTCCTCTGCATCTTGCCCCAGGTGAGGAACCCGTGGGCAGAGGGGAAAAAACTCTCTGATGTAGAAGAGTTCAACAAATTAAAGACTATTTGGGGGAAGCATAGGGTTTGGGGTGAGAGCCAACATTTTACTGTTGATTTTAATCCATAAAATATAATGACTACTATAATAAATTAGAATTCCATAATTTGGGTATTTTTTATAGACTGCTAAGACCACTTATGAGTCCTATTTTGGCACCTAATAGTACAGAGAATCAAGAATGTCAGTGTTCTAAGTAGACCAACAAGACACAAGGCATTGGGCTAGACCAGTTTTTAAAGTGCTTGTCTCGCATGTATGAAGCCCTGGATTTGAACTCTATACCAGCATAAAACTGGATATGTGTGGTGGTCCCCACCTGCAATCCCAATTCTTAGAGGTAGGAGTCAGGAAGATAAAGGTCACCCTTGACTGTATAGAAAGTTCATAGGTAGCCTGGGCTACACAAGATCCTATAATCTAATTCCTTTTTTTCCCATTTTCAAATGAGACAAGAGAAATGGGCAGCACCTTCTGAGGTGATAACTTCCGTGACTTTGAAAGTTTAGGAACATGGTTTGGAAGAAGAACTGAGGTGACATCCCTGGGCATGAGGCCCTGATTCTGCAGGATGGGGTGAAACGAGCCAGAGACCTGGATTACTCTGAGCCTCTCTGGATCAGAAAGCCTCAGAAAGGTCTGCACCCTTCTGTGGGAGCCACCTTTAATCTTGGGTCATTCCACAGATGAGTACCTACTCATGAGCATGATGGCTGGGAACCAATGGGAGGACAAGGTCCAAAGCATTCTGCTCACCCAGGATGGGAATCCTGCCAACTCGCCAGAAAATGTCCTGAATTCTCCTGAAGCTGGTGGCAGCCAGTCCCACTACATGGGGACAAAGCAAGGGAAATGGCTACCTCCTCAAGACTTTAAAGTCTAGCATGTGACAAAAGCATCTGGAATTGAGTCATCAAGGAGCCTCAACCTGAAGCAAAGCCAGTATGTTTGCCTTATTCAGAGAGTCACTGTATACTTAAACTATGTTTGGCCACACAGAAAAGGAAGAGTTAGTTTTGGGGAGAGTCATTTCAATTTAAAAAGAAAGTAGGAAAGTCTACATTAACTTGTTTGGGCAAAAATTAGACTCACAAGTAGATTCTTAGAACTACCAATTATTTTATTCATTATACAATTCCAAATAACTTTTAAAATTTACATTCGCTGCATTTTTTTTAACAGGAACTATGTGGTGTTGAGAACCACAGGCTATTATTTCCCTTAAGTACTTTGGGGGGAGGGGATTTGGAGGTAAAGCTGCTGGCTTTGTATGGTGAGGTCACGACCTTCTGAGTTTATCTCTTTCATCTTCTGACTCTCCTGAGACCTCTAAGTTACAGAGAAATCAAGCCCCTAAGCCTGGGCCAGACACAACTCAGCATTGTGAGAAGCTAGGTCTCTCCTTTCCTAGGCCTCTCCTCATTCTCTCTCTCTCTCTCTCTCTCTCTCTCTCTCTCTCTCTCCCCCTCTAAACAAAACAGATCTGAACTGAGCCAAGGAAACAAAAATGTATTGTTCCTCCCAGATGGAAGCGAGTGTCGCCTAGGTAACAGGATTAATCTCTTTTTCTCTCCCCTTCCTCTCTTGTAGCGCGGTAATCGGTGGGCTCTTTTCACAGAAAAGCCGGCCTCAAAGCTGGGGCTCTAACTAGGTTCCTAATTAGCTGCAATTTACAATGAAGACAACATGATGAGATAATAGAAATTTGCAAAATAATGACATACCTCAGCAAAATATTCCTCCTCCTAAGACCCATTTTTATACAAAAACAATGAAGAGGGCCCTTCTGAAGCAAAGCTGGAAAATGGTGGTGTATTATACGACACAGAACATTATTGTTCGCCTCTTGTTCCCCCAATCAACAGCTTATTGTTTGGCATCTTAAATAAAAATGACTCAAATACAGGCCACATAATGATCTCCATTGCGCTAATACACTGTATATACCGAGTTGTCAGAAATGCTGGGTAGCCAATGCCAGCGGGACAGTAAAGTAGCAGGCTTGGGAAGGTCATTTACAATACAATGCAATACACATTATTACTGCTCTTAATCACACGTATCTTCCTGATTCCTGTCAGGAGAAAACTCTGACATTAAAGAGAGAGAGAGAGAGAGAGAGAGAGAGAGAGACACCCCAAAAGGGAGACTGCTAGTAATGAATTATGATAGATCACATTTGTTTTCTTGTGGTGTTTAGCTCAAATGAAGCAGCCTCTAGACTGTTAGCCAACAGCATTCTCTCCTGTGACATCAAAGACTCCCATTCAATGGAAGCAGAAAAGAAATCACAGTGACACAGCTCAGGGGGAGGAGCTCCTAGGAAATGACAGACCATTAGTGGTAATCTCTACCTTATGTCCAAAAGAGCAGAGCTGTAAGGAGAAAGGCCAAGGCCGCACCATCATCAGTGTCTCCATGAGGGTCCTCGGCACAGCAGCTGAGTCAGGCACAGTGGCCTGGTGGACAAGCAGTGAGAAATATGTAAGATTGTGCTCTCTCCAGGAGCAATCTGTCACTAGTGACAGGAAGGGCAGCCCCCAGTGGATGGTGTGAATCGAAACCACTGTGTCTTCTGCAACATGGAATCCAAATAATTAAAGAGAATCCCAAGCCACGGTGTGCATCCGAAAACTCATTCATAAATGGCAACAGATTGTCTAATCAGTGTGGGGAGAGATACAAGTGAACATGGGAAACTAAGTCTACACTTGCTTATGGACTCCGGAGTCTGAAGTGTACACCTGCATACACTTGAGAACCAATGGCCCCAGACTTCCCCATAAATAACTACTGACTACAAACCAATTGTCCAGGGACAGAAAACACATTAATCCCTTGGTCATTTGGCCGTTAGCAACAAGACAACTCCATCCCCTCATAGAATAATCAGAAGGTAACAAGTGGCACAGATTAGAGATGGTGCCAAATGGGCTCTAATGACTTTGGAGGAAATTTTGTTGTATTTGGTAATAACATTTGCAGAAATGGAAAGGAAGGAAGGGAAAGGCAGGTGGACCATCTGGGTGTATCACAACCCCAAAGAGTTTGACATGGGCCTTTTGGAATCATGGGGTGGTGCAGAACTATCAATCTTTTCCAAAGATTGGAATAGAGCAAATGAATCCGAGCCAGGAGAGAAAGACAGCAAAGCCATGTGACCTGCCTCAAAAAGCCAAGGGTGTTTGCTCATAAATAATTGGGTTTCTGCTTCCCAATTCTGCTTAGATTTTCCACAGATTTGACATTTACAGTAACATGGGGATCTCCTCACCAAACACGGGTTACTTTTGAGTTTTGTGTAATCCTTACAAGAAATGTTCTCATCCTATAACTCACTAGATGACTCAATAAAATCATCCCGATGGAAATAACAACATGTGTTGAAGGGCGAGCTGAGTAGGCACTGCGGGGGAGGGGGGGAAGGAGGGAGAGGGTTTGACTTTGAGATGTGATCTGGTCTTTTTGGCTTTCTGTTTCCACCTCTTCCCCTTGTCAATAATCCCGTTTACCTTTTTGTTTGTCTGAGAAGATATTCAGAGCAAGGTATCAGAAATAGCGACTATTCTTTGCCAGAAGCCCCATCCTGAATCAACCGCATAGTCTATCTCTTCTGCTAATCTATACCCTGGGCAGCTGAACACAGCTGGGAACCTCTGCCCCACCCATACCCCAGCTGCCAGCACTACCCAAGAGCCCCTGTGGTCCTTTCTCCCTCTGCTTAACCCCTTGTGGCGGCACCAGATAATCACTGCTTTCTTTTGCCAGCATCGCTATCTCTTTCAGATGCCCTCCCTCCTTCCTCCTGCATCTGCTCACATCTTAAGCAGTCTTCTTTGCCACATCCCTGCAGGGCCAGAGGACTTGCCTCCATCTCTGCTTAGAGCTAACTCTCCAATAACTGGTAGGCTCTCTCGGATCTGATCTGATGAACTCAGGACTTCCTCTCATCATTTCCTGCCCCACGGCTCCTGTTTATCAGCCCGCATGCGCATGCGCATGCTCAGACCTTTCTGTTCTCATCATCATCTTCCATCATGCCGCCATCTCTTGGTACCTACCCCACCTGCTTTTTCACCTCCCCTCCCACCCCAGAGATTTCTTCAGTACATTCTCACTGGTCCCCTCTCTCTCTCTCTCTCTCTCTCTCTCTCTCTCTCTCTCTCTCTCTCTCTCTCTCTCTCTCACACACACACACACACACACACACACATTTACACACACTACAAACTCAAAAGAACCCTCCCTCCATGTTTGATGCTCCCCAATTTTGATTGTCCTATTGATGCCCTGATCAACAATGAAATGAAAGTACTGTAGGAATGAATGCACAGGCACGGTCAGAATGCCTGTCACATCAGACTCGAGCTCCTAACTGCAATGGGAGTCCTAGAACAAGATAAATTCAGAAGTAGGCGGGAGCTTTGCTTTCTCCTGAAACCTTGCCACCGTTAGAAAGGAAAACGGAACATAGGAGTCACATGATAATTTAACTGAAGATCTATTACCTGACCTATGGCCTCCTGACTCCCGTTCAGTATCTTATCCTCCGTAGAAGTCCCTCTTTTGTGAATGATTCTGACAGATCCAAAAATTTGGCTGTGGAGTTTCACTTCCTAGAAATGTCAGGGAAGCTATCCTTATAAAGACTTGTCAACACATTGTGAACAAGGATGACACCAAAAACATGCTAATGTAGAAAAGGCAAATTTCATAGGCTCCAACTACAGACAAAAAAAAAAAAAAAAATTACAAGCAACTAAGAAATGCTGAGAGTAAGAGGAAGATTTTCCTTCAGGGAGGAGCCCACAGATTTGTTATCCTAATGTTTATCCCTGAAATTATAAACTCCAGCAACGTTCCATGGATTACAGCAGATCGTGTTTATAGACATAGGAATACACATACATGTACATATTCTACTCCCCCCCCAACCCCACACACATAAAACAATGAAAGAAATACAGGCTGTGAATCTGAGAGCAAAGCTGGTGTGCAGGAATGGGTGGAGAGAAGAAATGGAAGAAAATTATATAATTGTATTTTAATTTCAAAAAATAAAAGGACAAAAATTCACATAATTGGACATTGAGCAATTGGGACAGGAAACCCATGTCTGAAGCATAACAGTGGCTGTAAATTAAAGCACTTGTCATCTTCAAGTCTATGGATAATACTGCAACTGTCTACCCATTAGAGGTCTAGGAGATAAGTCAGGCAAGGAAGTAAACAAATCACCAAACCTCGACCTTGAAATGGGTGAGTAAGTACTGTAGACAAAAGTTATCCTCCAGTTTGCTTGGCCCAGCATCTTGCTATTTGTTATTATTTATTTATCTGACTATGTATATTAGGCTCTACATCTCTGTCCAAACCTAAACTTGTACATGAAGTGAAAACTCAGTTTCTTCTAAGTTTCTGGGTGTTTGAGAAGAAGATCTGCCTTTACAACTTCACTGCAAAATTTTTCTGAAGTCTGTCCAGTGTCTCCCTTGACTAAGCTTTTGCTAAAGAGTCCTGTAAGTCGGAATATGAGTTCACAGAACATCATTTGATCTAGATCTGAACATAGCCCTCTTAAAATGTGAGAAGAAGTTGAGGGAGGAAGCAATTCAAAAACCTATTCCAGAAAGTTCTTCCTGGAAGCTCTCACTGGAGGATAGGCCAGACTCTTCAGTGATCCTTCAAAAGGCAAGTCCCTTGGGACAAAGTAAAAGATACAGCAGTGTAGTCACAGGTCCTAGATTCATATATGATCTAGTTAGTTCTTAATGACTTGAGCAATCAATGGTGAAAAACCTTATCAAAGGCCTCAGAATGCAGAAGAGCTTTGACATAGGACCCAACATTCACCAAACTTTCAGGCTCCATGAAAACATGAGGTGTACTTTAATAAGTAATGAAATTGTAGCTTGGACAATTGGTAGGCACTAATCCTAACCTGAGTTTCCTCTGCCCCCAAAATCAAAACAAGCAACAGCCACAGAGGTCTTCTCCCAGCCTGGCCTCAATGTTCAGCCAGTGCTTTTTATTTAAAGGAAGAAAACAATTAAGTAAAACCTTGAAGTAATCTGTGTCTGCCTGCTTGGCCTCTTCATCCCTCAATGTGTGGTTAGTAAGTGTGGCAATCAGGGCGAAGGCCCGCTATCATTCGGCCTTAATTAAAAAAGACACAGGCAGCGGAGCCGTGAATTAAAAACGTAGTATGCACTACCCCTGATTAATTCGAGGCTCATGTTGGATTAATAATTCCAAACAAAGAACAAAAGAAAATTGTTATGCAAGTTGCAACCCTCCCAGGCCAGACAAAGGTCAAATAACAGGATTTCAATTTCATCCGGAGCTGCTTAATCAACTCCCTCGGAAGGAAGACCATATGTAGCTCTGAGGGCCATCATTGTATTCCTCTTGTCGCTGGACCTGAGAGGCGCACAGTCATCCTCTCAGGCCACTCTCATTTCTGCTTCTCTTCTTTCCCCTCCAACATGACAAAAGGGTTATTATTACCAGGGATTAAAGAAGATGAGATCTGCCCTGCAGAAAACAGCCCAACAACTGCTGGCTTATGGTGTGCGCTAGACACCACTGGCACCGAGCCCACAGACCTTGCTCTCTGTCCTGAGAAGAGTCTCCGAGCAGTGTCAGAGTAGGGACCCACCCAGTGATGTCACAAGATCATTGGGAAGGTTGATAAGACGGTGATGATCGAGATCCATATCTGCCTGTGAAAGAGAAGTTCATGGAGGGCACACTTCATCAGATTTCTGCTTTCAAAACACAAGACTGCCTGCATGGCCATGTAAGATGCTTTGCATTGGAGATTCAGGCTTCCAGAGATCATAGGGTCACCCATTCCTTCCCAAGAAGCTCCATTTTCTTCTACCTTGGGGCGTTCTTCTCTTTCTAAGCTTCAAGTGCTGATGTAGCTTGGGAATAGGAGAGTCTCTCTAGAAGGTAAGATACAAATGTCTGGACAACACGGAGACTTATAATGACACAAAAACACTCTTCATCCTGCCAACGCTGAAATGCTACTACCAACTGCACATTCTGAGGACCATAACAACCCCATCCTCCGCAGTGAGGCCTGTGTGTCCTAATGACATTCCAGTCATTTCAGTAGCTCTTCAAAGCAAAACAAAACCAAAAAAAAAAAAAAAAAAAAAACACCAAAAAACCAGAAAAACAGTTCAGAGATTTCAATGTGAAAATTCCCCCGCCTGGAGTCCTTACTTGTGCCTTAATGCAACAGTGATAAGTGTTACTTATGTCTGGGGTGACTCACTGGAGTGCTTAATGGAGTGTCGCATACCAACAGGGTTCCAGACACCAGTGAGCATGGACTGTTAGATACACACCATCCAAACTGATAAACCATGTTTCAGCCCCAGATGTCTCCATACAATACAAGAAAAGCAGCCACTTTCAAAGGGTCTCCACTTAGTCACAAGAATTTACTCTGGGAAATCCCACAGTGCCTTTTCATGTTGAATTCATTCATCCAGGGAAATCGGTGCTATTTATCCATCCATTTATCTTGTTGTAAACAGGCATTCACTGAGGGTCTACTTGTGTGGCACACAAATCAAGTCACTGGTGATGCAAGGTTGACTGAAAGAAGACAGCATTCTTGTGGTTGGTGTAGTTCAAGCTTAGATACAGAAAGCAATCACAAGATGCATGGCTCTGTGAGATTCTATCACCACCACTAATAAAGCACGCCCTGACCTGATACCAAGATTGACCCTTTAGAGGAGACGGGAAGATCATCCAGAGGCAGAACATGACTTGAACTTGCTACAGAGAGCAACACAGGGTGGAAAGCCTCTTAGATGTTGAATATGTGGCAGCAAGAAGACTGTTGAGGAAAGCATGTGACCAGAGAGCGCACGTGACTGGGGAGAAAGCAGCTCAAGGCAGGCTAAGAGAGTCACATGGATCATAGGGCACAGAAGCAACTGTGTAAGTCGTGTTTGAGAGCCTGGTATCATCCAAAACAACAGCTAGGAATGCTCTGCAGTTCTGTGTGTGGACATGATCATGATGTAATCAAAGCGTGAGCTCATTCTAATTTGACTTCCATTCTACAAAAATCTGTAGTGGTTGTCAGTCAGTTACCAGTGCCCTTTTCCAGTCCTGGTCGCCATGCTTTGAACAGTAGAGAGACGCTTTTGCCTTGAGGATTGGCGGGGTTAGTTCAGCTGGTGTCATTGTCCCAAGGGGTCTCGTTTCCTAGAAGTTTGGTGGGAGAGGACCCTCTAAGCTGGAGAAGAGCTATATCTTAATGAAAGATGCTTTTAGATACGTTAAATGCAGAAACATCTTACTGCCACACTGGAAGGTGGCGGTCACACCCAAGAGGACCCAGGAGGACCCAATGCCTCAGCAACACCAGTAAGCTTGTGTTCAGAACTAGCATATAACTACTCAGTGGGTGAAGTGAATTCTCAAAGGGCAATAGTAATACTTGCCTTCTGAAACACTCAGAGAGGTAAAGGCTTGGCCATTTCCAAGTTAAATCCCCTGTCTGACACAAAGACTGTGAGGCTTCAATGTAACTTGGATTTCAACCTGCTACGAGTGTGAATTTCAATGCTCAGGTAGCTTCATGGGTGCTAGGTTCCCTACACAACAGGCAGCTGTCTAAGATAAACACACTCTCAGGAAACAGGGTTAGTCATTTGCCCCATGACTACTCTTGGATGGCTATTCAGAGTTTTTTTCTTAAAGTTGCTACATTTCCCCTTTGAATGGAGTATTTACTTAATCTGTGTATTTAAGACAAACTTCAGAAAATGCATGAAAGTTAACTTAAGTCCAGATTTTGAAAACATGCACTGTTACTACACACACACACACACACACACACACACACACACACACACACAAAGAGAGAGAGACAGACAGACAGACAGACAGACAGACTAAGGCTTATGGAGTCTAACTAGGATAAGAAATATTTATCTTCTTGCAAAACTTACTGTCTTAACTTTGTTTGCAAACTATATGCAACAAAATAAATGAGAAAATTAAATACACTACTAAAATTTACCAAGGAAATATGCATGGAAAAAGTTGAGATCATTTCAAATATTTTCCTCGAAAACGTCATGGAACATTTGTAAAATAACTCTATTAGTCAAAACATCAACTGTAGCCGGGTGTGGTGGCATACACCTTTAATCCCAGCACTTGAGAGGCAGATGCAAGTGGATTTCAGTGAGTTCTGGACATCGTGGTTTTTCTCCACAGTTCTAGACCAGCCAAGGTCATATAGTAAGATAAACCTCACAAGTGTCAGCTGGGATTGGTGACCTACAGGTCTGCATTCTCAGCTCTTAGGGAGCAGCAGGAGGGGATCACCAATCAGGATGTCAAGGCCAGCCTAAACTACATAGCGTGAACTTGTCACAAACCCAAAAACAAATACAAATGTGTGTGTGTGTGTGTGTATGCATGTATGTATGTACGTGTGTGTCTAGGTGTATGTAAATGTGTGTGTCTAGGTGTATGTATATGTGTGTGTGTGTCTGTCTATGTATATGTATTGTGTGTGTGTGTGTGTATGTGTACATGTGTGTATAGGTGTATAAGTGTGCATGTGTGGATATGTGAGTGTGTGTATGTATATGTTTGTATATGTGTGTATGTCTGTGTGTATATCTGCGTGTACATGTGTATGTGTTTATGTGTGTATGTGTGTATGTGTGAGTATGGGTGTATGTGTGTGCATGTGTGCACATGTGTGTATGTGTATATGTTTGTATATGTGTGTTTGTATATGTATATGTTTGTATGTGTGAGTGTGTATATATCTGTGTGTATGTGTGTATGTGTGTATGTGCTTGTGTGCATATGTATGTGTGAGTGTGTTTATATGTATATGTGTGAGCATATGTGTGTAAGTTTTCTCTAAGATACTTTAGGAAAATCATGGATTGTAACTGAATAGAAAACAAGGGAAAAGAATCCTACTTTGCTCGGGGCCAGGCTGAGGAAGCCTGGCTTAGATCTTGGGAGGATGTTAACTTAGCCAGGATTGTTAAATTGAGCACCTAGTCTTCTCTGCAACCCCTGCAACGGAGCCAATGGCATCTCACCACTTAGAAGACATGGCAGCCCTTGAGAGTACAATCTTGTCATTGGAGACACACATCAGGCCACATGACACAGCCATTTCTAAGACCACGAGAAGAAGAAAACACGTTCATAACTTAACATTTAAAGGTTCACTATAAAACCAGGCCGTTATAGATATAAACCTATTTGATAGCAGGAATTTCCAAGGGCCATCTCAGATTTGTTTCTGATAAAATACTTGGCCATGCCCAGTGCACCAAAACTCTTCATGAATAAAGTGGGTAGGTGGCGGTCAGTGAACTCTTTCTTTTACAAATTTTATTTCTTCACACCCCTTTTCCCTTGACTTCTGAGTCCTCTCTTTCTTGTCTGGCTCACATGATCGGTATGTTTAGAAGAGAACACTTTAAGATGCATCATATGAAAGCAAGACACAGGTGGTTAAAAATGTCTCAGGCCTCATGTCCATTCACCTACTGATTAACCATCCTGGGGGTGAGTATGTAGCCCAGTGGTAGAACAATTGCCTAGCATACGACAAATTCCCATTTAGGCCTGGAGTCCCCTTTAACTTCCCATTGACTGTGGTCTGTCCCTGGACCACTGATGAGAGTTAGGCAGATGACTCCTGCTTCCAGCCTTCCTTCCTCCAAGTGAATTCTCTACCCTGTAAATCTAAGTCTGTAAGACTCCCCTCAGACCATAAGCAGAAGCTTAATAGATAATAACACTCTTTACATATCTGTAGATTCTTGCCCACACTGGAGCCTGTAACTCCACAGCTCCATAACTCTCAGCTGTGCCTTCTTGCTGTTCTGGTATCTCCTTGATTTCTTCCTGTTTTCCTGTAGTCCTAAACCTTATACCATCACATTCTGTGATGCCTAAGGCTTCGTCAGTGAGAGGGACTTAACTAACTGCTGGATGCCAATGTTTCCACCTTCGGCCTCTGCATCATCAAACCTGTGCGATATGTCCATGAAAATCATATTTTTATTTTATTAGCACTTATTGGTTGAACATGGCACTGGATCTGGTAGAGACATATTCATGGAAGCAGATCATGGATTTTGAGCTTATTGCCTTTTTACCTTTTCCTCTACCTTTTCCCTTCCAAATAGTCTCCTTCATTACCCTGGTCCATTTTCTATTTTCATGTCATACGTACACGCATGATCAGATAGATAGATAGATAGATAGATAGATAGATAGAGATATAATCTGGGATATACAAATAAGAGGAAATATCTGATATTTGTGCTTGTAGGACTGATTTAATTTATATAATATCATAATTATAGTTCTCATTAAAGATCTAAATAAAGGCAAGAACCTCATAAGTTCCAAGCCATTTGAGGCTACACAGTGAGTTCAAGGCCAGCCTGAGATACACGAGACACTGTTTTGAGAAGATAAAAAAGTTCATACTTTTCTTGTACTGTGAAGATCTTTTAGGGCTGGAAGTTGTACTTGCACTGCTTACCATGGGGAGCCCAGCACTAAACCCAGTACTTGGAAGGGGCAGACATGTCTGAGTGGCTATTACACAATAACAAGAGTAGTCACATGCCAAATAGGTAAATCAGATGTTAAACTAAGAATTGAACAGTGAAAAAAGTAAATGTTGACTATAGAACAGGGCAAGCAAAGAAGGTATCTCCCTTCAACCACTTACTGGTACAACTGACAAATTGACTTAAAACTTAAATGGCAGATTCTAAGAAGTTGCTACAATCCCTGGATTAGTTAGAATGATAACCAAGAGATCTGCTATATTAAATCATGACAATAAAAGTTAAATCTCCCCCATCTTTTGCTGGATTACAGACCAGAGTGCCTCATGTGAATAATAATGACTGTAGACTAACGCCTGAATCACAGTGGAATGAAGATGCATTTGTAAGTCCTTTTGGATGACATCATTACAATTTCAGCCACACTAATTAGCAGCAGAAATCAACTTCATGTCATTCAATGGGATTTGAATATGTCTGATATCTATCACTAAAACAAGTAAGAGAAAGGACACCCCACACAGAGACAAGAATGTTCAGTGTCTCAGTCTATGTATCAGTTGATATTATGTAAAAGTAAAATCAATTCTATTTAAAAATAAATAACCACATTTATTTTTGTGAGTGACAATGATGTCTAGCTGCTCTCATAGAAGGGAGATACAAGGGGGAAAATCAAAGTATGCTTTCCCTGCAGAGTGCTGGCATTCTTAATTGAAGATTTATGCTGTTTATTATTGATTATATTGCTCACTGACTGATCATAATGCCTTTAAAACCAACATCAGCTTCATAACACACTTAGTGTAACTTAATGGAATATTTACTCAGAGCCAAGGATCCTCAAATACTTTTTCTGTTTTGAAATAAAACTGTATTTGAACCCAGTTTTTGCCTTATTAGTGCAATACTTCTTGAATTGAGTGGAGCTAACTGCATTTATTTTTTTTTTTAAATGTTCATCATTGTCTTCTAATATCTCGTTTTAACGTTCCTATGCTTTTAAAGTCTTAAATAAAGAAGAAAATGCAGAGGGACCTTAGAATTCAGGATATACCAGTTGAGAATTGTCTTCTTTTCAAAAGAAGAAGACAATCAGTTGTGCGTATCTTGCTCTAGTAGAGTCAGCTAATTCTATTTAATTAAATATGTGAGAGCAAATTTCATCCTCCAAGACCTTTGCATGACTCCTCTCTTTCCTCCATTCAACTTTAGGGAACTGATATGGTGGGTCACATCATCTAAGCTTTTGATGTTTAGACTGTTTCTTCCTTTCCTTTCTGTTTTAATATCAGAAGTTTCCAAGTTGGGGTCTACAAACTGGAAGCCAATTTTTAAAAACTGATTATTTGGAAATTTTACATGTGCCCCTTGATAACCTTCTCTTTCCTGTCTTCCCAGGTCTCCCTGCCCCCCACCATTACCCTTGTAATTTCCCCTAAAACAAAAGAAGAAGAAATAAAACCCACCAAGCCCAATTTATGTTACCCATATACTCACCAGAGCATGGCCAAACCCCTTCAGCCAGCTGCTGAAAGAAAACTAAGTCCTTCCACAGCAGCCAGAAGCCATCAATTGTGGAAAGCTAACTTCAGCATCTTTATCATAATTTTTAAGAGTTTTCTTCAATAGCTTCCTGTCTAGACTGTTTCTTTGGGAGGGGGCGTTTACAGGAATCTTCTATACCTCTCATTTTTAATTGAGAGTCCGAAGTCATCAACACTACTACAAAAGAAGCCTCCTTGCCCTTTTTAATCAGGGGCAGCACAAACCATGGAGTTACATATGGTTTCTGGGAACAGCATTAGGCCACAGACATCAATATGGCTTCAGGTAGCCACACAGACTATGGATATCCCCACGGCCCCTTGCCACAGCAGGGCCATGGAAACCAACATGCTCCCTGGCAGAAGAACAAACCACAAACAACAACATGGCCTTAGGTGGCAGCCAGGTCATTCACATCAACTTGGAAGCACTGCCCACAGGCATTTACATTAGGAAGTCAGGTGTTGAGAGGTCTTGAATCTTATTACAAATCCAGAATGATGGTTCAGTCATGAAAACACTTGCTACACTAGTGTAAAGATACAAGTTCAGTCAAAATCATCCGCATAAATATCCTGGCCTGAAATCCAGCAGTGCTTGGCAGAGGAAGAAGATGCCTGAGTTCTTGATTTTCAGGTTCCGTGAGAGGCTCTGGCTTAGAAATTAAGGTAGAGGGTGGTTGAAGAAGACACTTGATGAGGTCTCCAGCCTACACACACACACACACACACACACACACACACACACACACACACACGGAGATATATACAGATAAGAATGTCCAAGGATTTTATCAAAATTTAAAATGCTTCTATGACTCCAAAATGTTAAAATCAAAGCAGAGCAAAACAAATTTGGATCTTTCAAGACAATGAGAAATTAATCTCACTATTTCTTCAAAAAGTTTGAAATGCATTTTTGTCAGAACGTATGACATTAATATGTTTGTTCGTTTAATATTTTACCCACGCACTCCTGCTGTTCGGACTGTCAGGCGTCAGATGCCCCTCCTGTGTACATCACGGACTTTGACCACGTTCAGCCCTTCCGTTCTCTTTCATTTCCTTCCCTCACTTTCTAACTTCTTCCTTCCTGATTTTCCCCTAAGTTCCTTTATGATCCTAATACAAGATGAGGCAAAAGAGTCATAAGGTGTTACTCTGAATATACTGCCCTAGAACGACAAGTGAAATTCCCAGCAGTCTCTGAGAATGATTGGCTAGACAATGAATGATTCCACACATCATTTATTAAATGACATTTTCAAGATTAGTGGAGTCTAACTTTTGTGAATATTACTTTATTTAAGGGTCTGAATATTTTACCTTATATAAGTCTGTTACAGTATGGATGCCTGGTGCCTGTGCAGTCCAGAAGAGGGCATTGTATGCCTTGGAACTGGAGTTACAAATGGTTGTGCTAGACATCAAATCCAGGTCCTTGGAGGAGTAGCCAGTGTTCATAACTGCTGAGCCATCTCTCCAGCCCCGTTATGTCTAACATATAAAAAGAACAATGAAATGTACAAGATGATCCCAAAGTGAGTTCTTTTCTCTTTTAAGGTATCATCTCAGAGACCAAATGAATAACAGTGTCTAAAGCTCACAGGTTTTCCATGGTAATCTAGTTCATGAGGCCACTTTGAAAGTTTCAACCTGCTACAGCATCAGAAAACTCCATTTGGAGGAACAGAAGCTTCAAAAGCTCGATCTCCCAGGCCTTCTGAAATAATCTACATGCAAATTAGAGGCAGTTGAGTATATTATAACACTGCAATGGAGACTCTTCGGAGGCAGAAATTCTTGGGACTTTGTATAATCTCTCAATAGTTTAGATACTAAGTCCTAGCCTGCAGAAAATATAACAATAAATAAAACATAAGAATCAGTTAAGTTCCAGGGCCCAGAGTGAGCATTCTTTGCTGATAGCAGAAGTGCCACTGTATGGGAGCATCTAGTATCTGGTCTGGCGGGACAGACAGATCACTAACAGGAAGACACAAATGCTATAGAGAAATCTTCTGTTTTCAATCATGTGGCACTTGTAATCTGAAGACCTTGTTTATGAAGCAAGGGAGATGGCTCCGCCAGAGACGTCTGCTGTACAAGAGCAAGACTGAAGTTCAGATCCCAAAACCCACATAAAAGCAGAGTGGAGATAGCAGCCATTTGTAATCCCAACATGTGGGAGGTAGAGAGCATCTGACTATCCAGACTAGTATAAATGTTGAGCTCACAAAGAGTCCCTACCTCAGTGTAAAACAGGAAGGGTAGCTCAGGAAAGACTTGATCAATCTCAGATCTTCCTAAAGTAGGTATATACACATGAACCTGCACACACATGAGCACTCACACAAATACATGCATGACACATCAGTGCAAATACAAAAATAAAACCAAGTTTCTGTGTGCATGCATGTGTGTGTGTGTGTGTGTGTGTGTGTGTGTTTGCACAGGCCAGAGATTCAATCCAACATTGGTCTTCAACCCCAGTCTGCTTTATTTTCTGAAAAGGTCTATAGCAAGCCAGAAGCCCATCCATTCAGCCAGGCTGGCTGCTGTCTGGTAAGCTGCAGGATCCTTCTGTCTCCACCTCTGCAGCATCAGTGAAACAAGCCCAAACCACCACGCCTACCTCCAACATGGAAAATGGGGATTTGAACTCATATTCTCATGGTTCTGTAATGCACACATCACCAAATGCAACATGTACCCTTCCCTGAAGACTGTTTTCTTAGAGGTCACACATACAAGTTTTTAAGCTCAGCCTATGTCTTAAATTAAGACTCTAACTTTGGGTTATCAAATCCCAGTGATAACACAGTACATTTTCATTTCTTCTCATAAAGAAAGTGAAACATCTCCACCATTGACAGTCACCAACAAAGTCTCAATGCTTTGAAGAGAACAAAGAGTCCCATTCATAGCCCAGAGCAGGACTGAACTGGAAGGCGGTTCATCTTCCTCAAGTCCCCAGCCACCCGTGTCTCTAACACAATACACCTGGAAACAAAGGCGGCTTATGAAGCTTTCAAACGGATCTCCTAGCTGCTCTCTTCTGGACGCCTCGCCCTGCTGTCCCTCCTGGCCACACATCTGGTGACCATGTGTGGCGGGCAACACTAATGAAGACTTTCCTGTGCGAGCCGCAATTAGCTCTGACTGCCTGGAAGCTTCTCTGGGTTGTAGCATAGTAAAGCATGGAGATAGCAGACCGGTGTGGGGGGACAAAGGGGACCTCTTTCCTTTCACAAAGCTGAACTTTCTCAGGCCCCTGGGAGTCCTACAACCACTGCAGGGAAGGAATGTTTTTTAAGGTGTAAGTTAGTCATCCTATCCTCCAAATGAGAATTTACCCGAGTCGATTGAACGCTACAGGCAAGCAGAGGCTAGGTCTTAACCTGGGAACAATAGAGAATTGTTCACCAGCAGCCGCTCCCCCCGGCTGGCCTGCAAGGTACACTTTCCTAACAGTTTATATGCTTTAATACAATAAATTGGTCTGTTTTTCTGTTTGATGGATTGGAGGGCACTGGGGAAGGAAATACACTGTACACAATTAGGCCGTCTCGAAAACACATACGTTTGTTTATTCTAGGTCTCTTCCCCCCTCTCAATCAAGTTGCTAATACAACTGTTTTAAGTTTCAACAACCACCATATTAACTGCGGGTCTCCACACGAAACAGAAGTGCCACGACCCAGCGTCTGTCTCCTGACCTTGTCAGCTCAGCCTCCCAAATCCTGCTTTACACGTCTGTCTGAAGGGCTGCCCATGTGGTGTCCGTGCATTTTAGCTCCACCACACTCTGACCATTGTACGTACGAGACGCCAGGAATAAATGTCCTCGACAGAATATTTTCGGGAACTCTGAGGGTAAAAGCACAGAGCTTTTCCACTGACACTTCCTTTTATCTCTGTCTACGTTTAGTTTCAAGCACTCAAGTCTCAGTACGTGCATTTAGTCAGTAGAAGTTATTGATGATAGCAAAGCTAGTTCACAGATGCTTCAGCGGTCTTACTACGCAGTTACGTATGGACCCTGACAACAGATACAGAGACCATAAGTTAGACAAAGAGAAAACCAATCTAACTAACTGGTTGCTGGGGCAATTACAGTGCATCCATCAAGCCAAACAGCTCCTTATAAGAAATAAATATAGAAATAAGAAATCAGCATAGAGAAACCCTGTGGGGCCTTTTCCTCCTTTAACAGAAACCAAAACTGATGACATTATGTACAGGAAGTGTGCTCATGAATAAGAGGCAGTAAGTACATTAGCTTAAAAATAAATCATAGCTCGTGGTGTCAGTGGGATATAAGGGGGAAGAATCTCTTAATCAGAGAACATAAAGGGGCCTTGCCTACCATGTATACTTGAAAAGCATTTTGACCCTACACAAAATAATAAAGTGACTATATTCACGGTATTCACAAAATTCATAAAACCCTACTGGTGTTTCCCAAACTACTTCCCCTTAATGATCACAAATGTGAATGGCTTGGCTGTTCGGTTCCCAGATCTTCAGGTTGCACAAAACTTAGTCCTGAGCTTTGCTTCTGGCCCTGGAGGCTGCCTGGTGAGTCTCAAACTGAAGCCATCTTCCCAGTGTGGGTAGAGATTCTGTCTATCTATCTGTCTGCCTACCTGTCCATCTGTCTGTTTTACCTTTATGTTAGGGATAGACTGGAGATGGGAAAAGTTTACCACATAGAATTCCTTTTTCAGAACTAAAATCCTGAGGGGCTAGAGAGGTGGCTCAGTGATTAAGAGAATTTGCTATTTTACAGACACCTGAGTAATGGTCCCCAGCACACACAGCACAGCTTCTAACCTCCTGTGACTCCAGCTCCAGAGGACTGGACACTCTCTTCTGACCTCCACAGACACTGTACACACATGAAGTATTCTTATACACACGCAAGCAAACTCTCATATACAGAAAAATAAATCTTTAAAATGTTAAAGCGTGTGACTCAGATTCATCTGTCTCAGAATTTCAGTATAATTCCAAATTCATCATAAGTTAGTTAAAACATAGATTCTTTATTTATAAAGTGATGCCATTTCACTATTAAGTTTTAATTTATCTATGTGAATGGGAAATTAACTTTGGCAATGATGGCAGTTGGGGCTGTGCCAGGTCTTGCCCGTCTACTCCTGGGTTTATGGAGGGGTTATTTCATGTATAATTTGTAATTATTGTCAGTAGATATCCTTCCACTACACATACGTAACAATGTGTGGCCTTTCTGATGTTTCTACAATATCTGACAAAATATTTTAAAAACTCCAAGACACGTATGGGTAATTTTCAAAGTGACTAGCATTTCTGACCCTACCTAATGGACACAGAGGGGAGCCTATATTTATGTGGACAAATAGTCTTTATATGTGCACTTTACATTTTCACTGAGCTGAGAAAGAAGCCACATACAAATGCAGCATGTGCAACTTGTGGTCCAATCCTCGCCAACACCAATTTGCTGGCCCTGGTCCTTATCATTCATTCTTCCATAGCAAAAGAGACAGTTTCTCAATGTGATTCAGACCCAGTTTTGCTAAACTATCAAGCCAGTGACATATTATGCACATATCTCCATCCTCAATAATTCAGGAAAGCAACAGGAGAGAGAAGAAGTAAAGTAATGAAATATCCACACCGTGGGTAAGGGTGCTGGGGGTCAGCGAATGCTGGTAAACATAGAAAAGGATCTGATGATAAAGACGTTTTATTATCATAGATGCAGATGTTTTAATGAATGCGCACATTCCTCCTCTATCTCTCTTAAGCTCAGCAGGATAACATAAGTCTTCACAGGCATGTTATCAATGTAGAAGCAATAAAAAAGTCACCCTCTTGTGAATTACCACTTACAGTATTTCACAAGAATGGCATTCACACCGTCCAAATGAACAAGGCTGTCTCTTTCCATTGAAGGGTACCATGGACACTTCATGGGTTAGCATTAGCCACAGGGAGGAAGGGAAGAGAGAGAGGAAACCATTTTCGAACATTTGAACTCTCTCTGACCCCTGTACGTTATTCATGTATGCACTTAAGACAATTCAAATAAATGATGCATATACATCCATAGAAAGCAGATATGTAGATGGAGAGAGAGTGGATCCCGATAAAGTGATGGGTTCATGAACAGAGATGAACCATCTTGAAGTCCATTTCTTGGATAAGCACAAGAAGAAATCCCATTAGAAAGGAATGTTCCATGACTCCAATCAATAATTCTGGAAGCCAGAGTATGGACTTGCTGTAACCCAGCCATGGCAAGAATTGAGTGGGGGGGGGAGGGAGGGAGAGGGAAGGAGAGAGAGAGAGAAGAAACCTATCCCACATTGGCCTAGCACTTCTCATGGTCACAGTTACTGGTGGATGACAGTGGTCAAGGAGGCAGACAAATATCAAATGTACAAGACAGAACAATGAACGGTTTCATTGAGGTCATGCACAATGTTCAAAATCTCTGTTGTATCACTGTTTCAAAAGCTAAATATCAGATTTATGAAATAGCATCTCATACATACGTATGTGTGCCTTTCTATAGATTTCAAATCTGCTCATTATGCTAAAGTGTTCTCTCCCAATACAGCTTAGAGTTCTTCTAGAAAGTTCCATTACTACTCCCACATTTCAGCAGCACCAAGCCTACTGATTTAGTTTATCATGTATGTATATGGTACTATGACCTGCCTCTCATATGGATGTTAGAAAACAGCATTCAGGATGGGTTCTCCCTTTCTGCTATAGGATCCATAATGTCAAACATATGAGTCGGGGTATTTAACTCCTGAACTAGTTCCCTAGCACAGGACTAGCATTCTAACGGTAGCATTGGCAAGACAACTGCAAAAGACTTCAAGTTTGTTGTTGTTGTTATTATTATTGTTGTTGTTTTAAATAAGAAACATTGACATAGATAGGAACCAAAAGTTGAATACATAAATTTTTCATGAATCATGCATGAAAGTATATTTAGGTTGTTTTCTGAAACTATCTGCCATCTCTTATTCAGAAAACACACACACATACATACACACACACACACACACACACACACACACAGAGGAAGGTAAAAGGGGAGAAATTGGAAATGTAAAATATGAAAAAATTATTCAGAGTATGTCAGCATGTCAGCATATGGGGAGCTAAAAGAACACTTTCAGAAAAAGGATGTAGCAAGGGATAGTGGAGCGCAGTGTCCCACACTGTCACCTGTGACTTAGAATCTCCTAGGAGACATAACTTGGACACATCTGTGGTGGACGGTCTAGACTGGGCTAACTGTATAAGGGAAGCACCAGTGACTACAGGTGGCTCTATTCTGTAGGGTGGGCTCCCAGACAGAATGAAAAGGAAAGGCTATTCCGATCTGTGGCTTCAGATGCACGTCAACTAGCTGTCATGGCTTCCCCTGTGGTAGACAGCCCTCTTGAGAATGGAGCCAAAATCAACACTTTCACCCTAGAATGCGCTAGGCGCGTCTTCATATAGAGAGGCACATCATTAGTGGGAGACTCCTACAACCATCTTTTATTCTGCTGGAGGCCACGATAGGGAGGTCCACTCAAGTCAACTTATGCTCCCCAACTCTAGGCAGCCTCGAGGTAGGGCTGTGGTGGTCGACCCTGAACACGAATCCTTCTACTGTTCTATGACCTTCAAGAGCAGAGATAGTGCTGCCTCAGAAAGCAGTGGATGAGAGGGGCCACATGGTTGCCATTCTCACTGGTCAAAGGAATAGGATTTCAATGGACCTGTGGCATATGACCAAGCATGAGGACTCCCAGACACTGAAAGGAAAGCTCTTTCTTTTGTGGAATAAGTTGGTTGGTTATACAGCCACAGGTGGCCATAGTCTTCAGTTCTATTGACACAATGGGAAGTTCTACTTCGAAATTGCCAGGGTTAGGGGTTGTTGTGGGTTCTGTTTTATTATTGTTGTTGCTATTGTTGTTTCTTTTAAGGCTTAAAAGATCCGGTGAGAATAACATGGTACTTCCGTCAACATTTCTAACACCTGGGTTCTGTGTACAGATGTTAGCACATCAGGATCCACTGGGTTTCAAAGCTGCCTATTGTTTTTATCTGGACCAGCTAGTTAAACAATTCTTATTCCCAGACTTATCCCTGCCTTTTAAAGCCATTTTACCCACTGCATTTGCTTAAGATTCCTAGCTTCAAAAATGAAAGAAAAAAAAACAAAACAAAAATAACATTTGTTGTGTAGATTTCCCCCCACTAACTGTTTGTTCGTAGGAAAAGGACTTAAAGTGTTCTTTCTCATATCCCTGGCAGCTCAGAAGCACCATTTCTAATGGTAAATAATAAAGTACAGAAATGTGAGCCGTCATGGAAACCGATGAGTTTTCCCTACTTGTGAGTCATTCAATGTCCCCAAAAGTGATGCAGCTTCCCAAGAGAACAGAAATCCCAAAGGAAGTGGTGGCTTAATGGCTTTTCCTGTGTCTTAAAGGCTGCCTGTGACTAAATAATTTCTCAACTGTGAGACTCGCACAAGCCAAAACAAACAGCTTTGAAATTTTAAAGTGTATGGTGTAGCCCTAATATCTCAAGTCTTCACTGAAGTCGGATGGGATACACCAACAGGGAGATGAATA
Organism: Rhynchomys soricoides; assembly: GCA_019843965.1. Taxonomy (NCBI): domain Eukaryota; kingdom Metazoa; phylum Chordata; class Mammalia; order Rodentia; family Muridae; genus Rhynchomys; species Rhynchomys soricoides. The sequence continues at coordinate 334,817 of JADRCH010000203.1, read as the reverse complement.
AGAAACAGGGGTTACGCTTAGGTCCATTGATGACAGGAAGAAAAATTCTACAACACAATTTCAGTGAGAAAAAGTAAAGGTGGGGGTGGCGTTAGGGGCAGTTCAGTGGTTCAGAGCACTGGCTGAGCTTCCAGATGACACGTGTTGAATTCCCAGCTCACAACTAACTGTCTGTAACTTCAGTTCCAAGGGATTTGACACCCTCTCCTGGACTCTACTAGTACTAGACCCATATATGGTACACACACATACATGCAAAAAGTGCCCATACACATAAAATAAAATAGTGCAGTTTACTATCAATTTAAAAGAGAAAAATCAACAAGAACTATCCTCACCTGTCCATTAAAAATACAGGAAGCATCCATTTCCTGATAAAGGGGCAAGCATCCACCCACAGAGTAAATCCCAAGGTACCAGGGCAACGTGGTTTTCTTGGTGTAATACTGGCACAATGATCTCGACATTTTCAAATCAATGCAAATTTTATTTTTTGGATGTTTTAAGGCTTTACTACATGGGCATATCATCTCTCAACCTTTGAAATTGCCCACACGCCTTTTAGCATCCCCAATGTGATGAGGATACAGAATTTGGAAAGTTCTCTAAGATACCATAACTGAACCAAGTCGATGCCATTCATGAAGTAAGAAACTTCTAATTCACCTGCTGAGCTAGAACAGAGCAGAACATTTCCCAACAGTGCTAACCTGAAGCTTATGATAGAAATGAACCATATGTATGGATTTAAAAACATATTTAGTTTTAATTTATGTGTTTTACCTGCTTGCATGACTATGCACCACATGCATGCAGTACCTCTAGAGGCCAGAAGAGGGTGTCAGTTCCCCTCCCAACTGAAATTATAGCTGGTTGTGAGCTGCCTTGTGGGTGCTGGGAGAGGAACACGGGTGGTTTGGAAGAGCAGCCAGTACCCATAAAGGCTGAGCCATCTCTCCAGACCCAAGGAGTGATTTTTTAAAAAAGACTCTAATTGGTTACACAATACAGAGTATATGGCTCTAAAAACGGGGGTGGGGGTGGGGTGGGGGGAGCAAGACTCTGTGCAACAATAATATATAACAATGTAACACATAATATTTAAACTGTAACAATAATATTTCAAAACAAAAGGCTTCCAATTTGAGAGTGGAAGAGTAACAACTAGGAGTTAAAGGGAGGGGACTTGAGAGGGCTTGAAGGGGGAAAGGTAATTTACGTAATTCTCTTTAAAATGAATAATAAAAACGCTAGATCCTGCCACTGTCCCCATGCAGGCCACTGTCCAGGTTCAATCCTCCCCATGTTGTCTCCCCAGCAATATAGGCCACAAGTACTTTGCCAAGTATTTGAAACCTACCAAAAGGACACATGTGGGAGACATAATCACGGGTAGGTTTTGAACCAGAGGCCAGGAAACAGCAAACAGAAAAGCAAGTGGCTTGTGAGCAAGTCTTCCTCCAAAGCCAATACAAGTTAAAGCTGAAAATGCCCAGTGTTGTTTAATACCCTTGAGCTTCGTCTTTCAGAAATAAAACTGCCCTAAAGCTAAAAGATCACAAAAATAATTTACAAACTCCTCCAATAGGCCACATGGTTTAAACAAAGTAGTCATGGGGATTTTATAGCATTTTTGGTTACTCAAATTATGTGAATATTTGGTGCTAACTGAAAAAAGGAAATAGCTCAATGTTTCATTTACGACATTAAATTTTATTCAGGCGTCATGTCTAGTATGTGTATCTGCAGTTCTCTAAGCCCAGTGTGAGGGCCCATGCTGGGGATCTCAGAAGATATCCTCAGAAGGCACAGACAGAAGACTTTGAGTTGCCATGTACCGTGGACTTCATAATAAGACCCTGTTCTAAAAAAACAAAACAAGCAAACAAAATCACCCTTTATTTAATCTGTTTGAAGGCATTTGTTTCTGAAAAGTGAAAGCTTTATATGAAATCCAGGCATTAACTAAACTAGAAAACACCAAGCCTAAGAATATTTCCCCTTACCAAGCATCAGAATACACTAATATGTCTTAATCAGAAAATGTGAACACCGAAAAATCGATACAGTTATAAAGGGACAAACTAATAAATTTCAGCTAAGACATCCTTTAATAGGATAGTTCATGATGATTTTAACTATTTGTAGGTGGCTTTTAAAATAAAGTATTGAGTATATAGCGACAGCAAGGTTCTTCACACATGTTCAAATAAACCACTCCCATCCATGCAGGGACCCAGCCTTAAGAACCCCACAGAGCAGGTAGGATGGTCCAGGTGGCTGTGAGGGGATGCTTTCTCTGTTGTCCACCCCCTGCCAGTGTGGGAATCCCATGGAACTACTGGACACCCCATATGTCAGTCTTAAGAGCTTACAGTTTTACCCTCTCTGCCTTTAAACCTTGGTTAGGATGGAGATATTGAAATGATAACTTCATATAATGCTAAATAGTGATATCACAGACAAAAGAACAGAGAGAAGCCAGGAGAGGTATTAATTACTGGTGTAAGAAATGGAGATATAAGCCCAAGCACAAGAGCGTGAGATTCTTGTGTAAGCAAAAGTGAAAGGTAGACTGCTGGATTTGTTCAAAAAACACAGAAGCCCCCGGGAAAGACTAGGAAGGCTCTGCTGGAGCAAATGTACCAGTCTCCAAAGAACTATCAGAAACTCTAAACACTGCTACCCCTAACTTTCAGAATATCCCCATGACAAAGGATAGAGGAATTAGGATGGAGTTTCTTTCATTTACTGTACAAACTAATGGTCCACTTTAAGCACTAAATGTCCACTGACACTGGCTTCTCCTGCAGACAGGCTCAGATGAGCCAGCAGAAGGGTTTTTTGGACATCTTTCATGCAGAAGACACAATCTAAAGCACTTTATGTTTCAAAATGACTAATCAATGTCTCCTTTAGCCTTTGATTGTTTTAAAATTATATACACTTTATATAAAATTTACACAAAGTACATTTTTAAATATGAGAACATATACTATAGATAATTTAGTATATAAATGAATATGAATAATATTTTTATAATGTAAAGGACTAAATGCTTACATGAGATTCAGATGCACACAATACAAGATTTTAGAAAACAATGGCATTGTTGACTGTACTGTTGTACATTATTAGCCTGCAATAAATAATTACTTCTACGTGCTCAGCTCTATAGCTTACTAATGAAAGAGTTGAATTGATAAATCATGCAATATTTAACCTCTTGTACAATTTCTCTTGAATAATGCCAACTATGCCCAGTAGCATTAGAGCATCATAATCTAACAAGCATGCCCATCTAAGGAATCATCTAAGGAACTTTATCAAGCTGCTGGTGTTACTGGAATATTGTCAAGTTTCTATAGCTAATTTAATATTAATTTTCTTCATATCCATAAAAAGTGACCTAGTCATTTAAAAAGGCTAAAGTGCTGGGCGTTCTCTTCAGGAGCAGCCGCCATGGATCCTACAGGTTTGTTGTCTTCGCCACGCACAGGACTTCTCTCGAACTGTTTCCATGGTATTTAATTTCATCTGGGGTTTCCCCCACAGTCAGAATACGAAAAACAGCAAACACTCTGCCCATGCGCAGGTATTTTTTCATTAGCATCTTTGATCAAAGGAGAATACCCTTCAGTTGGGTCTCTGTAAGAAGCCACGGGGGCTCGTGACTCCTTACTCCCTGGTGACTTTCTTTTCTACTTTGGTAGAGTGCACAGAACCTGCCCCAAACATGGTTCTGAAGTAATACACTGTCTAAACACTAAGTCGGAGCTCGCTGATAACACTTCCTCCCTCTCCAGAAGACATGGGGTCAGTTCCCAGTACCCTTACCTGACGACTCGCAACCATCTCTGATTCCAGATCAAGAGAATTGGGGGCCCTCTTCTAGCACTCAGGTGTATATCCACCTGCCACCCCCAACTGATGACTATCACTGCAAATAACTTAAAATAAGAATAAATTGTGAAAAAAAAAAAAAAAGGACTGCCTGGTATTTATTAAAGTTTAATTCTTATTGTGAGTGCCAGGAGAGGCTGTAGAATCAGATAGGTCAGGCCCAGACTTGTAGAGGTCACCAATCTTGTTCCAGCCAGGGTGTGTATGGTTCTCAGGGTTCACATTGTACTGCAAGCTACCTAAAGTGTCCAGTTATCTCCAAAGATTTTTCTGGTTCAAAAATTTCCTGCCAAAAGGAAGCAATTGTTTTTGTTTAAAGGAAACATCCTGAGTTAAATTAAGCAAAAGTCTCATTTTCTGTCAACAAAAGACAGAGCAGAGAGGTAAGAAGGTCGATACATTCAGGGAGCGCTTATCAGGCAGCTAGTGTGTGAGAGAGAGCACAGAGGATCCAGCACCAGAAAAGATCTGAGTCACTGCTCCTTTTGTCTAAATATTTTGTATTTTGTGCAAGCCTGATATATAAACCTATTGCTGATGTGTGCCAACACTGGGAACATCAGGAAAATAAAATATCCTATTGTCAGCCGGGCAGTGGTGGTGTACGCCTTTAATCCCAGCACTCGGGAGGCAGAGGCAGGCGGATTTCTGAGTTCGAGGCCAGCCTGGTCTATAGAGTGAGTTCCAGGACAGCCAGGGCTACACAGAGAAACCCTGTCTGGAAAAACCAAAAATAAAAATAAAAAAAAAAACAAAAAACATGTAGCTAAGCACATGAAAACATAGGTGTCCACACAGTCAGAGTCTGTGAAGAGCAGCCTTGTGACTCAGGCTGAAGCAGGAAAGAGCTGGAGAATCACACGTTCTACCTTGAAAGAGCACGGTCGAAAGCTAAACGGCTGGGAGGATCAGAGTATTGCCAAACTTCATTTTTAGATTTCCTCTGCATTTCCTGCTCCTCTGAAACAGATAATAGAATCTAACAAAAATATGAGCAGGAGCTGATATCAAGAATTTACTACGTGGGGCTAGTGACTGTGGCTGTGTACACAGTAAAATCCGGTAATGGAAGGCGCGCATGCTTGCATGCCGGTCGCCTCCCTCAGGTAAGCCTCAGGCTCCTCACGGCGTGGAGATCTACCAAAGCTTCCACAGACCCTGGTTTCAAAGATTAAAACCATTGTAAACTTGAAGTCACTTTTAACAACCCCTGTTGTTGTTAAACGCTCACTTGGTGTCCGCTGATACATGTGAACTGTGGCTTCCTCAACAATGGTGAAAAACGATCACCAACCTACTTCTGAACTGAACGGGAAGGTCCTTCCTGTGGCCGTTTGCAAATGTGCAGAATACACATCAGGCAGAATTTCTGTAGATGTTTTCCATTACAAAGGCAGCTTTGCTGGGTTTATGAAATCCTCATGCCATCCAGGGGTCCCCTTAACAGGTTGGAGGCTCTCCATGGGATTCTCTCTTCTTGCACTTCAAGCTTGCTGTGCAGACAGCCCAGAAACTGCACCCATACGCTGTATGTTTACAGTAATTCCATAGCTATTATGTCTGCTGTCACCAGGCTGTTTGGGGTTTTGTTGTCAGCGTTTGAGGGAGACCTGTGGTTGCAGAGATCCCTCATGCCTGTGCTTCAGGTCTCTCCATTTGCCCCCGTCTCTCATCATTGCCATTGGCTCAGTCCCTTGACAGGAAATGAGAGATTTATTTTATCTGGCTTGAACTACATTGTTCCTCCCAACTGCTGGTGTTACTTCACTCTAAATAACATGACTTGGAGCTCAGAGTGTGCCCAAGGTCAGAGCCTGAGGGTAATAGACACATGTAAGGCAGGGGAGGGAGCTGTGAGGGGAGGGGCGGGCAATCAGGATGGGGGGGGGGGATCAGGAGTGATGTCAAAGTTAAGGTGCTGCATCTGCATTCTGGGGGCTGGGAAGGAAATCTGGTCTGAGAAACTACAAGAATAAGAATAACTGTTTGGTTTGGTTTTGGTTTGGTTTGTTTTTTCTGCTTCCAGATGCTGCCCATTTACGATAACACTGTGAGGTGACACAGGCCAGAAATTCAAATTTGTCCTTTGAAAAGCAGGTTTGATTACCTGGGAGAAGAGCTGGGAAAGCCTGGATGCACCGCTCTGTGTTTTTAATGTTTTAACTTGAGCTAAGTAGTGGAGTTCAAATATTTCTCTTCAGTTTGGTATAAAAATATAAGGAACGATAAGAGTGCGTACAACTAAGAAGTCAACTTAATTATGTAAAAGTAAAAACTAGATGTTACCTCATCTTGGGGTTTGGTTTAGCAGAAAAAGTTTATCTTAAGAAAAAAATTAAAATATAAGTAAGAATGCATGTGACAAAGTATTGTCCAGACATGTACCTTTCCTTCCGTTCATTTGTCCCCCTTTGGAAGAATAAATCAATCATTTTTTAGTTTGTAAAATACCTCAAGAGTTTCAATGGAATGAGCAGATGGGAGACAGCGCCTCACTGGCCTCATGGAGGACAGACAGC
>JADRCH010000203.1:252865-328385 GCA_019843965.1 Rhynchomys soricoides | reverse complement strand
ATGGAGGACAGACAGCGCCTCACTGGCCTCATGGAGGACAGACAGTGTCTCAGTGACCATGTTTATTTAACCCTCTCACCATCCAGGGTGAGGTTGTGCTGCAATGAAGCTTTCTGGGATGGGCTAACATCCTGGAGGGCAGGGAAGAAGCGGCGAGGTCTATCCACCCATCTACCGACCTATATATCAATAACTCAACCATCTGTCCATCTATCTGTCCACCTATCTGTCCACCCACCTACCTTCCCTCAGTCTTCCCACCACCTATTTCTATCTTCTGTCCTCTCTTTCTTTCTACTACCTACCGAGTTCTCTCTTTATCAAGTATCTACGCATCATCCATTCTAACTGTGCATCTATTTGTCTACCCACCCACCTCCCACCTTTCTCTCTCTCTCTCTGTTTTTTGCTTGCTTTCCCACGCCTTATTTATCCAGCATCTAACTCAGTCTCTTTAGCAGGATCGTCATACTATTTAATAATATTTCTGCCTCAGAAAAATATATTTAATATACCCAGAGTTTAAATGAACCAAAAGAGAATTTGGGGCATCTGCAAGGAGAGACTATATAAATAGTGGAGCTAAGGATTAGCTCAGTGGTAAAATGTTTGCTTACGGTGAATATCGGACTTGATGGTGAGCACAGAAGGAAAAAAAAAAAAACAAAGAAAACAACAACAACAACGACAAAAAACAAAAAGAATTGTTTTGTGCAGCTTCTCCACCTTTGGGGAAATGGGGAATTTTAATGTGCTAATGACTCTCCAATACTCCTTATACAGTTCTTACTAGAGCGAGAGGGATTCCTAAATGATGTCTAAAGACACTGCCAGGGCTTATCACCACCTTTAGACACTCTCTTCCCCTCCATGCTCTACCGGAACCACCACAGCCTGGCATCCACCAATGGTCTGTCTCTTTGTGTACGTACCTTTTTGAAGTGTTCTCTGCCGGAAACTATTGTTCATTAGCCTATTTTATTTCCAAGTCAACTTTTCAGGAGATAGCATACTCATGGCATTCACTTTTATTCACTGAAATGTGACAGCATTATTACGTAACCATTCAAGCAGCTTCACATTACGTTATCAAGTTACTGAAGATTACAGCCAACAGTACCTCATGGCTATTTTTGTTAACATACCAGAGTCATACAGAATAGCTGCCCCTATGTTACCCACAATTGATACAACAGAGATATCAAATGAACTAAAAATGTAGTCATGGGTGTAAGCCCAAGAGAAATCTATATCAGTCTATATCTATGGCAACAGGAAGCTTGTAGCTAAACTTTCATAGCTACATTGTTCATAAGCACCTCTAACAGAAAATGACCCAATGCCCATCAGCCGATGAATGAATAACTAAGACCTGGACTAGTTATGCAGTGTAGAGGGGCTGGCCAGACAAAGGCACAGAGTAGCGGTCTGTCATATGAATGAAGGAAGCATGAAGATTTTTGCTATTTAGACTCAGTAACAAAAGATACATATTACAATTCTGAATATTTGCAATCTATGGAGTCTGAAAGTCCACAAAGAACTGAAAAGGATTAGGGGTTCCCTAAGGTGTCTTTGGCGAGTCAAAATAGAACTAAGCAGAGATGACTAATGAGGCCAATTCTCTTGAGCTGGTGAGAATGGTCTCCATCTAATGGTGGGCGAGGTCTGTGGAGTTCCACGAACACATTAAAAAGTTCCTGAAGCCTAGGCTTTAGTGCTTCATATGGCTAGATCCCACTGTGTACTATTTCTCGATAAATATTGAGCCAAACAAAGCAGGGAGACCTGGGGTGTGACTCAGTGGTCCTGTTGGACGCTTGTCTCCTTGCTGAGACAAAGTAACTGATAGCAGCAACTTCAGGAAGAGATCATTTCCGCTCACAGTTCAAGGAATAAAGTCCAAGGCAAGGAGGGCACGGCAGGAGGAGCTTGAGGCAACTGGTCACGGTATGTCCATAGGGCAAAAGCAAAGAGTAAACAAGAAAGGAAGCTGGGCTACAAAACCTCAAACCCCGTCACCAGTGAGTAGCCTTCCGTCAACAAGACTCTACTTCCCAAAGAGTCTACAATGTGTTAAAGTAGCACCCCCTGCTGGGGAGTAAGTGTTCAAACACACAAGCCTATGGGGGACATTTCTCAATGAAACCAGAGGTGGTGTGGTGTGTGTAGGTGGAGGGGCTGTTGCTGAGCTTGTGTAAGGACATGAGTTTGGCAGCACTGCCATAAACAGAATGGAACCTTGGCATCTTAACACCCAGAAGGAGGAAGAAGAAAGAAGAACGAGAAGGAGGAGGAGGTGGAGGAGGAGGACAATTCAGAAGTAGAGGAAGAAATAATGCTCAAAAAAAAAGTGGGTCAAAGAGGAGTCAGGTTTCTCTCAGAACGTTTCTTCAAAATCAGCAAAACTTTGGCCGGCTGGGAATGGCACTTGAATGCCATTAAGGGTGCACGCTGAAAGGGTACCTGGGGTAGGGAGCTTCATCAGCAAAAGTCACTGAAAAGTTTGAGCCACAAGCGTGCAGTTTATTCACGCAAGCAAAGCCCTTTGTAGGTTTCTATTTGAACTTTCCAGTGGTTTGTGTGTCACACAGACAGACACTGAGAACTGGAACAGTGGGAGACATCACTGTACAGTGCCTACGTGTCCTCACTCTTAGCCAACAGGATTCTCCAGTGCTACCTCGACTAGGCTCTTCATGCTCGCATGTGATGTCAGCTGCCCAAAGGCCAAACTGGTTGGGATAATTTTAGTCCCACAGCCCATCGTGACATCGGTAATGCTGTTGCTATCTCTCAACTGTTCATAACTTCTTTTAGGGATAATCCTCGATTCTGAAAGCCAAAGGGGGCGGGTTTGCAGTGGACCAGGTCTCTGTTGACATTGATACATTGTGTTCCCATCATCCTGAGATGCTCGGCCCTGGAAAGTCCCGAAGAAGCTGCTTTTAAAAGGAAGCCCACCGCCCCAGCTTCTGGTGGTGCCTGCTGTAGGGAAGTGGAGCCAGGGAGACTTGTCCGTGTTTTGCTAATAGCCATCTGGCAGGGATGCGGCAGCATGCGGAATCTTCACAGGGCTCTTGTTTTTTCTCCTCTCTGCTGGGTAACTAAGGAGATCACCAGACTGCAGGGCCTCCTGCCAGACGGTAGGCAGGTATGTTTATGAGTTTAAGAGGCTTATTTTCTTTCAGTGCTTGCCCGTGCTGTGGGCGCAGAGGCAGGAAAGTGGATGAGAGAGTTGATACAGAAGGGAGATGGGCCCATCTTTATAAATGTCTTTGAAATTTGTTATGATGTACATTTTTGTCCCAAGGTTCAGGCTGCAATAATCTTTACCAAGTGGGGAAAAAAAATCACAACTCATAATGGCAGACGAAGGTTTTAAAACTGGTCCGTTTTCCATCTCACATAAACAGGTTCTGGGGGTCTTCAGTCTTCCTGAGTAGGTGTCAGGTGCTGCGCAAAAGCTTGTTAGGTGCAGCAAGCATTGCTAAGTGTGTGTGCTGGACTGACTACATGATCATGACCGCCATTTCACCAAGATATTAGGGAGGCTCGGTATTGTATTTATATTGTATCTTGTTCAAATTAGCCACAGTAGGCAAAGGATGCCCAGCAAAGGGCCATTGAGAAACCTCTAGCAGACACGTCTTCTGAGGAACAAATCTGAGATGCTGTGAGCACCAGAACAGCTTTGGTCCAGAGAGATAACCCATGCTAAGCCTTTGGACAGATAGTGACTGGGTATCACAGAAGGGTCAGTGTGTCTGAGACAGAAACAGAGTGTTCAGAAGTTAGGTGAAGGTGTCCTCTCGGTGATCCACAATAACATCCTTGGAGAGTCTGCTCTGGAAGACCCACAGATGGAACAGTGGTGTGGGCCACATTTTTGATTGTCAAGAGGGTAGAGACAGGAGTTCAAATTGCCAAGTTCAAACTGTGTCTTTGCTCAACAAACAAAGCTGTTACCCTTACTGTCATTGTCAACTGCCTGCAGAAGGCCTCCCACAGAAAAAGTGAGCCAATATTTGCTCTCCTTCCCCCCTCAATGGATTTCAGAATAAAATCACAGTATAAGCAACATCACAAGATGTATACCTTCTGCCATATAAACCCCAATAGGTAAAACACTAGGCAGCTTTGAGAGAAGCTTTAGTAGTTGAGTTATACAACCCGGGCTTTTGTTCACTGTCTTAAATATGCTATTGACACCAAGAATTAACTTCTTTAAGTTGGAAACATGAGTTGCCTAATTTTTAAATTGCTTCTCATTGTTAAATTCCAAGCAGCTAATTCATTTTGAGGGCAAACACTCTTCTAAGAATTGTGAGAATTCACCAGGATACAATTTAGTTGAAGACTAATCAGTCAACTGCATGGTCTATCCAGCAATTTTTGAAACATGTACTGGTGAACGTTCCTTGTATATAACACCTGGTTTCATGTGGGCATTTTGATACAAGTTTATAAAGTACAGTGAGCAAACTATTTAAAATTTTTTATTTGGAGCAGAAGTGGCTAAGAGCCCTTGTTCCTCTGACAGACAACCCATGTTCAATTCCCAGCATCCGTAGGGAGGCTCACAATCTCCTGTTACTCTAGCTCCATGGAATCAAGCCGCTCTTCAGGCCTCCATGAGCAGCCAGTATGCACAGACAGTGTACGCACATCCATTCATGCACTCATTCAGTACACACACACACACATCATTCAGGCACCCACACATACATATATGAATAAAAGATAAATATATATTTGAAATTGCTTGCAACATAACCAGAAAGGTTATGCTGCATGAAATTATCTTGTGGTAAGTTGTAAAAGATTGTTGTTCTTTTGTTTTGTATGTATATGTGTGTGTGTGTGTATGTGTTCATCCTTAAATACATGACCTTCAACCAGATACTACATGAGTAAATTTCATTGCCTAGTCTGACTTTGTAACAATCTTAAGAAAGCCTAATTTTTAAACACAAATAACTTTTCATCCTTAATTTTTGACCAGTAGTTGGCAAATAAAAATATCAGAGATTTCTCATGACAACTCATACCATAAAGCACTTGGCATAAAGTTCAGTATCCTTAGGTCACAGACCCCATTCTCCCATTATGCAACACTGCAGAGTGTGATCTGTGGTCTGTGGACCGCATGCCATGTGCCATGTGCTGCATGCTGTGTGCTGAGGTCTGTGTTGCTCACTGTTCTATGCTTCATGTCAGAGTCCGGCACTACTGTGTTCCTACTGTCTTGGCAACACAGTCTCTCACAAGAGAATCTCAAACACTTAAACCCAGACAATGTAAACTGAGGAGTTATTTACTCTATAAAGAGATTCTTAATTATACTAAGTAGATTGCCAACTGAAGCCCTTTAAATGGTGATTTTTTTTTTCCTTCCACTGCCTTTCAGTGAAATAACAAAACTATGATAATTTTCCCCAAATCATTTTGTGGTGTAAAGCAGGCCACCACCGTTCTCATTAGATCCCCACACCCCGTATGCTTCTTTGTGTGACATGACATTGAGTTGATCTTTCTAGAACACAAACTCTGTTTTGTATTTAGCAGATTCTGTCAACTCAGGATTATGAGGTGGCTTTGCACCTGGCACTCTGAATATTTCCCCATCTGTAATTCATAACAACATAATCACATGGCTATGATCGGTGCCTTGTGCTTAAGTGTCTTGTCCAAAGCCCCCCTGTGGCAAAGGAGCACAGCAATGAGAGCTCAGAGCCCCCCCCCGTCTTAGAAGCTGAGCAGTCTTTAGAGCCACAAATCATGGCCATGGCTCTTTGAGAAAACTGGAAGGGCACAGCCATCTATGGAATCTGAAAAAGAGGCGCTAAAAACACAGACTTAAAGAATGAGTTTTAAACTTTTTTAAACCTGTCAAACTAACTTGTTAACAAAAATCCTACAGATATGTTATATATAAAGGAGATAAATGTAGCAAGTTATATCTGCCCCCACTTACTAGTCACCTCCAAAGATCTCATGGCTTCCTTCAAAACACTGGAGTAATGAGAATAAACCCTTTCTTCTTTACTTACTGATAACGAACTAGCTGTCCAAATGACAATTCTCCCATAGATGGAGTTGAAACATACCCAGCTGAGGTTCTTGGGCAAAACAGGGAGACATAGCTCCTTGATTTAGAATGGTACCCAGGGAATGGGTCTCATATACACAAAAAATAGTCAGTGATGGTTATGAGAATAGCAATCGCTTAAATAATGAGTAGATAAATCTCCATGACACAGGAATGGCTTCCTCGCCCTGTGCCAATGGTCCTGTCTCTGCCAGCTCTAACACACACCCCTTCCCGGGATGGCATTCAGCCATTCTGGCAACCAAAATTAGAGCAAAGAAAATATGAAATTTCTCTTCAAAACATAAGTGGGAAGACGTACGTTAAGCCAAGCACAGAGTACTCAGATTCAACATGCACATTGTTAAATGTCACTTCATCTTAAGAACCCCAGGCAAGTTAAGTAACCATGGACAGGCAGAAGTCAGGGAAGGAAAAGAGGTTGTGACATTGTTACAAGGAACTGGTGAACAAAGGAAGTCCAAGAGAACATGTCAGTTACTCCTTAGAATTGTTACAAGGAAGGAAAGGCAGGTCCTGAATAAGAGGAAAATATAGACTGAACTCTGGGCATGTCCTAGTAGTTTTAGCTGTCAACTTCACACAGTGGAGAATCATCCAAGAAAGGACTTTCTGGCCTGGCAGTGGTGGTGCATGCCTTTAATCCCAGCACTCGGGAGGCAGAGGCAGGTGGATTTCGGAGTTTGAGGCCAGCCTGGTCTACAGAGTGAGTTCCAGGACAGCCAGGGCTATACAGAGAAACCTTGTCTTGAAAAAACAATAATAATAATAATAATAATAATAATAATAATAATAACAACAACAACAACAACAACAACAACAACCTGTAGGCATGTCTATGGGAAACTGTCTTGACTATTGATTGATGAAGGAGGACCTTGCCCACTGTGGGCAGCACCATTCCCTGGGCAAACAGTGTTCCTGCATGACTTGTGCTTCAACTTCCTGCTCAACTTACTAAACTGACTTCCCTCCATTTTGGCCTGTGATCTGCAAGCTAAAATAGACCCTCTCCTCCCTTAAGTTGGTTTTGAGTGTTTTATCACAGCAACAGAAAGGAGGCAAGAAGGTATTTACATAGGGACTGCGTTCCTTGTCATGTGACTATACTCAAAGAATAAATTTAATACAAGAAAGGCTAAGGGTCTAAAGAGATACAGAGTCCCAATTGACAATTGTGGTAGTTAACCTGACCATTTCAGTTTGCCAGGGATTTGGGTGGCAGGGATCATAGCAGAGCAAAGGTCAATACAAGAACCCAGATTTAGGCCAGGCAGACCTCCAGACAGGGATGCTGTTTCCTTCGATAAGTCTCCTGAGAAAGAGATGTCTACTGCTCAGAGTTAATGGTTTGCATCCTGATTATCGTAGATACTGATTGTACAACAAGTGACCCATGGTCAAGCTCATTGATCAGGTCTCTAAACTACCAATACCCAAAATATTCATGTATTAATTGTCTCACTGTGAGCGTTGTGTTTTTCTGCTTTGTCTTTAAGATAGGGTCTTGTGTAGCCCGGGCTGGTCTTGAACTCACCCTGCAGCTGTAAAGGACTTTGGACTCCTGGTCCTGCTCTACATCTGCATTGTCAGGGTTAGAGTCATGACTCACCATACTCAACTTCTGTGAAACCCAGAACCACCTGATTTGCAAGCACTTGTACTGACCCAGACACCCAGCTCTCTACACCAACCATTTAGTAATCTAAAGCTTTGTTGCCAGAACAATGAAAATGCATAAAAATTCTTACGAAGTAAAAAAGACGTTTCAACCAAATAGTCAAAGCCCTCAAATTAACTTTTCTGATCATTCTGGGAGGAGAATGTTACAAACAATGAAAAGAGAACAGAATGTGTAGACTCCTGAGAGAAACCATCACGGAGTAAAAAGAATAAAGTGGTAAATGCCACATAGCCGGGAGCTGTTTGAAGGTAGGTGGTACTCTGTGCAGTCTGCTTTATTCCCAATTAACTAAGCAGGTCACATTGACCTCTGGGGACACCCTCCCCCAAAATTATGAGGTGGAAGGAGGGGAGGATCAGGATCTTCAATTAGGTCTAGTCTCCTGCGCAGTTTCATTTCTGAACAATCTCTGGCCTCTTCCTCCTTTACTTGGGACTTTAAGTTAAATTAAATTAAATTAAATGAACTTTGGGTAGGATTTGTCTCTGAAGCCACTTGTCAGTAAGTATGCACACGCACACACTTAGACATGTGCATGTTCACCGGCAAGCACATGTGTGGCTGTGACCGCAAAGCCCACTGGTTAGTTTCTCACTCTGCCCACCAGACAGAAAGAAACAGAGATGAAAAGCATCTTCAAAGGGCAGCTCCAACTTGATTAATAGAAACCAATGTGAACTAATGTCACGCCCATTTAGGTCTGTGAATGGGGCTTGGAGTTATTCAGATTATTTTTTAGAAAAGCCAAGTAGTTTTCAAATATGTTAATGTTAAAATTTACAAAATGAGCATTGTATTCTTAAAAGGAAAATCATCATGTGCTGTTTTTCCTCCATGTCCTCCCGTTTTCTCTCTTCAGGTAATATTTGGGGTAATAATTCAACTCAACCAACCCCACAGTCTGAGGAGGGCTGTACAGCTTCTCATGCTGCATACAGAAACTTCTCTGGATCTCTCCTGTGCTAAAAAGTCAGGTCACACAGTTCATCAGAAGTCCACAAAATAAACAAGTAAACGCCCCCTCCACTCATTTTGCAGGTTGTCTTTGGTTAGATAAGCTTAATGCTTTATTAAGAGAGAGATGAAGTCCAGACAGACAGACAGACAGACAAAAGGGTTGTGCTCTGTCTGTGTGCCCTAACTTCCAGAAAGATGAAGGGGACCATGGCCTCAGATGGCTTGACATCTTGGAACATTAAGAGGACACGGATAAGGTTCTCATAGGGAGGGTGTTACCATTTTGTACTTCTTAGGCAGACAGCGGGATAACAGTACCTAACTGGGAAGACCACAGTAGTTTTCAGGGTGACTCTGGGGACAAACGTAATTATCTGCAGGAGAAACTATGCCTTGGCGTCCTTGTTTCCCGTGGAACTTTTCTTCTCCCTTTACCTACTGGCAAACAAATCAATAACCTGGCAGTTATGTGCACAATTGTTTAAGGTTATATTTTCAAATCTTTTAAAGCTGTGCTTTTAATTCCATTGCAAACACTAATGAATTCATATATATATATGAATATGTATATATATTTTAAAATTATATATATATAATTTTAAAATAATATTTCCTCTAATTTTGTATGTTCTATCTTTTTCAGAATATAGCATGTCAACCTTCCAATTTCATTTGAAGGGACTAGGAAGACAGAAGTTACCTTGAAGGTACCAACACAGCCACCCTGGGATGCAGTCTCCAGGAGAGAGATCTAGAAACTAACAGGAGGGATGACTTGCCTTTACATTTGTTTGTTTGTTTGTTTTTAAAAAAAAGCATCACACACAGACACTGCACCCTGTATTTTATCCATATTTGAAAAGGAGCCATTCTCTAGAGATGTTTAGAGCGGACTTAGTTAGCCATGATTGTCAGATGGGCATCCTCTCTCCACCTCTACAGAGCGAGGGAAGGTAGCTCAGAGCAGCTTTTATCTGTAAGGATTCCCCCAGGCAGCTTCTGTAAAAGGGTTAATGACAGATGTTTCCATTAAATCTGACCTACCTCTTAATTTCTCTGTTGCCTGATAATATCCTAGCTTTGTGCTGATTTGCATGGGCAAATGGAGTCAGTCCATAACAAGGGACACACCATCCCCCGTGACACAAAAGGTCAATTCTTTGGCAACTGATGTGCACGACAATTTTTTTTTTTTTATAGCAGCAGCTTTTCTAAAAGAAAAAAAAAATCCATTTTGTGCCACACTATTGTTTACAAAGAATTAAAAGCTATGTTTTCGGAAGCTGGGTGAGCATGTTATCTGTGGGCAGAGCCATGCACTTCCAGAAGAAATCAATACATCTCCTCCATCCCCTCTTAGGTGCCTGATAAGGATAATCATGTCTGTCTCTTGGATGCATATAATATATATATATATTAAATGCAACCAAGAGACAGCAGGTTTTTCTTTGCTGGGACATTAGTTGAGGTCTCTAAAACGCCACCCGCACTTTCTTGTTTATTGAATGTTATTACTTTGTGGAGTGGGACAGTAAAATATAGAGGAAACAATTGTTTAAGGTTGCTTTAAAGATACAGCCCCTGAAGCTTGAAGAGGCCAGAGTAACAGCCACACTCTAGAAGTGACCAATGTATGCTTTAGCCATCTGAAAAGGCACAGTCTTGAACATGTGCTAGATGGCTGTGATAATCCCTTTAGAAAGCAAATAAATGATTAATGGCAGTTCACAAGGTTTGGCTCTACCTACTGCTGATGGGAGAGTTAAAGAAGCAGGAACCTATGCCAAGACACTGTGTAATTCCTTTGAGAAAGCATCTCAAATGCATGCTACCTGAAATTTCAAACAGGCTATGAACCAGACTCAAGAAATACTGTGTTAATTTAGCGATACGGTTTCTAGCTATTGTACCTTTCAAGAACCTTAAATTATCCTTTGCTACAAGGGGCCTATCTGTAATTTTATAGTGTTTTATATATGCATACATCCCATATACCTATCTTATTTCATGTTGACCATCAGAGTCTGAGCTCTTAAGATGTTTAAATATTGAAATTACAGATTTAAGTTTCACCTCACTCTGAAAACAGCTTCCTCGTGTTTGTGAGAATAAACCCACCCCCATTACACCACAGCCTGTGTCTGAATCCAACGTAGGCTATATCAGTGCTTAAAATGTCACCTACTAAATAGCCCACAGCAAATCCAAGACACACCTGTCACTTGCTCATTCTAAGCCATGATATCGCTTTAGAAAACTCTGCTTGCCTGCCTATCCCAAAGGAGTCTCCTTTTAATTTACCAATTTTCCCAAGAGGGCTATCTTGTCACCATGACACTCAGCTTCTTTTGGAAATGGAGGCCAATGAAGAAGGAGGAGGAAGAAGCGCAAAGCGTTCTCCGACAGAGTGAGTGTACATACACATGGGGTCATTCTCCCCTCACCCTGAGCACCCGTATCTTCTCACCAAACCATTTCCAATGTATATTCACTCCAGGCCAGAGACAGCTGCCAAAGCTCTGAGGAAAGGAAAGGAAGCCTTTCCTCAAGGAATAGTCAAAGGAAGCATCACTCAGAGTCAAAAGCACGTTAAAAACCATGACATGAGCATCTATTGCAAGTGCATAGTCTACACAATCCACATGCGGTGAAATGCAAGAATATGCTGTAAAAAATATACTTCCTTTTCTTTAGAAATGTAGTGTTTTCATCTAATTTAACACAGTGAAACAGTAACATCAGACAGCAAACTGATGTCGAGATCCGCGCATGATGATGGGAATTGAGCACACAGTGACAGAAGAAAATAGGGATTTTCAGCAGGTCTGGTCAGCACTGTAAATGCTTTTTTGTTCCTGTGGTAAATCAGCTACTGAAAGTGAAAGTCCAAATAGATGGTGATTAGAGTCAACATTGTATAGAAATTCTAAAAAAATTATAAGGACCAGAATTTTTTACCACTTCTGAATGAAGAACTTTACAAAGTCTCTGTCTAGTCTCTCTCTCTCTCTCTCTCTCTCTCTCTCTCTCTCTCTCTCTCTTTCTCTCTCTCTCCCCAGTCATGATGAATATCCACAATTACCCTCCAGAGTGGGTAGAATTTTAACCCATTTTAAAGACACTGAAACTGAGGCATGAAGGTTTACAGTCTTTCTTGAAGTGACAGCTAGCCAGTGATGGCGAAAGGAATCCCACTGTCTGTTTTTATTCTGAACATAGTCTTGTGGCCTTGACACTTCTTTCCGGGTGCTTGGGTTTTGGATGGACTGAATCTGGCTTCATTGTGTGTCCGCCCTGTATTTGCTATGTGAGCTTGGGCAACGTTCCTGCATTTGTAAGAGAGAATAGATAGGAGGCTTTATTCTCATGGAGATCAGTTGTTGGGCCTGGCTGGCATTTCTCCTTTTGGTACAAAGACCTTCTTTTCCTGTGGGAAACAAATAGTTCCCCCATTCTCCCACAAGAGATGGGCAAGTGACCAGAGTTTGGGGGAAAAGCAAAACAACAACAACAAAATAACTAAATGAAGAAAGAGGAGGAGGAGGAGGGGGAGGAGGAGGAAGCAGAGAAAGAGGAGAGGGAGGAGGAGGAGGAGGAGGGGGAGGAGGAGGAAGGAGAAGGAGGAGAAGGAGAAGGAGAAGGAGAAGAGGAAGAAACCTTGTCTGTCTGTGTAGTTACAAGGTTAGAGGACATTTTCTAGAGCTATGAAGGACAGAAGAGATCTACCATTTTCTATTTGAGTTGAGGGGCTGCTGCATCAGAAAGTATCAGGACAAAGCTCACCCGGAAGAGAAGCTAACAGAAAGGAGGGCAGAGAAGTAGGAGAAGTAGTGTGGGAGACTGACTGTAAGGATCCAGTCAAGCTGGGAGACACCAACTGCCACCAGAGCACCCCCATCCCTTTATGATCAAGCAGGCCATATGTTCAGAGTCCTTGTCACTTGACCATGAGAAGCTCAGCTCCTAAATCACCTCACAGAGGCAACTTGCCCCCAGAAAGTAACGTTTGAGCTCACCTAGCATGGCCTCAAATGCTGGAGAATTCCTGCTACTCTTATTTTATTAACCATTGTGCTCATGTTCTCACACAAAAATTGGGAATCTTGAATAAGAAAAAAATAAATTACTGTGGTTGATTTCCTGTTTAGACATCATCAACAAACCCAGGGGAATGTTCTCCCAAATGCCATAATACGTATCAAGATAGACCAAAACACGGCTCTTCGCTCTTCTGAGCCAGTTTGGACATTCCCTATCGGACTCCCAGTTAAAACACCAAATTATCATTATTTTTGTTACTATATCATTGTATGGTCACATGTCCAAATGATTATCCATATCCAGGAAGAAGAACGAATTGTAAAAGCCAAACTTGTATTTGGCATTGCCACCATGTCAAGGATAACATGTACACAAAGATCTGAACATGAGGCATTGCAAGATGATACTTTCTTGTCACACACATCAAAACTCTAGGGTCAGTCTTATCTCCACAGTCTGAACCAAGCTATGTAAGCTTCCCTGGATCTCCATCTACCCGTTGCATCGATATGATAGAAAGAAACTTTACCTCCCATCTCTGTGCAAGTGCCATAAAGTGAGTAGCAGGACTCCAGAGGGACAGCAGTAAGCCACTCCGTCCATCACAAGAACACTAAAACACTGCGTGCAAGTCATTACTACAGAAAGTATTCTCTTGCTCTTTGGCAAATGGCTTCAAATAACTATAGTGTTGGAACGGGAGCTTTGTTCTATTTTAACGTAGCCATTTGAGAGAGAGAAAAAAACTACATGTAAAAAGGAAACCAATAGAAAATAGCACAGTCAACTAATTGTCACCAAGTGGCATCATCAGATTCACAGAAGAATCGTGTCATAGGTTCTGAGATCCAACAGGCAGATTCTCATCCTAACAGTCCAAATGATGCACCAATAGGCAACCCTAATAAAGATGGGAAGAGAGTGAGAGCTGACACACCCAAGTACAGAGAATCCTCCCCGGATTCTGAAAACTTATTTTATTTTCCACCAAGAGGTATGACTGCCACCAACGGGCAATCATCTCCACTGTTTCTGACCAGTCTTTCTGGTTTCTCAAAGTTGACCTTGAACATGATGAGTTTGTGTCTTGTGTAAGAGAACACGCTGCCATGTATGGACCAAGCAGACCCTTGCCAAAGTTAAATCAACTTGACTAATAGTTGAGCATCAACAGTTCACATGTTATATGGATGGGCAAGGAGACTTTTGGCAGTGTCTCAAAGCTCAGCTTTAGACCTATAGTTCCTCAGCTTCACTGAGTTCTTTTGGAAAAGGGGGCAGCAAAGGGTGTGGCCTCCTGGCAGCTTTCTAAAGACAAGGCTGTCAAGAGTAGAGCTAGCCAGTGGGCCACCCACAATCAGCCACCTATAGGAAGCATGAGTTGTAAGAAGACAAACGAACCAAACATCCAGGGAAGCAACTCCTTCAGAGAAGTTCAGGGCATGGAAACTCATGGGAAGAGAATTAGGAGATGGGAATCTGCCAGCTTTTGGTGGACTAGCCCTAGGTAAGTAATTCTGTGTCCTACGTTTTTTCAATTCCATTCTATGACTGCTGCTGCTGCTGTTATTGACAATAAAACTATTCTAACAAAAATTCCTAGAGACGAGATTGTGAGAATACATGTGTGCACTGCGATTTCAGACTGAGGGAGGATGCATGCTATACACAATTATAGCATGCTTTATCAACCAGTGTATTACATAATGTACTATAATGAACTGTGTGCCCATGGAAATGCTGAAATCATTCATAATTCCTAAGAGCTGCCAGATGGGTGGATAGGATACATGTCAGCCCCTCCTGAAGTATTCACCCACATGCTCAGTACTCTGACAAATTTTTCCAGTGGTAGCCATCTGAGTTTAGAAACATCAGAGGACACCCTTATTCTCTTTACAGCAATAATTATATATGTTGCTTGCTTCATATTTGAGGAGGGAACATGTCTTATTCATAGTTTTATAGCTAGTGACTTACCCTATTCTAACACATAATGGATGTTCAGTAAATACGTAGTGGGTGAAGGAATGTAGGAAGGAAGGACCGGCAGATACAGTGAGACATTCGGATTTAGAAAGAGACATCAATCTGTATTTTATTTTATTTTATTATCTGAAGCACTAAGGAGCAAGCCCAATCCCTTATTCATGCTAGGCAAGCAACTTCTCACTGAACTACATCCAAACCACTAGTAAAGTTTAGTAGTGGTGTAGTGCATATTACAAAAAGGGTCAATGCAAAAGCCTTTACAATTGGAGGGGAAGGTCAAAGATCACCTCTAACCCAGTAACTCTCTCTGTCATATCACAATTACAGCCTTTTGTCACATCTCAGAACTTTCCAGAATATATAAGAAGTCCTGCTACAAGAGATCCTTGACAGTCTCAGTGGAGGCATGTGGTTATACTTAAGGATGCTGAACGGTTTTTACCGATTTAGTGGTTGGGACATGGGCATTATAACCACTACACAGACTTAGAAACTTCTGGGTATTATACCTATTATAAGAAATGTTGGGGCTGGGGAGATGGCTCAGTGGTCAAGAGCACTGACTGCTCTTCCAGAGGTCCTTAGTTCAATTCCCAGCAACCAAATGATGGCTCACAACCATCTGTAATGGGATCCGATGCCCTCTTCCGGTATATCTGAAGACAGCTACAGTGTACTCACATATATAAAATAAATAAGTCTTTAAAATAAAGAAAAATAATAATTAAAAAAAGAGAAATGTTCTAAGTTTTTAACAAAAGCACATAAGTCATTAAAACCAATGACAGAAAACTGGTATGGATGGTGCTTATGACCTGGAACTAGGAGCTCGAGGTCCACCACAGTTTCTTTGTGAATCTGAGCTATTTGTGTAAGAGGACTTGAGTTAAGATTCTCAGAAACCACATGAGAAACTAGATGTGGTGGTATTGCAATCCCAGCTTTGGATAGCTGGGATAGGGTGGCATTCAAAAGAGACAGGAGGATCACTGGGCATTACTGGGCAGTGAATCTAGCAGAATCAACAAGTTCTAGGTTCAGTGAGAAATTTAATTTACAAGTAATAATAATAGAGAAAAAAGGTTTATACATGCAAGCACAGGTGAACACTCTTGCACTTACACTCTTAAAAGTAGTCACTAAGTGGAAAATGTCAGACAGGGTATATCATAGCTGGGTATAAAACAGCAAGGTTTTTATATGAATGGTCTGAGTATACTTAGGCCCAGAGGCTGTAGCTTTTCTCTATAGTTCTTTAACTTAGCATAGAGCCTAAAACAATTTCCAAAGGCAGCATCAGTATAGGCTGTTGAATTAGAGACAACACCAAGATATATATCAATCTTAAATCATCTTCCAACATTCTCTCCTAAGACATTCTACCCCAGTGCTCTGAAAGATAAGGACCTCCCCAGGCACTTACACAGACTTTAGAAATGCAGACTTCCCAAAATCAACCCAGGAGATTGTTATTCAATGTAAAGCTACAATAAAGAAGGGACAAGTGTGTAAGCCAGTCCATCTAAGCAAAGCCTCCTGTGACTTTAAAAACCTAAGCAGCATGTGCTTTGTTTTCCTGATGCTCCCATGAACCATGTTGGCCATCAAGATCTGGTCCTTCAATCTTCTTCAGACCCTGCTATCAATAATGCAGGGTATCCTCCAGTTGCATTTAAATTTGACATGTCCTCTTTTTGACATTCTTAGGCTTCCCCAAAGGACCAAGGGCAGCTAAGATGCTGGTCAGCAGATGGTAGCTACCTTGCAGACAGTATGAAGGAAGAAGGGGCATCAACACTTATTTCTTAATCTTAACTGCCTGGTCTCATCTAAGAACCATTCACTGCTTGACCCCTGTCCCCCATCCCCCACTTTATGTGCCACATACACATAAATCTGCATGCACATATAAGTTAGCACTTATACCTGCACATGCTCATAGGCAAACCAAAGATGAAACAAATTAAATATTTGTACAGCACATGCCCTTAGTAAATGCCCATTAAAAACACGAGTGCTTTTAAAAACATTCAAGAGTCTATGTGAAGAACTGTTAAGAGATGAACAAAATACATAGATATTAGAAAATTAGAGTCACAACTGTTTGTATGTAACTAAGATAAAAAATTCCAGAGGGTCACTGTCTAGAGAGACGTCTTACAAAGTTTTCATAATTGCTAAATGGAAGCTGGGCATGGTGGTGTGGGCTGGAGTCCCAGCACTCAGGAGGCAAGGGCCAGTAGATTGCTGTAATTTCAAGGCTGCACTTATCTATAACTGCCAGCTAGTGGGAGACTGTCCAAAAAAAAAGGAAAGAGAAAGAAGACAAGTAGGAAAAATATTGATGATTTCTGCAGGAAACCCCCTCACACATTCTTAAAACAAAGGCCAGCACAGTGGCTCTTCAAATGGTTTAGAAAATGCAAAAATAAAATAAAGAAAAGAAAACAACACCTGTTTACAACTCCTCAAATGGGGAAAAGGTGACATAAGACTACTCTGGTAGACACACAGCTGAACTTATGGGTTGAACACAGGAAACTAGAGATTCTACTTAACCTTTCACCTAGAAGTTGCAATCATTTTTAGAGAACCCCACTGGGCCTGCAGTGTGACTCAGGAGAAAGAGCCACTGTCTGGTCAACACATCACCCTGGTTTTCCTCTCAGTCTTCCGTTCCAAGTTCCAACCAAAATCCCAACCCTTAATCTGTCTAAGGTGCCTTGTCCAGGAAGAGAACTTAATGCTCCCATAACTGAACTCTGACTGGCATGAGAGGTGACTCACTCACAGAAGGACTCACACGGCTACCATTTGGTCAGTGCAGGGTTTGTTTTTGGAATGAATGCCAGTTGAGGCTGAGTAGAAGCTAAGCTATGTTTTTATTTTATGCCTCAAATAAAACTAAGGAGCTGGGTATGAATAACCAAAGTGGCAGGCACCTCCCTGGATACATCTAAACCTTCCAAAAGCCATCCCAAGACTCACCAAAGGGTGATGTCTTCAAAACAACTGCAGATATCACTGTCACAAAAGGCTCCAGAACATTACAAAACAAAACAAAACAACAACAAAAACAAAAAGAACAAGAAAAGAACACACAGACTTTTTGCAGTATGGCAGTAGCTCCAGTGCCTTTCAGTACTAGATTACGTTAAAAACAGACTTTCTGGAGGACAAAAACCCTGCAAATGTATTCCTGGAAGTTAGTAAGCACACAGGTAAGAAAGACGATGCTACTTTGTATAACTCTTGGTATGACAGATGGTTTTCCAAACCTCCACTTACAATTAGTTTCTGTGTGTTCCAGAGCAATGTGTGGTCAGTCCCTTTTCAGGAGTATCATCATCGACTTGCCGATTATTAATTTTGCCACGTTTCTTTGCAGCTCTGGTTTTCTCTGGAAAGCTCACAATATGTACACTATCAGAACAGAGAAGCAGAGTGCGGGAGGAAAGAGAGATGGGGTAACTAAAGTCAAGAAGTGAAGACTCAGAATCAAAACAAGGAGTGGATCAACGGGACTGGGACCAGGTTTCCAGAGCGACTGGGAAGGGAAAACAGCACACTAAATGAGATTTTGGAAACCTGGACATTCCTGATCACTACATCCTAGAAATGGGGCTTAGATAACTCAGTAGACAGAGGCGCTTGCTGCCAAGCCTGATGACCTGAGTTCAATCCCCAGGAGCCATATACTGGAAGGAAAGAACTGACTGTTGTAAACTGTCCTCTGACCTCCAGGAGCCATATACTGGAAGGAAAGAACTGACTGTTGTAAACTGCCCTCTGTCCTCCACATGTGCGCCTTAACACTGTACACAGACACACTCACACACATTAAGTCAATAATGACAAAGACTATTTAAAGGAGATGAAACTATGCACCAGGACCAATGATACTGTTCATAAATCTTGAAAGCCCTGTAAAGGGAATCTGAACTTTTGATCTCAAAGCAAAATAAAGAGCAGTCCAGAGAAGATGAAGAAAGACTCTGCAGCCAGAAATGCTTGTCATTGCCTCTAGAGGATACACGGTGAGGATGCATAGGAAAATGTTTTAGACCATCCCTGATGTTATAGGCATCACTGGGACTTACTGAAGCTGAATGACCACTGCTCACCCAGTGGGAAGACATCTACTTTTTTTTTTTAATCCAGTTGTTTATCTGTTCTTTTATCACTCGGTATAAAGCTCATGGCATCTGCATGTTTAGAAGGACTGAAGCCTTTGACATGGATTAGCCGCCATTTTGTTTCTGACACAGACCATCCTACTCAGCGCAGATGCACACAGATTTGGGAGAGCCGCTCTAACTAGACTCCCCAAGGTGCCCTGCTAGGAAGAGTTAGAACCACCAACACAGGGCCATGTTTTGACATAAATTATTTCATAGTCAAAGCCCGAGATAATTTATAGGAACCGGAGGTGGTGGGGGTTGACAACCAGGCAAGGGAGATGGCCTTGAGTTCATAGCCCATGCCCACCTATCAGCCATGTGCAGCCCAGAGAGGGAAAGGAAGCAAAGTGAAACAGGTTAATGGCGGCTGACCACAAATGTGATGAGAACAGATTTTCAGGAAGCTGGGAAGCCACAGTGTTCTGAAAGTTGTGGAGGACAGAAGAGAAGCTAGTGTTGCAAGCAGTGTCAGAATCTCTGGAATTGAGCTATCGACGACTGCAGAGTGACAGATCCCGGCGTGTGCACCCGGAAAATCCCTTCCCTCGACGCCGCAGCGGGATCCCTCCTACCACATGCTAGTTCAGTGCACTAAGACTCTTGAAGGATTTTTGGCAGTGGAGAGAACTTACAGCCTCCTAATGCTTTTACAAGCTTGAGATTTTTTTTTTCTTTTCTCCCCGATGTGCCTCAAGATTTCATAACAGGAGAAGCATGGGGGCAAGGTTAAAATGCTTTAATGGTCCCCACAGGCTATTTAAATAAACACTGTGATTGCAATTTAGACAATCTGGAGCCCATTCAATACGAGATCCCCACCTCAAGCCTCAGCTACTGCACAAATAGGGAACTCACCGTATGCTCCACAGGACCATTTACTACTGTTGCTTCCTGACAGTCTCAGAGCGGTTAACCAGGTCTGACATTGCACCATCTAAATCTGTCAACAGGTGAGGAAGGAGTGCCCCTGAGCAAACATCCTGACCCCTCTCACACAGCCCAGCTTTGTCCTGGCTCTAGCGCACCAACACTAATCTCGTACTGTCCGCTGAACCTGGAGCAGAGGTTTCTCCATCAGTTGTAACAGAGACCCGTTCTTCATATTCGCACACTGTGTGTTTGTTTACGCTGTGCCTTCCAGCCCTCCATGGTTCTTCTACCTCTTGGTTTAAGGCTGCAATTCTGAATAAATTTGGATTAGGCAAAATGATCAGCTACTTTCATCTCAGATAAACATGTGAACATCAGAGAAATGTGCCTGATGCAGCCCTTTGACCAGACCCCAGTAAAACAATATTCCATAGTCTATAGCTTTGTCTGCACCAGAGATTAAAGTAGGTGGAAGGACAAGGCAGGCAATAAATATCCTAAAATATGGTGTGCCAAATTGAGACAGTGGGGTGGTGAAATACATAGGCATGTGCAGTGTTCCTTAGCCACTTGCAGAAGTCAGCCAGTTTGCGGAGTTAGGGGTTCCCATTTCATTTTTATAAACTGTTGAAAAAATCATAAAAAATAAAGTTTAAGTCATGGAACTATAAAATATATTATTGAGATATTTTTCTGTGCATAATATGCAACACACTTATGTTTAGGGAAAACATTTTTAGATTTTTGTACTCAAACAAAAAAAATCTTAGGTCTGCAGCTTAAAGAATTCTCAATTATGTCTTTATCAGTACACACAGTCAGATAGAGGTGTTATCCTGGGACTGGGAAGATAGCTCCAAGTTTGGATCATCCATATCGAGATAAAAAGCCAGACAGTGCAGTGCATGCCTGTATCACTAGCTCTGGGGGAACAGAGACAGGAGGGACCCCAGAGCTTGCTGGCCATGGAGTCTTACTGAGTTAGTGCTATCTAAGTTCAGTGAGAGACCCTGTCTTATACAAAAAAAAATAAAATGCACAAACACAAACAAAATCAATCAATCAATAAATAATAAATAATTATCAGACAACAATTGAGGAAGGCACTTAATAGTGACCTCTGGCATCCATATATATGCACACAGGTGGATGTGTGCCTGCATCATACATGTCCACATACATATGTTCATACATACATGAACACATATATCGTACAACAAATCATACCTACATGCTCATACACATATACACACATAAACCACAGACACACCAACCCATGCACATATACAATCCATATGCCTAAAGGAAACAGAAGGCAGGATATCCATCCAGCAGCCCACATAGCTTCTGTATGACCTTCTAAACAAGTTTCACTAGGGGTGTCCTCTGTGGATGCATTCTGCACAGAACAAAACTATGCTCATTGTTTGGTTTTCCCAGGATCAAACGTGTTTGAACCTTGCATGGTAAACATTATGCTATAAATTCTCTTTATTTTCTTCTGAAGTCATTTGACCCTAAATACAACGGGCTAGACAGACTCTTCCGTTCAAGCCTGCAGAGAAAGAATAAGTAACTTTCTGGTAATAAAATTCCATCGATGTTGCTGAATCTATTATACTTAAAATACCCAGCCAGGCAGTAGCTACACTGTAGAGACAGCTAAGCAGGACTCCAACTAATAGCCTCACACAATAGCAGTGCTAATCGCAGTCGCCTCTATTCTGCTTGGAAGGCCCTCTTCTAAGCTCTACTGCTCTGCCTGGTGGACAGCTATTGATGTATCCATTATAGAAATAGATGGCTCGTGTAAGTCAAAAGATACTTACAAGTATAAGCAGCAAGTGGATCAAACCTGGTACTTTTGTGACTCCTACCCTCTGCTCCGTCACTGCTGTTCCATAAATATGTGGCAAACAACCGATTTAAAGAAAATCCAAAAGATTTAAGAAAGAGAGAGTTCCTTTGGACTGCATTCAGTGAGGTTGTAAGCCACATCCTAGTTAACTACAGAAACAAAGTGAGAGACACTGAAAACTCAGCTGAAATTGTGGGTGGGACAGAGTCCTCTCCTCCCTCATGCCCACAGCCCCCATCCTGATTGATTCTCAGGAACCTTCAATGAAGCACAAGGCGGCCACCCTGGAAGGGCTAAGGACGGGAGATGTTGAAATGCATACTGGGCATTGGGTTCCTGATTCTCATTCGAGAGCTGGTGGTATTTATTCTGCATCTTCTCTTCTGGTTCAAATGACAGGAGTTCTAAGTAAGTTTGCAGTGGAATTTGATAAGTTTATCAACACTTCAAACAGCTGTGACAACTGTTCTGCAATGTGTTGAGAGACGAGAGGAAAAGGAAGAGGCACAGAGCAGAGTCCCCTCCTGTGGAGGCCAGGCCATTGGTTAGATAAGAGAAGGACAAACCCATCCACAGTGCCAGTGGCTATTGCTAAAATATATGCTCCACAAAGACAGAGGGGAAAGTTCACTGCATAAAGATTATGCTACAAAGTGTAATGTTTGCTACATAAAGATTATGCTACGAAGTGTAACAAAGTGTACACCATTCAGCTCTAATCAGCCTCCACAACTTCTGGAGCTGATGATACCTGCACTGAGAGAGAGAGAGAGAGAAAGAGAGAGAGAGACAGAGAGAGAGACAGAGAAAGAGACAGAGAGAGAGAGAGAGAGAGAGAGAGAGAGAGAAAGAGAGAGAGAGACAGACAGACAGAACAGAGCTGAGGATGAACAGGGTATATCAAGAACTCAGAGTAGGTATGAAGCTATCACAGGCTCGAGGCTTTGAGAAGAGACACTTTGCCCAATGCAAACTGTTCATTTTGTGCAGAATATGCTCTTAGTGACACATAATATTCTTTATCTAGGTATCTAAACCCCTTGGTGGCAGCCATGTGGCATAGCCACTCAGGACCAAATCAGAGCTCTGCCAGCTCATACCATTTTACCAGACTTTTTGTGAGACATGGGTGAGCAAACTTCACTTCTGCCCTCAAAGTGTCAAATAAATTATACCATAATAAAATGGCTCATATAAGATGCATTTAAAATATTATCTATACACAATGATTCAGTTGCTTGTATTTGAATTCATCATCACAGTGGACTTTTAAAAATATTTTATTTTTAATTATATGGTGTGTGTGTGTGTGTGTGTGTGTGTGTGTGTGTGTGTGTGTGTGTGCAGTACCTGGGGAGACCAGAAGAGGGCATCAGATTCTGTAGCTGTGTTTATATGTGATTTTGAGTAATATGGGTACGGGGGGAGCAAAGCAAGCATCCGTCAGTGCTCTTAAGTTCTGAGCCATCTCTCCATCCTCTTCAAGTAGCTTCTGAAACTCTCACCTCTCATGAAGAACAAGTGGAAATGAAGAAACCACAGAGAATGTTGGGGGGACCAAAGGCACCCTGGC
Organism: Rhynchomys soricoides; assembly: GCA_019843965.1. Classification (NCBI taxonomy): domain Eukaryota; kingdom Metazoa; phylum Chordata; class Mammalia; order Rodentia; family Muridae; genus Rhynchomys; species Rhynchomys soricoides. Next base: position 305,117 of record JADRCH010000203.1, on the reverse strand, counting down.
TCATTCACTAACCTAAAATGTGTAACTCTTACTCAGAAGGGTGGAGTAGGAAGTGTGTGTGTGTGTGTGTGTGTGTGTGTGTGTGTGTGTGTGAGAGAGAGAGAGAGAGAGAGCCTGCCTCACATAGTTCTGACATCTTATTATGAAACGCTCAGTGGCACACCAGTGAATCCACCCTCCGAACACGAGAGGAGAGCAACCGCATGTAAGCCACCCAGCTGTTTCTCATCAAGAATTGTAACACTGTAACATTTATTCCAGAAGAAACAAATAACAGATGCACTCGGATGGTGTGGGTCCACTCCATTCCTACAGCATGGGAGCTCAACTTTAATTTGACAGTCAATAAACATCTTGTAAAAGAACAACTTTAAAAATGAGGAGGAGGACGAGGACGAGGAGGAGGAGGAAAGGGAGGGGAGGGAGGGAGGGGAAGGACAGGAGGAAGGAAGGGAGAAAGGAAGGAAGAAAGGAAAGAAGGAAGGAAGCAAGGAAGGAAGGAAGGAAGGACAGAAAAGAAAACCATTTAGTTCTGCAAATTGAAACTGTAGAGTCCAGGATGATCCTGATGCCTATCCTGTGGTCTAGGCCCCTCTAGCTCACCCTTCCTAGTTAACTATCAGGTTACTCTGCAGACACATGGCGTTATGCTATGTCTATAAAAACAGCCTGTCTACTTACATGGCTGATAACTGCCATTGCTCTGAAGATGACAAGAGAATGTAGTTTCCTTCCTCTGATTTACAGGCATTTTCAATAAAACTGTCAGCCAGAAGTGAGACTCCATGGGAACCCATGAAAATGTTTCCAGGTCGCTGAAGGACCTTCTATCATTTTTCTAGTCAACATCAGTAGTAAGAAATGGAATTTTCCAGTAGGGATTCAAATTTAACCCTTTCCCTGGTATAAGCTCTCATTACTGTGTATGGCGCCTTCCGAGGGGAACATAAGGTACAATCCATGTATGAAGCAATGAATGGGCAATACTGTTTGGTTGATTGGTTGGTTGGTTGGTCTCTTCACTCTTGCTCTGGCTTTTGGGATTTTCATAGAAAATATACAGAAAAACAAACAGCATAAAAAGTGTGGAACAATTATAGAAGAACTTCCTAATAAATCCTGACCCAGTCTTACTTGTCTGATGAGTTACCATAGGAAATCATCCAGGACTTCTATTTCTTCTTCTTTTTAACCCCTTTCACAGCTCAGTTCTCGGCAATGTGACCTTTCCCTGTGAACCACTCATGATGATATCATCATTGAAAATCACACATTCTTTTTCAAAGCAAGAGAATTCTTAAGTTTTAAAACTGTGAGATTTTTTTTTAAAAAAAATAAATAAATAAAATTGGTTCACTTGGTATGGGAAAGGTGGCTCAATGGTTGAGGGCGATGGCTTTCTTCCAGAGGACTCGGACTGGATGCACAGCAGCCATGCACGTGGCATCTCACAAGCTCCTATAACTCCAGTTCATGGAGATCTGACATGCTCTTCTGGCTTCTGCAGGCACCAGGCACATCCATCATCCATAGACTTTGGCAAAACACCCATACACATAACATAATTAGAAATTTTAAATATCTGCTCTCTGTATGTTAAACTTTAGTATTTCATGGATAATAAACTTCACAGTGAATACACTGCATACCTGCTGACTCATAGTGAGGGTGTATTTATACTCTCTTTCACTAGAGTTCAGCACATGGGATATAAAGCACCTACCTCAATGGAAGGATGCTACTACCCTCATGGTTTTAAATATTCACTGTTTACTTAGGAATCTGTAGACGTATCTAAGTGGCAAAGTCTTTTATCAGATGATGTGAGAGAATATAGCCCATGGTTCTCCTCTGCCTCCAATACTTCATGCCATCCAGGACTTTTGAATTCCACATAGACGGAGCATCACAAATGATACCAGACCCGGTAGATCATATCAATCTGTACAGTCAGATTTGAATGCTTCAGAAAGCAAAAGATGATTTCAGACACTGAAATTGCAGGGAGAACAGAGCTACCACCTGCGCCTGGATAATTCCCAGCGATGATTGTAAAGCTAACTCCATTAAATACACTTAAACAACATTGCTGTACATCTGGGTACCTATTTGATTAATGACATGAGTCCCAACAGACAGTTGCAATATGGAATCTAATGTTTACACCCAAACAGCACATCAGTCACTTAGCCCAAATTTACCTTACTCCCACACAAACCTGGTGTCAGGCTCCATGTTTGTTTCCATAAATTATATTTTTAAAAAGAGAGCTCAGCGTTCAATTTAAGGAATCTTTACTCTTTCTTTTTCTTTTTCCTATATGAGCAAATCCTGATCGCATATGCCACACTATAGGAATTAAAAGTCCCTACAAGTCTATATTAATAGTTACAGTCTCAGAATGGCAAGACCCTTGTGAGGCAGACCTAGTGGGAGGGCCTTAGGTCACTGGGGTTTTATACTGAAGGAGGGATTATGGGGTTTTAGCCTCTTTCTCTCTTCCTTTCCAGTTTTGAAAACTATGTGCTAGTTCCCACCATGATGTGCTTCTTTGCCACAGCCTTGAAACCAATGGGGCCATTAGACCATAGACTGGAGTCTGCAAGACTGTGAGTCAAAGCACCCTTTATCCCGTAAGTTTAATGTCACAGGTATTCAATTGTAGCAGCCAAGAGCTGATAACCCAAGCACAGAAGATGGCTCAATGCTCGTTGAATTCTTGAATGGCTTTCAGTGTTTATCTGAGACATTTCTCTACATCTCTAATGTCAATCAGAACTTATTTCTGACTCTACTGCATGACCTGGGAAGGCTCACTTCTTCTCCTCAGATTTCTTCCTGTGTTTCTCTCTCTGTAAACATAAATTTGCCAGCTCCCCACTGACAGACCTTTTACTTCAGTAATCATCTATGCCAGTGAGAAACAGAGCTCACAGATTTTTCCTATTTTTTTTTAAAAAAAAATCACATAAAAATGAAAAATCAAAAATATATTTCTCAGTAATTTTCTTTGGAAAAAAAATCAATTCAATGAATAAGGTTAAATCCATTTATTTTTTTCCATATCAGTAGGCTATGGGCCAAGGTCTCTGGCCTTCAGAAGGGACACAACAATAATATTTAATTATAAAGTTGGTCACTACAAAGCTATAGAATAATTGTAAACTGACTATCAAAATTAAAGAAACATGTTTTAATAAAACTATAGTTTTCAAAACATCATTGAAGTATAGTTTCCCCTCACACAGTCATGATGGAAAGAAGTAAATCCAGAGCCAAGATGCCCCTCTGTGGGAACTGGACTGAAAAGGTGTCCTGGAGGGTCTTGGCTTGAGCTTTGTTGGCTCCTTGGACTTTTGTTAAAACTCTTCAGCTATCCACCAGTTGTCACAAGTGCCCAGGGAGGCCTAAGCAAAGCTACAGGAATGCAAAAACAAACCAACTCAAGGAGCCCAACACAAATGTATCAGATCTGCACACAGAGGCAGGATGCTGCTCCCTTCTCTCTGTTTCAGTAACAAATCAGAAGAAACAGTGATGGTGAAGCCTTGGGAGAGGAGGGGCAGAGATGAGGCTGGCAAAGGGTAACTGTGGACGAAGGAAGCTGGGGTGCAAAGCAGCCAGGGATGAGAAATGAAAATAATTAGAACTTCTCATTGAACTCAGTCTGCTGAGCCTCCTTTTTCTGCCTCTCCTCTCCACTATTTATCAAGTACCGACCATCTGAGATACCATATCAACCACTGGAGTGCCTTGCTTTGATCTTTCAGGACCTATAGTTGGATATTCCTCAAATTAAAATGATGACCATCACCTGAAAGAAGTTTCTTTCTATTTTATTTTATTTTTGGAGAGGGATCGCCCTTATGAAACCTCAGAAGCCAAGCCTGGGTTTGTTGAATGAGGGAGCAGTCTTGTTTAAGTGAGAATTAAAGACATGGCCAGGCGTCTCTGCATCCGCCTTCATATTCTCTATTATCTATCCACTCAATAATTCTAGGGACTTCAATCAGACGCTGACCAAAAAGAAACCGCACAGTTCTTGGGACGGAACGATAATACCATCTGTTTCCATTCTTCCGCCTGCGGGCTCTTTCCAACGGCACAGGCCAGCGTTCTCAACGTTTCCTTTCTAACGATCCTGACACCGTAGGCAGTTGAAAGGGAGCTCTCGGTGTCACCTGTCCCTTCCAAGTAGGCACAGGCTTTTCAATTTGAAAGATCCTGAAGAGTTTTCACATTCAATCCATGACACATGAAACAAACAAACAAACAACAAAAAAAACCCAGATCTGTGCCCACCTCCCTTTTTGTGACCACTGGAAAACTGCCTCACTCTTCCAAAGGGCTGGGTTTAGCACGGGGCTTCTTGTTCACTCTCTTAAAGTTTAGATGCCAAGTAACTTTTAAAATAAAGCTAAATCATCCCTAGAAATAGAGGCAACTGACTTACTGAGATTCCTCTGCACAATGACTTATCAAATGGGAAGGGTTCTCCACATCACCCCTTGTGTAGGAGGACATCGCAGCGACAGTGTTCAGGTCTAATGAAAAAGCAGCCATACCGAGTCATTTTCTCCCAGACGAGGTAACAACCAAGAACCGAGAAGGAAGGTCAAATATTTTAAAACTCTTTGACACAGGGAAAATTAGCCAATGGGAAGGGAAAAAAATACATACGCGCCAAATAATTCATTTCTGCAGATTTTAACAATCAATATGGAACGCCATATGAGAGCTATGTTTCCAACAGTCTGTATCAATCAGGAAGATTGGCAGTGGCAAACGACACAGACCAATTTTTGTCATGCAACCACAGTCAGCTTTGCGTTCTACACGGAACCGAGGCTCACTGTGGTACTTTCCCGACACAGTACACAGGCCCTTCCAAGTCTGCTTCCAACACATCCAAGGGCTTTTCTGAACCAAACCTGACTGCAAACCTTTGGGGACTGGCACACGGTCCTCAAGACGCTCCCTGTTTTCCTTCCAAAGGCTGCATCTTTAATACATTACATTGGGTTTTTCCCATCACACATGGAATGTGTGAAATTTCTAAACTCCTCCTCACTTATCGAAATGGAACGCTGGCAGCCAACCGTTAGCTGTTGGAGACTTGCTGAAAAAAACGATCAAGCCCTTTCTAGATATGATTGCAAGAGGTGCTGGTGCCAAGACAGAAATCTCAGTCCTCATTCCTCATCATACGCAAAATCAATATGTATGCTCCACCCTAGAAAGAAAGCTACCTTGGAATTAATAAAACATCAAAGGTGGAAGCAACTTCAGAAATCCACACGAGTCCAAAATGTTGGAGGCAATTAAAAGAAATTACTAATTTATATAAAGCAATACTTCCCTTTGAAAGGTATTTTTTCAGATGTAAACAAATATATATACACATAGACATAGCAAAGGGAAGACTGAAGTTAAGCTTCAAAATGGCAATTTAAAACCTTAACATATTCAACAGAAATTCAGGATGCTACATTAAATAAACACATAAACTCTGAAAACCCTCAGAATAACACGGGGATATTTAAATAATATCAAAACCCATAAAGAACTCTGAAAACTGTATGTTTACATAGTGGCAAAGAAGAGACACATTATTAGAATTTGGAAAAGATTCTGTGTCAAGAAAGTCAGTAGTGCAGCCCATGGAGACAGCCCAGTGATACTCATCTGTCAGATCCATGTCACTCTCGAAAGTCAACGCCCATGCGGCTCTCACCACATAATCCCTGTTTAGCATTATGCTTTTAAAATACGGATTGAAAAGAGGTGACTCAGAAGCCACTAGTTATGGAGATCGGGGGCAGGGATCACAATTCCAGGTAGAAGGTTTATATTTCCGTATGTGGGGAGATGACAAGGTGGAAGGAGCACTTCACAGAGGCGGCAAGCTCATCTGTGGCTAGTATCAAAGGCTACTGGCTGTCTGATGTGCAGGGGGTGTGAGGGTGGGAGGTGGGGGCTGGCTCTGTAGGGCTGAGATGGAGAAAGTTCTAGTTTCTAGGTTCGGAGGGTCAAAGGACTTACTGTAGCCAGCTAGAAATCATGGAAGGTTTCTACCAGGAGGAGCACAAAGATTTAGGTTTCCATGTGCATGTATGTACACACGCACACACATGCACATGTGGGCACACATACACACTGGAAGCAATGAAAAGAAAATTACTAATTTATGCAAAGAGATACATCCCTCTGAAACATATTCATGTGTGTGTGCACATGTGTGTGCATGTGTGTAAGGGTGGGCATATATTCATGAAAGCCAAAAGACAAGTGTAGATGTAGTTTCTCGGGCACCGTACATCTTTTTTTGATACAAGGATTCTCCTTGACCTAGAAACCGCCTAGAAGCCTAAGATGGCTTACTGGTGAGGCGAGATATACATTTGCCTCAGTCTCTCCAGCACTGGCATTACAAGCCTAAGCCACACATCAGCTCATGAATGTAAGCTCTGGAAATTTAATCCCGATTTTATGTTTGTAAGGCCAGCCCTTTACCCACTGAGCCATATTTCCACTCATAACGGCTTACACTGTGTTAAAGACCACTGGTGTTATCCTTGAGACAAATAGATCTGTATCAGGAGACAGGATGAGAACTCCAGCCAGGCAGAAGCACTCATGTTTGTAGATTGTGATGGCAATACCCTGTTAGCATTTTGTCTAAGCTCCACCCTACAGTTACCTGGCAACAGCCAGGTGTGCCTGACTCACTATAAAAGGGGCTGCTTGCCCCTCCCCTCTCTCTCTCTCTCTCTCTCCTTTAGTCTCTCTCCCCATTCCCTTTCCCCCTCTCTCTCTACCTGCTCATGGCCAGCCTCTCTACTTTTCTCTCTTTCTCTCTCTCTCTCAACTCCTCTCCCCATGCCCTGAATAATAAACTCTATTCTATACTATATCACTGTCCTGTGGCTGGTCCCTCAGTGGGAAGGGACGGCTCAGCATGGGCCCACAGAAGCATCCCTTTCCCTACACCTGACTACACATCCACCAACCGTATTCCTGTTCTTATCTTTTTAGAAAACACAACACTCCCAGTTGTCTACTTGCCTACCTCTGGAATGAACTACAATATAGAAATGGAGGGTTCACTTGTGATCCAGGTCTTGAGGCCGGAAGACACAGATTTCTAATCTGGATCTTTAGGCATAGTGGCCATGAAAGCTTAGACCCAGACAAGGTGGTACACACCTTTAATCCCAGGAGAGAGAGTCAAGTAGATCTCTGAGTTCAAGGCCAACCTGGAACAGAGCAAGTTCCAAATCAAGAACAGGTTTCAATGTTCAAGGCCCTGGGCTGACACTGACAGTTCCAAAATATCAATTTCAAGGAACAAGGAAAACAAGGAACTCGTGTGTGTGTGTGTGTGTGTGTGTGTGTGTGTGTGTGTGTGAGAGAGAGAGAGAGAGAGAGAGAGAGAGAGAGAGAGAGAGATCTAGCATATATGATGGCCTTATATATTAGATATACTTGATTAGGCTTTCTTAATAAAATCTCACTTTCCCTAAAAGTGAAGGAATGGCAAGTTTTATTCTCAGAAGAGAATTTCTAAAGCAGAGAGATTGTCTCCCGGATCAATGGTGTCTTAAGAGACTCAACTCTCCAGCTTTGCTCTTTAGCATTGACATCTACAGTGATTTCCAAACATGGATGGCCATCAACATCAAGTGGCTGTATTAAATGTCACCGCGTGGAGTCAGACAGAACTATAAAAGGAAGTGAAGGTATGCTTAACATGATGAAATGCTTTCGTCACAGAACTGAAGTCCAAAAGTTGCTTTAGAGATTTAAGACAGGCCCTGCATTTTAAAGATGGAGCAGCACCTTGACCTTTGCCTGGGACAGTGGCTCGCCCAGCAGAGGCTTACTGGCTGGAAGGAGTGTCTGCTGTGACCACAAGAGACTCAGTTAACTGATAACTCATAGCTATACCTGTTAACAACCCTACAACTCTGCATTTAAGAAGTTAAATCTAGTTATGAAATTAAAACAATTTAAAGCTATTTTCACAGTTCTGGGTGGCAAAAATATTGATGTTTCCTAAAAAATCTATTTTTACTACATGAAAGGGACATTTATTTATCAATAAGACTGCATCAATTATCTTTAATCTTTCAATGACAAAGAAGCACGTGTTTTCTTCATCTTAGTTTAAAATCATTAATTAAAATCATCATCCCTTTGGATCACATGTATACATTGATGTATGTGTATGTACATGTATGTATATATGTGTACATCTGTATGACTGTCTATCTCCTACCTCACATGTATACATGTGTATATATGTACATGTATGTGTGTGTATGTATCTGTCTATCGATCACCTATCTACCTATCTGTCTAGTGAAGAACATTGACCACTCATGCTATTAATGATTTACATGGTAAAGTATAATGGAACCAGTTAACAGCTTGTTTTGGGGTATCCCTTTTAATACTTACTTTAATACTATATATTGCCTGTAACTGATCTGTATTTTAATGAATTATTAATCAACTATAACACAGCAGCCTCTATGCATGATTATTCCATGATAGAATGAAAAAGCAACTGGTAGATAAACATTCTACATTTTCTTAAATGTTATTTATGTCAAGGGTGTGGGGCAAGCCTCAAAATCATGATAAATTATTTTAACTTTAGGAATAAGCATGTATTATTTTTTATGTCCTATTTTTCTAAAACAAACAAACAAACAAACAACAACAACAACAAAAAACTTTCATCAAAATTTTGATGAAGTTACTGAGAAGGTAAATTAGTTGTTCCCAAAATTTATTTTTTAAAGGATATTGAACACTTAAAATCAGAATGATATTGCAGTAACTGAAAGAAAGCAGCTAAGGCCTAGTGCATTTTAGTCAGAAGTAGCAGTAAAACTACACAAAACCAAGACACGTGGCTATCTGGGAACATATTTAGTCTAGATTAATCATCTTATGACTGTCACATTAAGCTTCAAAAATAAATGTTTAACTTCTAATCCAAATTACTTCATGTTAGCTAAGTATAGCAGTTTTATATATCTCCCGTAATATACAGGACAGTGTTTGTTCAACTTCCCGAATTCCTAGAAAGAAATACCATACTTCTTAAACAAATACAGTTTGGGCTAAGTTGTCTTTCCTCCATGTGGATTCTTAGATGCATCTGGCTCTTGCGCATTATGTGGGACTTTTTTCTGCTAGCGCTGGTTTCTATTGTCCTCGGCAAACTTTACCCAGAACTTTGGACTTTGTTGAATTTCCCAATGTTTGAAGATCTGCTGGCTTGCTCTTTGAACCTTCAGTCACTGTTGTGGTAAAACAGTGCCTGCTGCTTTGGGATGGACCTGTGAGTTTTGTATGTATGTGTCACCTCAGGTTTCCACAGCTCTGTAGCATGCCATGAACAAATATCTAATAGGCCAGTCACATGGGCCAAAGTCTTCATCTGCAGCTACAGCTGATCTAGCCATTTATCGTTTTATCTATCATTCTATCATCTATCTACCTAGCTCTGGTCTGGCTCTGGCTCTCTAAAAACAAGTCAAGATTACCCAAGAAATTTTAAATCCCTTTAAAGGAGACTCTCATGTGCTGTTTGTACACAGGTGTGGATCAGCTCAGCTGGCCTCTGAAATTATTAATAGTAATATGCCTGTGACTTTCAGCTTTAATATTTAGGGCATCAAAGTAAACGGCAGTGATGAGACATAGATAACCACCACAGAGTGATCTTTTTCTCTCTTCACCCTAGCTGCTGGAGGAGCCTTTGGAAGCAGAGAGGAGCTCACTGGCTTCCCCGGCTCCCTAGAGCTCTCGGTGCCACAGAGCGGGCAGTCAGAGAGGTGAGGTCTTTCATCACTCCTTCCAAAAAAAAGAAAAAGAAAAGAAAAGAAAACCAGAAAGCTTAACGTCTGCAAAAAACTGACTTCATTTGATTTACTCTCCAAGACTGTTTTTTATTAAATATGTTTGACTGCTATCTCTAATTAAATGTAGAATTAATTTTGGCAAACTAACCACAGATGCAGTTTATGTTCAGTTTTATCAGACAGATTTATTTATAAGCTGTCAACTTCTTGAAAGACTTCATTTTGGAGCAGTTTTAAATTGCTAGCAGTAGCTGTAAATGGAGCTACTGTTCTCTGGGACACTAAAGGAAAAGCAAGCTATAAATGTCCACTCCATCTGTGAGGAATCATAAAACAATCACATTCCTTTATTTTTTTTTCCTCCGTAGGACCTTTATTAAATTAGTTCAACTCAATTAAAAATAACTTCAAAAACATCTCGGGCCTTTTGTTTCATGGAATAGTTGAAACTCTGGGCACGGAATGCCACCCTTTTAACTAATCCCTTTTACTAAACAGAGGAGAATGGCAGTATTGTGACTTCAGACAGTGCCTTCAAGGGTCTCTACTGTACCGAATTGAGGTCACTGCAAGACAATGCCCAACACCCAGTCTCCATTCAAACATTCTTCACAACTCTTTCAAACGTGTCTTTCTTCCCCTTGGCCAGCTTTCCCCATGGCAGACTCAGGGGACAATGGAAAGGCCCCCAGCACCATTTATGGTCACCATATTTGCACATGACAAAGTCCATTCTTCCTGGTTTGCTAACACCCCAGTCCCTTCATCTCCTCACAAAGAATGAGCCCTGCGAGAGACTTTCCCACCATTACTGTTATTCAGACATCTTTGGTAGTTAATGTGTTGTTTCAGGGCTGGTACCTGACAGTTGAGAAGCTCATTTGCTATTTTGGAGGACTGCATAACCAGGCAGAGAATTAAATGCTATCCCATTGTAGCCAGCCTAGGCACAATGGAGTATGTGACTTAGCCCAAAGCAGAGAGAAACAGCACAATCAGAACCATTACACCTTGTACGAGTTAGCATCATCAGGACCATAAAGCGAACAGTGTACCCATGCACCATTGTGCCCCTGCTCCACGAGAACTGTTTTACTTTTGCTTTAGAGGTTTTTATAGCCACAGCTACAAACAAAACAAAATCAATTGCTGTAATTTTTTCTCACCAGAGTTACCCCCTCCAAAGAAAGAAAAAAGTTGTACCCACAACATCTACCTCTAAAGAACAAGAAGGAACACACATTCGTAGGCAGCATCGCATCATCGGGTCATTACGATGAAGATTTTGATTTTAATTAAGAAGGGGATTTGCGGGACAATTAGTGAGATGTGATATTCTCTGTAAGAAATAGTGCCCTTATTGAGAAATGCCATCTAAGTCAGAATGGGGCGCTTGGTGACTTGTTTCTGTGGGTTTCTATAGTTAATGAGAAGAAAAATGGGAAGAAGATGGAAATAGCTCACCTGAAATGCAGAAACAGGTGTTCTCCTTAGCGTTTCTGGGTCTTGACCTTCCGGGTCATTCACACTCTTCCATTCAGGTTCTGAGTATCTGCGCCACTGAGATTCAAGCAGGTAATCTCTGTGCCGTTGGTGTGCGTCCTGTGCTCTTTCCCCAGTTATTCTAAGACATTAATTACTAGGGCCAGACCCCATCTTCGATTTTTATCAACATCTAATCATATTACTTAATGATTTTGCATCAAACTTGTAGTTCTGAGGAACATGCTCACACATGCCTATCCTTAGGTACACACACATACTGAGCAGCAAAGTTTGCAGCCAGTGTCTTCCAACCACATGCATCAGCTGTGGTTCATGGTACAGAACGCAATACTGACCTTCCAGACTAGCTAAGAATGTTCTGAAAAGATGCACAATCAAAGAACTACAGCTTCATTGTGATGTGAAGAGCAGCAGATACCGTAACACTTCCCAACAGTAGGAGACTGTCTCTGTCTCTCTCTCCAACTACTTTTCTGGCACCACACCTGCCTGCTACCACCTTCCCTGCCATGATGATAATGGACTAAGGCCCTAAATTGCAAGCAAGTCCCCAGTTAAATGTTTTCCTATAAAAGAGTTGCCTTGGTCATGGTGCCTCTTCACAGCAATAGAACAGTGACTGAGACCCGAGATAACTGTACGCAAATAGAAAGGATGGCTATGTCTACCAACCTTATATGTAAAGGTAAAGCTAGCCTGAAGAACAAAGCTTCCGTGGACCACAGATCATCCATTTAACAGGCTCTTTGAGGCCATGAAATGCACATGGCAGAGTGTAAGGCTCCCCCGTAGAACCACCCCATGTGGTCTGGATGTGCTCCTTCACTTAGGGATCCAGGACCCTGCAGATTGCACAAAACCATCATTTCTGTTTCACAGAGGTAAATCAGGCAGGGAGCCCTTACTCGTCACCCAAATGAGTTCCCACAAGCATTGGGCATATACTACAATTTAACCTAACCTGACCTTTTATTATTTAATTTTGTTAATTATTTGACAATAGTATGCATGTGTGTTGGAGATTGTAGGTGACACAGGATAAACCTCCCATTTCTTTATGAGGCTATTGCTTACTACATGGACTAGGGAGGTATGCAGATGTAACATCAATGCTCTCAAATGTTCATAGCTGGGAGAAGAAAAGAATTTTCATTTTGGAAAGTAAATTCATGGTCATGAGCTGAAGCAGAAATATTTACTTAAAAATGGGCAAAGAAATCAACTCTAAAAGTTTCTCTCTCCTCCACCCTCATCAAATAAAAACTTACTAATCACCTTAAATTAGTTAAGTCATTCCCCCAGGTGACACAAACATTGTAAGTAGTCCACACAGACCTGCAAGAATATACTACACACCATCATACTTGGTAGTAAAACACCCCTGAAAGTGCTTCTTAAGCTTGCTTTTCCAAATCAAGTTTTCTTCAGAGCACTAAAGAAAGCCAAGAGTATTCAAAATGTGTTGTCAAATGTTTTACCTGTTCCTATGTGTCCTGTGGAAGCCTTACTAAAGACATTCATCTGTTAAGAGAGGAAATGTACTTTCTACGGTTCTCATTGTCAAAACACTCCCAGAGTGTAAGACACCAGGGATTGGCAATGACTGGAAAGTCTGCGGTGGGAATAATTAGTGCAGACTGCTAGCAACGTGTACCCTCCCATTTTATTTCCTGTAAGAAATGATCATAGAAACAACCCAGGGTACAGGGACTGGTGCTGGGAGGCATGGAAGAACGGGAAATCCGTAGACTTCTGTGTAAAGTAAGCTTCAAGCCACAGACTGTGGACTACAGAATTTTGGAAGCAGCAAAAGGGGAAAGAGGCCAGAAGAGGGTAAAGAGGGAGATGAGGAATGAGGAAGAAGAACTGAGGGAAGAGGGGCATCCAAAGAGTCTCAGCAAGACAAATGGAGCATCCCACCCCATAACTTAGACACCACAACCAAATACAAGAAGAGTGAGGCAGATCTCCAAATTCAATAGACAAGGACGGCCATCTTCAGATCTATCTCATGGTCTAACAATATTTCTGAGACGTCAGAGTTCTGAGGTCACTCAACAAAATGATCTGCAATTACGTCTTTTTGAGAAAAATAAAATCACCTTTTTTTCTTAATGTTTTCAACACACATTTAATTAAGTCAGTGCTAAGAGCCTCTGTGTATGGCTTCCCATGTGGGACAGTACACAGGTAACAGCAACATGCAAATCATGCCTGGAAAGACGATCAGATGAGTGGCCTCTTTCTCCATTTATGTAGCGTATACCTTAGAGCATATATAAGATAATACCCCTGTCTCGTTTTACTTTTTAATGATACAACCAATTGTAATACTTATTGTTTCCGAAGTTTCTGAGATTTTAATTATGGGGGAGTGAAATGTGTGAACACACAAGGTCACGTTCACAAATTGTCAAGGAAAGAGGCTGCCATTTCATTACAGACCCCCCCCTCTGCCAGCCTGCATTCCAAAGTGTCATATGTTACAGAGACACCCTTCTGTTTCCTGCTCACCTCTCCTCTTGATGGGCCCTTGCCTTCTTAGTCACAGGGTGGAGCCAAGAGCCTGCACTGCCTACCAGTGCCAGGTGAATTTGCCTGGGTATAAAGACATGAGTGTCCACTTGCGAGAGACAAATGACTAGATCTCTGGTGTGATTGGACCAGAGAGGGTTTGCATTTTAAATCTCGGCTGAGAACAAACACACAAAAAGCAATTGTGACTGCTGTACAGAGTATAGTAAACCTTGAAATAAGCCTTGCTGTGTCCCCCTGACACACACCAGGTTATACACTGCCTGCTCTGGGTTTACTATAGAGACACTGTCTAGCACCATGCATATTCCCCTTCTCTGGGGACAGATTCCAATTCTTTTATTCTGTTGGAAATCTTTCTTTTAAGATATAGGGTCAGTATTTAAACACAGATTTCTCTAAATATTCATAATCGATAGCTTCATTTCATACGAACTAGAGACAACAGTGAAAGCACCTCCTATGGTCTCCCCGACCTATCAATCTCACAGGGTCTCCAGTATAGCTGAGAAGGCTCTGTAGCCCTCTACTCTTCTGAAGGCCAAGCTTCCGTTGCTATCCCACAATCTGTTGGCACAGCTTGCGGAGGCCCTCCTACTTCCTCTGAAACACCGGGTCAGGATGTGTGCCTCCTTTACAGTTTAGAAGTTCTAACTGCACAGATCTGCCTTTTTCTAACCCAACTTATCAGCTCTGGACTATTGGCAGCACCAACCGCCTAGACCCGCATCACATCGCTCTTACAAATCTCTTCAGATCAATCAAGAAGTGAGAGTTGGGTATAACCGCTCGTGCCTTTGATTGCAGCACTTGGGAGACTGAGCAAGACGATTGCCATGAGTTCAAAGTCAGCGCAGGCTGCCTAGCGACACCTCGTCTAAAAGGATAGAATGAGCATAAATTTAGGAAAAACATTAATCTAGTACACTGACTTTCTCATATTTTCTGTAATTAAGGGCTTTTTAAATAGCCATCTTAGCCGGGCAGTGGTGGCGCACGCCTTTAATCCCAGCACTCAGGAGGCAGACGCAGGCGGATTTCTGAGTTCGAGGCTAGCCTGGTCTAGGACTACACAGAGAAACCCTGTCTCGAAAAACCATAAAATAAATAAATAAATAAATAAATAGCCGTCTTAACAACTGGCTATGTGGTTATTTATGCACATCAGGGGAAGTTTTTATTTATAAGGGAAGTCTTCTATCAACGTCTGCTCTTTTGAAAAGTAATGCATTGTAGCTTATGTAGACATGGGTTAACAAAGATAATTAATTCCTAGTTGGTAAATAGAGGGAGCAGGTGGAAGACGCCCTCGGTGTTTGGTAATGATAAATCTATGTGAATAAACTGGAGACCCGCTACTAATAAAGAGGTGCCCAGCACACACACGCTTTTATGTTTGTGAAGACATGCCTGGCACACGTCTGTCTTCCCGCCCTTCTGCTGATACTTTTCCTCATTCCTTGGCCTCTATATGAATATAGCTACAAGCCCTTATACAAACATTTCATCTTATTGCCTAGGTCTGACGTCCCTGGGCTGGGGGTGGTGGTGTTGCAGTTAGTAAAGTGACTCATACTCAAGCATGAGGTGCTGAGTTCCGGTGTCTGCAACTATGTAAGAAGCCAGGCCCCTTGTGTCTGTCTCTAATTCCAGTGCTGGGGAATACAGATGGGAAGATCTTCAGCAATCACTGACAAGTGAGCATTGCTCACTTGTCAAATCAATAAGCTCTGGGTTCAACGAGAGAGCCTGTCTCAAACAGTGAGGTGGGGAGTGAATGGGGTCAACATGGCTGTCAACCTTTGGCCTCTACATGCACACACGTACTTGTGCACACATGTGTTGTGCATGCTGACACACAAGCAAAATAAAAGACAAGTAAATCAGAAGTTGTCAAATTTCTAGACCTCAATTCACTGGAGGAACATTTTAATGACCCTGTTGTCAATTAATGACCTTGTCCAGTGACAGCCATCCATTTTAACTCGATACAGACTTTGAAAGGAAAAATAACATTCTTCGTTGTCCTTTGGATGTCCCCTCATAGGAAGACTACCTCCTGACACTGAGAACCATCTCCAGTCAACTTAAGAAGGGAACAGGGTGGTTCACTATTGCTCTTTATGCCTGCGGCATCGATGATAAAACTACAGATGACTCGTTAAAGAGCAGACTTATAGATAACACAAGTCATCTTCTCTGACTGAAGACGAAAATATTGCTCTCCCTTCTCCAAAAAAGTCAGTAATAGCACCGTGTAAAAATACCCTACATTTTTCAGAGTACAAAAATATTAACAAAGTTGGAAGATAAGAGGAACACAGCATCTAGCTGATCGCAGAGCCCTCGCTTCATCTTTGCTTCAAACAAACTCCCTGCCCCCCTCCATAGGAGGGAGCAGATTTTTCTGTTCAATCCTAAAAAAAAAAATAAATAAATAAATAAAACAAAGAACTGTGCCTCCCCTCCCCCAACCTCTCTATACAGTCACCAGGACCCATCTGCATCACCGTCAGCTTTACCAATGACAGCTTTGCCAACTCTCCCACAAATTGATAGATTGGAAAGCCTGGCATGAAAATGTTCATGCCCTGCCATTCCGAAGAATAAGCTTTAAGTTTGAGATTTATACTGGAATATTAGGACCTTCTATATGGCTGTACATATGTGCAACTTCATGTACTTCGTTCAAAGAAGTAATTGAACCAAATGGAGAGAGACTCGATTTGTGTGAAATTATTTTCTGTGATAAACTACAGAGTGATGTTGTCATCTTTGATGAATGTGGGAAATTGAGGCACAGAAGTACCCACTAGGTGACAAGCAAACAGCATACGACAAAGAGTGAACAACTGGGACAATGCCCAAACCCCATGTGCCTCCTGCTTGGCTCTAAACACCAGACTGCCAGAGACATTCATCCTAGGAGCCTTTCAAGGAGATCCGTGAGACACTAGGGTGAATCAAAGACAGACTCATTGTGAGGGGCTCTCACGCTTAGATTTCTTTCTTTCGTGGGGCTTGTTACCTCCACGTGCCTTCAGAATAATGGAAGAACTACAGTGACTTCCTGGTGTCTTTTATTTTCTTGGTTATTGCATGACTCCTACTGAGTAATAATTATAAAGTTAGCATATAGGTTATGTTTCTTCAGTGGACAGAAATGGTATCTGAGATCAGACAGAACACATTTAGAATGATAGCAAGTATTCTCCCAATAGATGGCTTTGTACTAAGTATTTTATATAATAATGGAATCATGACATTTAATTTAAAATATCTTGACCCCAGCAAGGAGTGGTCATATGCTTCTAATCCCAGCACTGGGGAGGTGGAGACAGAAAGCTCAGAAACTCAGCTACATAGTGAGTTAGTGCCAGCCTGGGCTACATGAGATACCCCCTTCCTTATAAAACAAAAGTGAAAAAATTTGAAGACCTCAAAACATGGGGCTGACTCCACTTTCTGAACATGCATTTTACCAGGGCTAGGATATAGTTTAATGGTAAAGCACTTGCCAATTGTAGTCAAGGCCCTGAAAATAGATCTCTAGCACTGGGAGATAACGGTATCATATTCAAAATCTTTAAGAAATAGCTTCCCTCTCTTCTCATTTAGTTAGGGCTTGGTTTACCTACAGCAGGCCCACAGTTGACAGGGATACTTTGTCAACAATTAACTTTAGGTGGACTGGAAGTAAGGGGTTTCCCCACTTTGGATTAACAGCTAATTAAGGGCAGTGAGGCATGTGTGCACAACCACCAAGGACATCCTGCAAATGTGAGGTGATCTCTCCCCATGCAAAATCAAAGATACATAGGTAGGTACGTAGATATATGATTGATAGATAGATAGATAGATAGATAGATAGATGATAGACTGACAGATAGATAATAGATAGTAGATAGGTAGATAGATAGATAGATAGACAGATAGATAGATAATAGATAGATAGTAGGTAGGTAGATAGATGATAGATAGATAGATAGATAATAGATAGACAGATAGATATAGATAGATAATAGATAGTAGATAGATAGATAGATAGATTAATAGATAGTAGGTAGATAGATAGATAGATAGATATAATAGATAGGCAGATAAGCTGTTGACTGGTTGACAAACATTCAGCTTGTAGAACAATAAGATTACATTAACACAGTTTCTGATGATCTTTTTCATAAACTACCCTATAAAAACCATCCTATGGTTAAGGAATCCCCTCAATAAAATATATGGAAACACTAGGCAAATAAAATGTGAGTTTTCTTAGGTTACCATACAGTAAAACTTTGGGCATAACACACTTTAGTGAGAGGTTCATAGTGTGTTTTGACCAACACACAACAGAGATGTATCTATCACATCCAATCTTAGCAGAGGCAGTGAGGAGATACTCAAAATCATAAACTACAGGACACTGAGGCCCCTGAGCTAGAGCTCAGAGAACTTAGAGAGGGCACAGGAGACCCATAAGCCTTCTGAAAAAGAGGACCCTCTTCGGTTCTCAAATTGGCAGAGAGGTTTTTCATCCCCATGGAAGACATGAGACACTGAGCGAGCACTTGGCAAGCCGCACCACTTGTGTGCCGTCTCACACAAATTCCAGAGCGACGCTTGAAAAACAGAGCTCAAGTGAATTCTTAAGTTTGTTCTTTGTGACATAGCTTTACAAGAAATTATAATTCCTTAAACGTGTGAGATGCCTCAGGGAGTACAGGTGGGTGTGGATGGTCCCAGACATCACAGGCCAAGCACTGAACATGACACATGATAAAGACAATACCGTGTAAGTGAACCCCAGCCCCATGCATTAATCAATAGCAGCATTATTCAGCATTAACCAATAACCTTTACATATGATGTCACTGTGTTGTAGTTACAGCTGAGAGGCAGATTTGAGAACTGGGAAGTCTCTACATTTAGAAGACAAAACCTTGAATAAAAAAAATACAAAGCTGAGTTATTATTATAAAAACAAAGTTCCGTAAAGTAGATCCATAACCAGGTGACCAAAGACAAACGGCTAAGTCCGTTTACGGAATCCATGCTCAGGCAAGGGATAACCACACCCTTTCCTTCAAAAGGGTCTTTGACACCTGAGAAGCTCGGTTGGCATGGAGACATAACCATGTTCTGTCATCTGCTCAACATGCGCTCCCTAGGTGGTTTATGAAATCAGTCTATCAACGCCATCCTACGTACCTTTTTATCATTTCTGCCTTTGCTTGGAGGGCTTTGAAGTGTGACAGAGTGTGGTATACACCAGCTACTCATCATCACAGGGAATTCATCCCCACAACGAGCCAAATAGGACTTCCTAAAATTTTTAGATTCCACCCACAAACATTGAGACTAAGCAGTTTCTCAACCGAGTTCAGGCAGGAGTGAGTTGAGTGTGAACAGCAGGTAGTGTGTGGTCTAAATTTGAATCCTGTATCTCAGGAATGGTTCTTTCTCTGATCTTAAGCATCCTGGTCAGTCCTCGTTTGAAAAGTTGGTGATGGGTACTCACTGCTAAGATCAGGCATTTTTGGAGAAGGGACAAACTGAGCAGTTGAAGTGTCTCTTTCAGCACCACCATCCTGCCAACTGTATCATGCCTACTGTGTGATACACAGTCGACCTCCAGGCAGGAGAACAACGTAATTCACAGGAGCAGAGCCTGGGGTCTGTTTAAAACACCCCGTGAATTTATTTCCAGAGACAGGTTATGGTAAATCATAGTATTTGAATTGAGGGATTGAAGTTGCTTTGAAATTCTAGCTACAAACACGGGAACAACAAACACAGGACTCCCACAAAGAGCATGATACTCAAATATTTTTCTTTTGAAGTTGTTTTGTAAACACTTTCTGTCTCTTTGGAATTTGCATTGATTTATGTTATCTTTTTCTTGGAATTTTAAAAATACTTATTGATATAAGTCATTTGATCAATTATCAATCCTTTCTGACCAAGTCAGTTAAATCAGCATATATTGCATCCAAAGAATTTAACATTTCTATAGTGAGTATAATATTTCTATACTGGCTATAATAATAATATTTAATTTAATATGTTGATCCCTATTACCTTAATTTATCCATTTACACTGATTCCTGAATAAACCTCCTGGCTCAGTTTTCAATCTCTTGACCCTGCTTCACAGATATTTATCAGTTTCCCAAAAATGAATGCAGCAAAAATTGTCCATCTGTCCCAGACAAGCCTGGGAGATTTAGAGGCTGCATCCTTCACAGTGTGTGATTTAATTCCTCATTGTTAACAAATTGCTCTCCAGAGCAGACATACTTTCCCTGCCATGAAAACTTTACAAGAGTTCACATTGTTCTCGGCCATTACTGTCACCCGTCTCCGCAGACATCTATGTGAGACAGCTTCACAGGTGTGTGGAAGGTGTCCTTTTAATTCAAGCTTGTGCCTTAACTAGGGAAGTCATTTATGCTCCCGCTCCTCCTCTTCCTCCTCTTCCTCCTCCTTCTCTTCCTCTTCCTCCTCCTTCTCTTCCTCTTCCTCCTCCTCCTCCTCCTCCTCCTCCTCCTCCTCCTCCTCCTCCTGTCTGTTTATTTCACCATTGCCTTTCACAAACTGCAAAGTGAAGGATTTGGGGTGTTCTATGTTTGGTTTGCTCTTGTTTACTGAGACTATGTCTTTTGTGGAATTTAGAAGAGACCAAACTTAGAACTCACCACATAGCCTGGGCAGCTGTCTTCTTTCCCCAGCCTTGCAAGCACCTAGGACTACACCCACCATACTCTGTGAAGATTAAGTTCCAAGAATGTAACCTTTGGAGATTTTCCCACCTTCTCACCTCAACCTCTGGTCCATTTGCTGTTTCTTCAGGCATCTTTGGTTTAATGACTCCAAATCTGCAAACCTTTTTCTTTATAAAATCTTTCCTTTATCTGAGGTCATGAAAATCTGCTTCTGACGGGCTTTTTACATGTTTCTTTTATACGTTGAGGGTTCTGAGCCACCTGGAATTTATCCTGTCACCAGGGTCTATTTTTATTTTATGTCCATATGGGGAACCAATTGTCCCACACCATGTCCTGAAGACACCAAACTTTCCCTGCTGCCGTTTGCTGCCAGTACTGTGAGGGATCCAGCAGTGTGTGATTTAACGGTTTCTGCAATGGCACCTTCTTCCGAACCCACGAGCTCCATGGTGCGTTCCTTGATGGATCCATGCTCTCTAAAGTGCTTGGGAACATTGTAAGTTTTGATATTTTAGAAAAGGTCCCCTCAGATTTACCCTCCTCTTCAACATGCCATGGTCATTTCCTAACTGCCTCCTCTCTCCTGAGAAGATCACACCGGAGCAGGGGCTCCCTTCAGAAAGGACTGGTGACTGTCCTCAAGGTGAAGGCACCACGTTACAAACCATCTTATTTCTATCTCAACTCTCTTCTCTCCTCTCCTCCTCCCCCCTCATGTGAGTGCACACTCATGCACGCACACACACACACTGAGAGAGAGAGAGAGAGAGAGAGAGAGAGAGAGAGAGATATACTGACCTCCACTGGGTGTCAAAAATGGAGAAGGAAAAAATACAACAATTTGAATATTCTTTTTTAACTTGAGTATTTCTTTTTTAACTGTTAAAATTATATTATCTCCTTCCAACAGTGGCTCTGTCCTCACTTTCTTGTCCCATAAAAAGTCTGGGGGAATGTCCTTGTTCTCTTTCTGAATGTTTTGATTCCCCCCCACACCCCCCGTTCTTCCAATTCTTAACACAGACTGGAGTTTGGCTTTCATGACAGGGCATGCTCCATGCCTTGGTCATCTGCATTGGGGTCACTTTGACAGCTCCGTAGATCTAGATTTGCAAAGGGTCAAGAACCCCTTAAGAGAGCAGGTGTTCCCAAGTCTTAGATCTCACCTGTCTGCCAGAGGTTATCAGTAACCAGTCTAATGGCCAAACAGCTGTTCTTTATTAAATACAACATAATTAAATATTCAATTGATCAAAAGATCAATCTTGCTCATTAATACTGTTTTCTTCTTATTCTGTTGTGATAAATAAATTCATATTTTAAATATTTAAAAAGCTACAAATCTGTGACAGAAAATACATGCAAACAGTCTTGTAAAACTTTCCACTTACTCATTTCCAAAACAGTTCTTTATCTGCAAAATGAAACCACGTCACCCATTCCTTGTTCCTTCTCTGCTTTCTCCTCCAGGGGCTGTCGTCCTTTTTCTGTTCTTAGGTATTGAAAACGCTAAGCAGCTAATATGTGCAGAACATTCAAAGTCCATCCGTTTATGACTGTCTTCTTTCACTTAGCACACCACCTTCATGGCTCACTCACAATTGAGGTTGCTCCAGAATCCCCTTTTTTTATGGCTCAACAACATCATGCTGTGTGTATAATGGTTAATGTCCTCAACTTGGCAGGATCTAGAGTCTCCTAAGAGTCCAGTCTCTGGGCATGTGTAAAGGAATTCCTACTTTACTATATAGAAAAGTCAACCATGCAACTATTGGCAGCGCCATCCCTAGGTTAAAGTCCAGACTGACTAAAAAGAGGAAAGTGATCTGAGAACTAGTACCATCTTCTCTGCTTTCTGACTGTGGTTGCCATGTGACCACTTGCTTCGTACTCCTAGTGAACCCAAAGCTGTGTCTTATTGCAGTTCCAGTTTGTATTTTCCTAATGAGTGGCAATGATGGAGGTGTCCTCACGATGACAATTAGTGGACTTTCTTTGGGGAAATGTCTGTCCATTAGACAGACTGAGAAGGGTATATTTACCTATTTAAGAATATTTAAGAATATTTAAGGTATGTATATGTATATAATATTTAATATATATATATGTATACATACACACACACATATATGTATATATATATATATATATATATATATATATATATATATGAATGTTCTCTTGTTTGCCTTGGCAAACAAACATTCTTCCTGTAGAAAGTAGAAATGTGAGGACATATAAAACATGAGCGCACACCGTAACTTTTCATTCCTGAAAAGTCTGTCTTGAAGTATCAGCTCTCATCTGCTCAGAACTGCTTACATCTCTGTCTGCAAGGTCGCGCCCTTGCTCCACCTCTGTCTCCAAGGACTCGCCCTTGCTCCTTTGTATCTTTCAGCACAGCTGATACTGAGGACACAGGCTGATTTTCTTCAGAGTGTCACTGAGTATGAAATTAATAGGGGTCTGAAACCTTCAACCTTTATCCTTTATCAGGCCTTCCTCAGACAGCTAAAACCCCCAGTTGCCAGCTGGTACCCTACTCCTCACTGAGTTTTTCTAGATCACTCTAACTGCTCCATGCAGTCCAAGCTTGCACATCTCCTCGAATACAATCAGTACCTCACCCATGAGACCTTTTGAAATGTCCAAATCACACATGATAATCCCGACATTTTGATTTTTGGCCAAGATCTCCAAGGAAGCAAAAGCTGTGATGGAACTTTACTAGATAGCTCAGCAGGTTAACGTGCTCGGTTAGAAGCCCTGGGAACCACATGGCAGAAGCAGAGTATGTGACTCTTGAAAATTGTCATCTGCATTCCACAGGTGCTATGATGTCTACATGCACATGCACACACATACACACACACACACACACACACACACACGTGTGCATGCAGGGGGGTGGAGTAAGGAAAAGATACAGGCAGACAGACAGACAGAAAGACAGACTTAAGATAATGAAATATATCATTAGCTCCATACCCTGGGAAGGAAAGGACTCCTCACATAGGAACTGAATTGTCAGGATGTCCAATAATCTGCATTGAAGAACTAAGCCATGCAAGCCAATCAGCTTCTTAAGGCTCACCCAATTTTCCATGCTTGTTGCTCTGAGAAAGAAAACTCAACTTGGAACCATGGTCTAAGAAGCCCTCCTGGCCCTGGCGCCTGCCCAGGGTTCCATTTTAATTTCGAATTGCTCTACATCTATGGCAAGACCATATCAGCTTCTTCTTGGGCCCTGTGTCCACCTCTAATGGACTTCACTCGCCTCTCCTTGTTCAGGCACACCTAGCCATATGGTGTCAACAAATGAGCCTTTCTCCTTCTTGAGAACGAAGGAAGCCCTCTCAAGTCCTCAGTGAGTGGTGAATGCCCTCTTTTTAACATCTGCACCATCTACAGCGCATCATTCTGCTCAGTGATTGGCTGCTGTGCCCAGGAGAACCTGGTCACTGTGGGAGTATTTACTTACACACGAACTCTCTTGTGGCTCCTGACAGACAGTGTGCTCTCAGTTAGAGATTACAGGAGGAAAGGAATGCTGAAGTGCTTCAGATCCATGCAGGTGCGGGGAAAATAAATACCTACCCCACTCAACATCTGTGCTATTACCTCTGTCACTGTTCAGTGGCAAGTTGTTATTTGGGACTGTGTGTGTGTGTGTGTTCGTGTGTGTGTTCATACAAATATGTGTGGGTGGGTGTGGGAGTGGAGAAGTTTCTCACTCTCTTTTAGCACCAAGTATCAGAATCTTTTAATCTACAAGCAATATGATATGGAAAATCACTTACATACACTTCTGCATTGGAGATGACGCTCAGTGGTGAATATACATCTCCGTAGCCGAGGATTTCCTCTATCGATGTCTGTCATGTGATTCCATTTTCATGTCTAACCTTGACATGACAAACAACCAGGATCCCAATCTCCACTAAATGATCTGTTCTTTTCTTTACTGAATGCAGAATTGTTGTTTTGGCGAGAATTAGTCAGGCACAGTTAGTACAATAACACCCAGTGCCTTCCTGCGTGGCACCTGCTGTATGCTATTTATTTCTTGTTAGCAGCATAGTACAACAAATTGTGTCTTTTAACAGCTCATTGAGTAGAGGAGGAAGAAGCCTCAGCGATGGGCTTGTTGATAATGCTCAACGGTGTTGGTATAGATACTTCTAAGTAATTCAGCTCATAAATTCACATGTATACCATTTGTTTCTTTGGGAAATCTCTCTACCACATAATTTCTTATGGCCTTGAGCAGACAGCAGATTTAGTAGAAAAATAAATAAATAACAGAAGTGACCTCTGGCTTTAAACTATTAGTAAAGGTGATTTTAATCTGATTAATGTGGGAGATGGAAATGAACTAACATTTCTTTTGTAAACGCTTAAAAGTATTAAGATTGTTGTTAAGTTCTTAGACATCACCTAGGAGTCTTGAGATTTGACAATGTGGTTAAGTTGCACCTTTCAGAAAGATAACATCTATAGCAGGAATGTCCCAGGGCACTGTACCCATCACCAGAGTACCCAGAATAGCACTCTCTCGTCACAGATGTGTCTTGAATCTCTGTGTGCATGTGATTGACAGCTTGCTATCTTAACTATGAGTTTGGTTTCACTCCTGGGCAAGATTCAACAAGCAATGTTGGAGAAAATCCAGGGCAATGTCTGCTGATATTTCCATCTATGCATTTGGTTATATTGTGAGAGACTCTCACTGAACTTTGTTCCAAGCTATTAACCTATGGCAGAAGCCTGTGGAGATAAGATCTCACTGACATACAGAACAAAAAGAAAGAAAGGGCGTGAAAATCACAACGACAAGCTTGCCTTTACAGTTTTGAGGTGGGAAAACAAAATCCCCAACTAATAGGCCTGGCTAACACAGGAGGGCGAGGGTGTGAAAGGGGAGGCCAGTAGCAGGTTGAAACCACTGAAAGGCTCTGAGAACCCATAATGGGTACGCACTCCAAAGTCCGCACTGCAAAGCAAATTAAAGCATGCCATTAATCGTCACAAGCTGAAAACAGGGTTCAGACACAAGACACAAACTAAGAAGGACTCCGAGTAATTTGGCAGTGGTGTCCAAGAAGCCATTTTGTTTGCTTGAGTAAAGGCCAAAATACTTGGTAGGTTTGTATTTGATAGATTTAGGCTCTGTACTTGATTTTTCAGTCTCCTCAGCTTTTGGGAGCTCAGTTATCTTCAGTGACAATTTTTGTCAGCATCATTATCATAGTTCTCACTTGAACCAAGAAGAACAACTCACAAAGGCATGGCCATGGCCGTTAACTTGCACACACAGTGGTATGTAGAGCCGTCATTGGAAACCAAGGGAGCAAGGGGGTCCTCTGTCTCAGAGCCACTGTGGGACTGAATTTGGCCAGGACTTTGGAAAACACAGTGAGGAGTGTGCAAAAAAAACGCAGTGGGGTAAGAGCTGAGTGGAGCCACAAAGTAAGAGTCTTCCTCCTGCCATGCAGACCCAGCATCTTCCCCTTCACCACATGACATTACATATGTCCTCAAGGAGGGGCTGGGGAGATGTCTCAGTTGCTAAAGTGCCTATTTCACAAGCATCAAGACATAAAGTCACACCTAGAACACCAAGCATTGCAGCAGGTACCCATAGCCCCAGTGCTGTGGACTTAGATTAGACAGAACCTTGATGCAGGCTTCCGGTGAAAGACCCTCCCTCCAAAACTAGAGAGTCATGAGGAAGGCACACGTCAAAGAACTTGTTCACCCATGATATAAAGGACATAACCTACCACCAGTCCACACACATACACACTACACTGTCAACTCAGGCACCCAGTACAACACACACAAACATTTAAAAGAAACTTGTTAGGCCAAGTATCAGAGGTGTGAAGGTGGAAGGAAGGAAATTCTCCAATTACTGTTAGCTGGAATGAGCCAGAAGGACAGGAGAAAGTTCTGAGTCTCATCTGAAGTTGAGTGCTTAATCTCTTCATTTTAACAAACTGCTAACTCCACATGTACCCTGTCATTAACCATGATAAACTATTACATCTGTTAGTGATTGGTACTTGAGGGGTACACATACAGGAAAGGTCATTAGACAGATGTTCGCCCTGAAATTAAAGACCTTCCATGTTGAAAGTCTCTGATAGAGAGGATTTCAAAAGAGAACAAACAACAAGCCCCCCCCCCCCAGAAAAAACAATAAAACTAAGCAGTGTGCTAAGATGATGTTGTGAAGTTTAAATGATTACTCATTTTAAGAGGAAAAATATCATCATCTATATGTTCTATTGATCTAAAAAGTCATGGGGACTTTCAGAATCTAGAGATAACTCTGGGAAGCCAGAAGTGTTTTCCTAGATTAGCCCATCCAAGCCTAGGGTAGACCTTAGGAACCTGATGTAGATCATATGAACTTTCGGTAGATCGTACAAGCCTGGGACAGAACACGTGGGCCTGAGGAAGACAACCATACAAACCTTACACAATGCAGATAGAGCTTAAAGAACCTCTAGAATTCCAACACAATAATTTGAGGAAAAATGGAATCACTTACAGAGATCGGAATATACAGAGTAATCGGAAGGAGCAGTGGCAATACTTTTGACTTTCTGCAACCACTTTTTAGTGCACTGTTCACAGTGACACAATAGGTGACATTTTGAGATGCTACTGATAGCAGCCAGGAAGGAGCCACATGAGCCACTCTGAAAACAGCACAGGAGCAGAACCCAGGAAACATCTCCACTGAGGTTCTCTACAAATGACTTCAGGTCAGTCAGAGGGCTGTTCTGTCTCAAAGTCAATAACATGCCCCAAGCCAGCAGTTAGGTTCGATATTCTCTCACCTTCTTCTGAGACAGCCCTGCAATCACGATAGTGCTCACTAGCAAATAAAACCACAGATAGCTCTGGTTTCTCTCCACTTGCGTACTCTCCTGCCAGACTCTGAATATCATCAGATCATCACTGCAGAAAAGTCTATAAGTCTCTAGATGGCAACTAAGACAAAGAGACAGCACATCAGTCACTGAAGGATGGAGCGTGTAGCTTTTCTCCTGGTAACATCAGGTATGTTGCAAGTAGTTGACTGGTGCATCCCAGTGTCTAAGAGAGATGCGCTTACCTCCAAAGTGCATCTGCTTAGGGATGGCTTAGGTATCAGAGCTCCATCAAACTCTCTTTGAATAAAAAACAAGCAAATGATTTAAATCTATTTAATTTTTCAGAACATTTACAGGGAACCCTGCCAAATTTGTAAATCAATAATGAAAGCATTTGTTCAATAGAACACAGCAACTCCTAGTTGTACATGCGTGTGTGTGCATGTGCACATGTGTGTGTGTGTGTGTGTGTGATATTGATTTACACATAAAAATCTTACATCTGAAACCATCCTTCGAGCCTCCAAGTCATCAATGCTACTGTATTCGGAGTGTCTGAATTCAAGGGAATTTTCTGAAGAGAAAGGCATTCAGACTTTCTCAGACAAAATGTACAGAAAGAATTCTTAGTGTCATCATGAACAATTCAAGAATTACTTCCCCCTCTCGTTTTTTACAAATTAGGAATTCTGTTTCATTCTTTTGCCCTCATTCTTGAGAACGCCTTCACTTAGTAACAGATGAAACAGGGTCACTATGCTATGGCATATTTCTTAATCCTGAATATGTTAATAAGAGCATGGCAGAAAACCTTCCTCCTTGGGGTCATCAGAGACATCTTTTAGAGAAGACATACATAAAATGTGCATGCTATAATGATATATTGGATTTTATAAATCCATAACTATTATAGTCCAAAAACAGACGTTAAAAATTTAAAAGGCAAGTCAAAAAGAAGAGCCATCTCACCAATGCGGTGTGACAAAGAATGCACAACCCAAGATGCCACCACTCTTCAGGGTTCAGCAATTAACCCGCAACCTAAGGGAACACAGGCAGTTTCTCATAAATGAATCCCATGCCAATCATACCACCCTGTGCTCCATCCCTCTGTACATGCCCTAGAAAACGAAACATGTGTCCAAAGACCTGCATATGAAAGTTCACAGATCTTTATTTAGAATGAAAAATAGGTTTAAAGTCAGTAATCATCAGCAAACACACCATCAAAAGGAGATATTCACCATACCGTAAAAAAGAAAAACCTACTGATATGGAAAATAGTGAGAAGAGCCTTATTTGGTTAAAAGGTATCAGATATACTAGGAATCCTAGCATAGAAAATTCTAGAAAAGGCAAACCAGTCCTGCAAAGAATAGATGACCTGGGGCCAGAGGTGAGGGCAACACAGGCCAGGAAGGGGCATGAGAAAGTGCCAGAAAGACTTTTACATTGAGGCTTGGAAGGCACAATAGATATGGTGGCTAAAGATTGGACTGAGTGTGAGGTCCTGGATGGAGGAGTTGGAGAAGGGACTGAAGGAGCTGAGGGGGTTTGCAGCCCCATAGAGGGAGCAACTGTGTCACCTCCCAGACCTCCCAGACCTCCTAGAGACTGGTCCACCAACCAAAAAATATACATGGAGGGACCCATGGTGCTGGCTGCATATGTGGCAAGGGAGGGCTTGTTGGCCATCAGTGGGAGGAGAGGCCCTTGGACCTGAGGGTGTTTGATGCCCCAGTGTGGGGAATGCTAGGGAGGGAAGATGGGAGTGGGTGGGTGGGTGGGGAGCACCCTCATAGAGGCAGGGGGAGGGGGAATGGGATAGGGAGTTTCCAAAGGGGAAAACATTTGAAATGTAAATAAAGTAAATATAATAATAATAATAATAATAATAATAATAATAATAATAATAATAATAACAACAACAACAACGACGACATAGGAAATTGTGCACTGCCAGTAGGCACAACTAAACACTAGAAATGAGTTTTCGATAGAATTGATTTTAAAACAATCAGAGCTTTTGAGTGAGACAGTTCATGCCTATGATCTCAGCAACTGGGAGGCAGAGGCAGGAGAGGTAAAGTAAGTTAGGGGCCAGTCAGAAAAAACAAAAGAATACATTGGCCAACTAAATACATGGAATCCTGGGTAATACAGGTTGCTCATTAGTCTCCTGGGAAACTGAAAGTGCCCGGAGTTTCCACAGGACCGTCTCAACCACAAGTGAGTCTTGACACATTGACACAAATCTGCTAAAGTTGAAAGCAAAGGAGTGAAAGAGATACTTAAATATACGGAAAATACATCAGAATCCAAAGATAAGAACAAAGTCAAAATGTTTATAAATCATAAGAGAATGTAGTACTATCTGTTACTGGCCATATTATCAAAAATATTAAAATAATAAAGTTTATATGTATGAAAGCCACAACAAAATTCAGTACTTTGTAAGCCAACCAGAATGCTAATAAAAATGTTATTAAAGAGATGATCAATATGATTAGCTAATCTCTAACATGAGTAAAAACTGATACAAAACCAGATGTGTCCCAAAGTCTACATGGTTTAGATTAGCTAAGGATACTCAAAGTAGTGATAGACCCAAAGAATTAAATACCCAAAGAATTAAAATTAACAAGCCTGGGCCAGAGCGATGGCTCAGTGGGTGAAGGCACTCGATGTCAAGCCAAGTGACCTGAGTTCTTCCACAAAACATTTATGATGGTGAAGAGAAAGGAGTCCCAAAAGTTGTTCTCTGTCCTCTGTGGAGTGCCCTGGGCTATGGCAAGCTTGTGTGTGCATGCCTGTGTGTGCTGTGCACGAGCGCGCGTGCACACACACACACACACACACACACCACACATATCCACCTACAACATAAGCATTGTTGAAGTACTTTCTTCTTTTGCTCCACATAGAATCATTGCTTATACTTATGGCATTTTAGATTATATCTACCAAGCAAATTTATCACCTGGCTGACACTCCACAGACCTTCGACACATAATTCATTGATGAATACCCATAGGTCAGAGCATCTCTCAGCATCAGGGAAGTTTCTCCTTACAGTTGAGGCAGTTAATACTGGGACTATCAAGTGGTCCCATGCAGAGAATAACAGACTATAGAGTGTTCATCTCTAAATGGGTCCTGCATAGCACATTTCTCTCTGTACTGCTCAGGGATCTTCATGGAAGAGGGGCTGGAAAGATTCTAAGAGCCAGAGGTGATGGGGAACTCCAAGCAAACAGTCTCATCCAGACAACACAGGGGAAAAGACACTCCTATAAACTCACAACAATGTGCGAACACACACAAGAACTAGCCAGCTCAGGACAGACAAAATCTCAGCCTGGAAACGGGAGCAGAGGCATAAAACCAGACCACTTGCTAAGAAGCTATTGCCATCTGCTTGCTGCTGGGAGAGGAAGAGCTGGATTTGTCTACTACATGATCTGGGGTAGGTGAGTCACCCACAGTCCAGGGCAAACCCCATTTCTCCTTCTGGTCCACAACTTGTTGGGAAATCTGAACTGGACTGTGTGTGTTTGGGTGAGGGCTGGGAGGTGGATGGGTAGGAAGGAGAGACTGGAAAGTGTGCATGTGGGGGGAGCCAGTGGGGGTAAATCTGAGTGAAATAGAATTTATGAAAATTTCAAGGAATAGATAATATTATTTTTAAAGTATAGGTAGCAATATCTATTTTTCTAAACTATACAAAACTTGAACAAACTGTCACTTGCACCACACCAAATTTTTAACTTTTAGCAGAAAAAGTGTGAGTTTCTACATGACAAAAAAAAAAAAAATCAGCTTTTCACTGGTGTCTAGTTAAGTTTTCTACTCCAGGACAAAGCTTGCAGAGGAAAGGGTTAAAGGCATTCTGTATCTTTAACCTAACATGATGAAGGCCTCGATCAAAGTGAGGACAAAGCTTAGACCGCAGAGGAAAGAAAAGACCGCAAACAATCGCCGTGTTCACTCCAGCTTCGAGAGGGTCACGCCGAGAGCATATCCACCTGCCTCTATACCTTAATTAAAAAGAGAGAGATGGCAGTGTCCACTACCCATCACTATGGTAACATTTAAACATCAGGCAGTTCTGACCTGCCGCACACTCAAAAGCAAAGCCATGAGGCCGTGGAAACGAGACGCCCAGAAAGCAGGCCAAGGTGACAAGGAACCTGTGGGGGCTCTCATCAAGTTCTCATATCGTGTTTATTTTACCCCAGCTTTCAGCAAGTTAAAAATATTAATACAAACAAGCTAATGAACGGGCAGTGGAGAATCAGACGTGCGTGCAGGAAGAGCCTTTGAAAAGAGGGCTTTAAACCACCCCATTGTTTCTCCATGCAAGTTGCACCCTATTATCTCTGCCTGACACCCTCTCTGCGATCCGGGCTCCATCCACCCTAATTGTCCGCAATTTCCATTGTACCGTCTCTCCATTCTTATCCTGCAGAAATGTATTTCACTTACACTAATTACTGTTTGTGTACATTCCTGTTAATTATAGATTTTCCAGGCTTTGTTTTTCTTCTTATTTCTTATCTCCTTTTCCAATCTACACATCACCCATTCTGTCACCAAGAAAAGTTATTCTGTGCCAGGAAAAAACAAAAAAAGTGTCTTCCTTTGGGACAAACTGAGCTAAGCTTACAGAACTGCCCATAACCCAAAGACATGTATGTCATCTCCGGGGAGACAGAGCACACACTGTGCCATAGATAATCTGTCACAGCTTAGCACCCCAGACATTGGTCTTCCAGGTATCTTTCCAGGATACGTAGAGGAAGAAAAGTTTTAAAAATCACACAACCATGTTTACTAGTCAATCAAACAATCAGGAAGCTGATATCTTACCCAGTCTTTCCTAACGTCATGAAGCAACCGTTGTACGTGGCTCTCAGCTGCTACAGCTGTAAAAGGCATCCGGTTTGAGAAAGTTCTATCTACCGATGTGAAATGAAGGAGGAGACAACTTTTGCATTTAAGTTATTCCTCTCTCAGGATGGTAACAGTTCCATGAACCAGAAAAATATCGTGTAATGAAGAGGAAAGTGCTCTCACTGTTCATTTAGTCAGTATGACATTCTGTGGATATTGGGTATGTTACATACTCATCATTAACTTTTTAAACACTTGATTGTAGTTTCCACCTCATTGTAGCTAGTGATCTGTTTAAGGTGTTTGTCTACCCCAGAGGGCGGGTGTTCATCTTACATGACTAGTCTTATGCCCAGTGTTCTGAAGAGAGTGGCGCCTTTGGAATCTTCAGGCCTAATCTTACAGTAACAACTTACATAACCAAAAATCAATTTTTTATTTTGGAAGTTTTACTATGTAATTAGTATACATTGTTGTCTTAAGCACTGCCTTTTGAGAATGTATCTTAATTACAAGTAATTTTATACCACCAATTTTCATCGGCTATTCTTGTTTATAAGAAATCTTTTCTACTTAAAATCAGCCACCGACATTGGGGTGCATTCTGCTTGGATTGAAACAATCAGTTTCAGTGAAAGAGCGTAATATGGGAATAATATTTGGTTATTTAAGTCTTCCTTTGAAAATTATAAGCGTATCAAGCAGATGTTTTTAGTTAATATATTTATCTCATCCTAAATTTAAAGACTGATGCGCTACTGACATTTTCTCTTACCGGTTTCACAAAATGAACATTTAATCACAAGTTGTCTCTTTATGAGAAACAGTGAAGATAGCCTCAATCCTAGAGATGTCCAGAAGTGAGATGCTAGTAGCAAGTGTCCCCTCCATCCATCACCAATGTCTGTATGCATAGCTCAGGTTGCTGCATCTCAGATCCACTAGGGGGACCATTACACAGTAGAAGCAGGCTGCTCTCCTGACAGGTGTTTTCTTACTTTTAACAACACAATAAAGGAAAACACTCTTACCAACAGTGACAGCAGCAAAAGTCATCTCAACGGGATTACTGTTGATTTATTTCTTTTTAAAAGATTGACTATTAAAAGTATGTTTACTTCATTACAACTTTACTCTTACTTTGAAGTCCATATTTAGAAACTCACTCCATTGTCCACATCCATGTTTAAATGAAGAAATGCAGGAGTAGAGTCAATACAAAAACGTAGATTTACAAACAGGCTATAGTCACAAGTTGACTTTAATGGTAATGTCAATGATGTCTTCTCTTGAGGAAATAATGCTTGAATAAGTGTCAACATGAATTTAGGAGAGCACATTTAGGATGTAGTAATGATCTCCACTCCACCCCCCACTAATATTTAGTTTTATTTTATGTGTAGGAATGTCTTTCCCGCACGTATGTATGTGCACTATCTACATGCAGTGCCTAAAGATGCCAGAAGAGGGCGCCAGATCTCTCACACCTAACGTTACAGGTGGATATCAGCAGCATGTGAGAGCTGGGAACTGAACCTGGGTCCTCTGCAAGAACAAGTAGTGTTGCTAACTGCTAAGCCACATCTCCAGCCCCAATGCTCCTTTTTTTTTTTTTTTTTTTTTAAAGAAACATGTGAAACCATTTCCTGTTGCCTGTCAGGCACTGTAGCTCCACACAAAAGTGTGGTCCTTCCACACTTTTGGTCTCTTGATTATTTCAGGGCTTCTGATGCATTCGGTTTGCTATCAGTGCTTGGTTATTTCAGGGTTTCTGATGATCCCATCACTGCTGCTTCATACACGTTGCACCCATGCCACCATTAGCCTATCGCCGCTGTTACTTCTATTTCCACAGAAAAGGAACTAAAAATCCTTCTAAATCAACTGCTGACTTTATCTTCTTGTCAATGGGAAAACATTTAAATCTCTAAAGAAGTTTATTCTCCCATCTAATGACCTTGAAGGAATTATCATGTGATGAAGCACAGAAATGTACCAGCATGCATGGCAGGGAAGGGTGCTCACTGTCCAGGAGACAGTCGGCTTAGCCACCCTTGTGTAGTAGAGCAGAGATCTCACAAGTCCCATAGCAGTGCTCATTCAATGAGGGACAGGGCTGCCAAGACGGCTCAGTGGATAAAGGCGCTTGCCTTGCAAACCTGGTGATGTGAGACAGAAACCTAGAATACGTGATAGAAGGAGAAAACAGACTCAACCAGTTGCCCTCTGACCTCTGTCTGTGCACACACAAACTCACACACATATGTGTATGCACACACACACATATAACATGCACATACATAGAAATAAAATAATGTCTGAGGAACTACTGGGAAGAGATCTTGACAACCAGTGACCACACTCTGATCTCACGTACAAGGCCACTGCTGCCCTACCAATTATCTCCACAGCGAAGGGCATTACCAGTTAGTTCTCCATCCCCTTACCTCCCTACCCTGAGCAGGATAGTAAGGATGCACAGAAACAGAGAGCTTGTGTTCTGAAACTTGGTACTACAGGGAAAAGCAGCAGCAGCAGCGGCGGCGGCGGTGGCAGCAGCAGCAGCAGCAGCAGTTTGCTTAGATAAGTCACTTCTTCAGGAGACTGACATGCCCCCATAGGAAATATGTCAGCATCAGCAGCCTGTACACACGAGATGATAGCGGCTGGAAAACACGAAAAATGTCGCAGACATTGAGGCATTTCCTCTGGCTGAGCACAATTGCCCACAGCAGAAAATGCTCCCTGAGAGAAAATTCACATTTCTAAACTGTAATCACAGAGAGAAATCTGGAAAAGACTTCTTGAAATAGTTTAACCGTTAGATAACATCTGCCAAAGGCCAAGTGAACGCTCATCAAGTGTCCTGCTGCAGAGACTGAGGCAGGCACAATGGAGTCTCTTAGTGGCAGCAAGACTCCCAGCACAGCCCCATCTTTAGCTCGCCAAGTGTGACTAAACTACTTCCTCAGAATTAAAGCCATGTCCCAGGACCATCGATGACAGCATCAGAAATCACTAGCACATTGGTCATTTCAACGCTTAGGAAATCCGCATCCACTGTTGGCAAACAAACCTGTTTCTCTCTGCTTTGTCTCAAAACCAAAGTTTATCAAGACTCCATTCTCCACACTTGGAAGGCCCTGTTGTGCAGGGTACTGGGCTCCTCTGTGATCTTTGCTACTGTTTGAAACTTTAGTGTTCCTTGTATGCAATATAATAATCAAAGTTTAGTTATTAGAGGGCTTATCTTGTTACATTTTTAAAGTTAATTTTTAAAAAGCCTATCACACCTTCTGGTTCTTAAAATCTGTTCGAACAACAGATACATTGTAGTCCTTTGAGATTGCTTCTTTTTCTTTACCAACAACAACCTTGTCTAAAGTCCCTTCTGTTTTTCTTTGGAGACCACATGCCATGTATCATGGGCTTGCCTTGAGCTCACTATGACCCTCAGCCATGAGCCACTATCCCTACCCAATGGACGAATTTGGGTCAGATTGGTAAAGGGTCTTTCCTTTACTAAGAGTGGGTAGAAAGTTATTGCCCTGCGTTTCTGTCTACAATGATGTGTTAAGATCACCAGTCAGCACTGTTAACAGCGGGATAGAGAACAAAGAAAGACCCACAAGCAAAATTATCAAAACTGGCAGAAACTCTTTTGCCAAGGCCTAGCTATGAGTGGCTCTGTCAAGATATTTAGGTTCATTTTTTACTTTCTTTTATTGGTACTGCTAGGGATAGAAGACAGGGTTTTACACATACAGGGCAGAACTACTGAGCGAGACTATCTTCCCTGTACTTTTGTTTAAATGGTATTGAAACCAAGTCCCCAGAGGAAGACCCAGAAACACTGGGAATGTGGTCATCTCAAATGCACAGGTCTGAAAAAAAAATTACAGGCAGCAAACCTGTCCAGTCCATCCATTTCTTTTGTCAATAAAAATGTATTGCAAGCTATAGGGTCTCCTACGAGAAGACGGGTGACTTGGTGCTGCAGTAGCTGAGGTGGAGAGGCTGCTGTTCCCTCTCTGCTGCTCTCTAGGAAAGGTTTTCAGATTCTTCTTTGAGGACATCTGAGAAAGTGTGATACAGAAGACACAAAGAGGGAGTGCTATAAACCTAACACTCACATGCAGGGTCATCCAATACCCAAGCTGCTTATTTCTGATTCATTGCTTTAAAAAATACCCAGATGGTACAGTTATGTTATAACATCAAAGAATAAAATGCTAATAGTAATAATAATAATAATGATAATGATAATAAAGAGCTCGATTTAAAACAATTAGAAGGGCTTTGTCCAGGGTTTATCGGCCCCTCTAGTATTTAAAGGTTTATTCTCAGGCTTCTTGTAAGATTTAAAAGCATGAAAACATTCTATGATTTCCACAACCGATTTCCCATGTTATCAAAATAAATGACCTATTTTTAAATAAAAAATGTTATTGTCCCTTACCTATTATGAACTGAAAGTCATAAATAAAATTTAAAAAATAAATTAATATCAAAATTTTAAAATAAATAAATTAATAATAAAAGTGCCACAGATAAGAGAAAACAATATCCAAGCCAACAACAGAAATAATACAATATCTTTTTAAAAAATAAAGTCAACAATTAAAAATAAATAAAAGTAAATAAATAAAGGTCTCCCAGACAAAACAAAACAATATCCAAGCCAACAACAGAAATGATATGATATCTTAGTTTCAATAAAAAGGAAAGAAAAATGGAGTCATTTATAGTAAAATAATACGTGGTTGAACACTTAAGGGCTAAACATGTCCATTTTGGAAAAAATCAAAACAGACACTCATAAATATATGTATAATTATCAAAATTTCATGGCTGAAATGGTAGACTGCTGTAACTGGTCACTGCGAAAATAGAAAACAATTCTGCAAATTTCAGAATACAATGAAATATGTCTTTACATTTTACAAGTTTTGCTTCATTTCTGAATAAACTACTCCATATTAAAGTCTACAAAAATACTTCCTCTTAATATGTAAGTCAAGTTAAAGTGTTGATACAAATTATAAACTATATCTACCCTGCTGACTAAAGATGGCGGCTATTCTCCAAAGCCTCAGAGCATCATCATCGCTAGAGTTACAAAAGTAATAAGAAGAAAAGACACAAGAGAAATGCAAGGGATGGGCAAAGAAAGGAAGAATCTGAGGTGTCCTGACCACTACACGAACAATGAGAACAAACCAGGACTCCCAAACAAGACAGCGAATGTGTCTGCATCCTTAGAGACTTTGGAAAGGGCACAACTGAAAGTGCAACTGGAGACTTTCATCTGGCAAGCTTCCAGGAGGTTCTGGAATTGCAAACAGAAGCCAAGAGGGAAACATAAGAGAGAGAAACCTGACATTGATAGACTCGAGTCCCCACCTATCCACTCCATCACTGCAGGCATGCTGCCTGGAATTCACCCTGATAGCAAATAGCAGCACACACACAGCACAGACTGAGGGCTTTTGCTAACGATACTGGCAATCCCTCAAGGGAAGTCTGTTCTGCAAGGCTGTCTATTACGACGTTAGAATTAGGATGCTCTGTTCTCTCCCATCATGGGAGAGAAGTCTGCCACCAACAATTTGTGACAGAGAGATCAGCATCTCTAGAACTTCATACAGAAAATCATCGGGTATTTTATGAACACTTACAACATAAAACGAGTGATCAGATTTTTTTTTAAAAAAAAAAATAATAATCTGGACGAGATAATTGAGGGAATAGAAATTAAAGAAAAAATAAATCCCAAGTTAAAAATCCTCAGAGAGATTTGAAAGAATTGAATTTATAAAATATGATTCTTAAAGAATTAAGCATCAAAGAAGAGAATATTTAAAAATAATATTTTAAAACAAAATCAGGATTGAAATGTTGTTTGATTTTCAAAATAAGTTTTAATGTGGAGATATTTGGAAATAAGCTATAAAGGGGCCATGCAAAATAGTTGAATATATAAAAAGAGATTGACAGTTGCTAGACTATTTACTACATGAGAAAATTTAAGTGAAAAAAAAAAAACCCATAGGATGAAAGCAAGAGTTGCCAAAATAGATAAAACAAGAAAAGAGAGTATCAGAAACCCCACTTACATTAAGGAATAGCTGGTTCCAAAAGACCCATAATTATAATTTGCTATGTAGTTATACAATAAAAACTCAGTAAGGCAAAACAATGTGAATGATACTAATTGTAAACTTTTCAGACCAACATAGAGATAAATGTTTTGAGATTTCATTATGTTTCAAAAATTTGCCTTTTAAAAAAGAATGCAAATATTCTTATATCCTGCATTGCTCACAAAGAAGTGTGAGTGTGTGTGTGTGTGTGTGTGTGTGTGAGAGAGAGAGAGAGAGAGAGAGAGAGAGAGAGAGAGAGAGAGAGAGAAGGGGGAAAGGGAAGGGGGAGAGGGAGGAGCTGGGAGTGGGGGAGAGAGAATGTAAAGCCAGAGAAAAAGACGAAGCCGTCATACCTTCCCCAGTGACATGGCTAGTATGGACATACATGGGTCCCTCCATGGAGGCTGCCATCATGGAGAATGATTTTGCATCCCATGATGAGAAAAGGGGTGTCACAGGGGAGGTCAGATCACTTCTGCTGCAGCCATGAAGGCCAAGCACACCGTACTCACAGCAACCATTCTCCACAGAAGGTTGGCAGTCTGGTGAAGGCCCTGGATCCTCCCCCAATATAATATAATATTTTAAGTGCATGAAGCAAACATCATGGAATGATGACGGAAAATGATTTTATCCAAACAAAAAACAATATGGAGCCAACTTTTGAGTACTAACAAATTGTTCTTAATGATATATCAAATGGGATCTGACTTGGGTGTAAGGATGAGAGTTAATAGTACCTTATAGATTTTTGGTAATGGTATGTGGAAACATTTCTGAACTGTAGCACTCGTGAACTCACGCGGCTAGAGACGAGACTGAGGCTAAGCGGCCTGGGTTCCATGAACTCTAACGCTTGAGAAGGATAAACGTGTGAGGCTTCCCATCTAAGCTCAGATCTTCCCCACTATACCTGTGCTCTACACGAGGCTGTTATGATTTTAAAATACCAAAAAAAAAAAACCCCACCAAAACAGCCAAAGAAATAAAAATATTCACTAAGGGATTGGGGCCCAGGGTGGTAAGATCACTGTTACCGAGTCAAGGAAGTTTGTAGACATCTCTTTTAACCTCTCTCGATCCATTTTCTCATGTCAAGAATTTTTTATTATTCCCAGATATCTTGTCACAGATGCCTCTAAACATTCCAGATTCATAATTCAGCTTTAAGCTGGTGACTTGCAGTGGTTCTCAACCTCCTAACGCCGCGACTGTTTGATACAGTTCCTCATGTTGTGGTGACCTCCACCCAAAATTATTTTCACTGCTGCTACTCCATAGCTGTCATTTTCCTTCTGTGATGAATCATACTATCTGTTTCCCAATGGTCTTAGACAACTTCTGTGAAAGCGGTCACGAAGCACAGGTTGAGAACTCCACCCTAAAAAGAACACAATGTTGTTCATGGGAAACACAACTTCAGTAAGGATGAGGGGGGCAGGGACTACTTTGGGAAACATCGCTTCAGTTATTAGTGTTCGATAGAAGGGACCTGGATTCTTTAATGGAGGGCCAGCAAGAGTGCTCAGGGGCTGAAGGAGCTTGTTGCCAAGCCTCAGAACCTGAGCTGATTCCCGGATTCCCCTGATGAATGTAGAGAACCAACTCCAGCACTTGACCCCTGACCTCTGCATATGTACCGTACCACGTGCAGTACACACACACACATGCTCACACACCTACAGTAAATATAACGTTCAAAAACGTCTTTAATCTTTATAAGAGAGCAAAATATTCTCATTATATTTACTCATCTCATCTCATTATAGAAACTTTTGCATGACTCAATCTATTCACCACCAAACACTGCAGACGTCACCAAAAATGGGCATATCAAAAATATTTGACTGCTGAACACATGAAAAAGTCTCCCTGGGTCACATTCTCCTTTCCCATTTGATAGAATACATGCAGAGTCTTGAAACAATCTCAGAAGTTGGCAAAAGCCAACTTTAATATGATTAGAGTACAGCTACAGCTCTCTCTAATGAGGGCTTCGGCTAAGGGACACACTCGTTGCATCTCAACCTTGTATTTCAATAAGCACTTAGATATTGGGACTATTAAAAAAATTAACTTCCATAGATCATGATCAGTTATTTCATTACATCTTAAAAATGTATCACCTTTCTCACTTACTAAGATTTATGTATTTATATTTTATATGTAAGGAGGTTTTTTGCCTGCATGTAAATTTGTGCGTCGCATACATGCCTGGTGCCCTCAGAGGTCAAAAGAGGGCCTCAGACAGACAGCCTGGAATTGGAGATGTAAATGGCTGTAAGCTTCAAATGCCCTCGCTTTGGCTGTTCCTCAGGGTAATGACTCACCTCACTGTGTAAGAATCACAGATCTGTTATAGCCTTGACATAAAGGAAACCATACAGTGCACCAGCATTCCCTTAACCTCGGGACTCCATTCCAAGATCCCCATTGGATGACCTATTGGATAGAACCCTGTGTCTACTATCCTTTACCCATGCAAATATACCTAAGAAAATTACGATTGGTAAACTGGGTACAGAAAGAAACGATAACTACCAATAAAATGCAACATTGTAACATGCAGTTGCAACAGTACCAGGGGTGGGACCCCCTCAAAACTGTACCCTGTTCCGTTCACTTGCCTGCTGAACACAGTCAACTGAAACCACAGGCAGCAGAGAAGAAACATCCCTGCTGCCTCCTGCTTATGAGATTCTTAAAGTGCTGTGTTCATTTGGAGATCATACATGTTTACTGCTGTATACTTTTCCATTTTAAGAACGAGCTGTAATTTATTTACACATTCTGTATTTATTTGGGGCATTTTGGGAGTTTCTTGTTTTGGGCCACCATGCACAGAGAGTCCTCTACTGCATAGCGTTCGGGAACATATGTGTGCATTTCTGTTGGAGCTACACTCAGACGTGGGACTGGAGTCACAGACACACATTCATATGTTCAGCTGCAGTATATCACTAAACAAGCTTCCTAAGTGGCTGTGCACTTTACACCATCAGCAGCTGTGGGCTTGAGTTCCAGTCTCTCCACCTCCTCTCACCCTGTTTCCTGTTGGAGACCCCTCCCCTCCAACCCCAGAAATACATACAGGGGATTTACTAAACTGCACCACTTTAGGATGGTCCTCCTTTTTAAAAATTCAAGTGATTACAAGGGGCAATGCAAAAATTATTTTATTAACCAAAGTATAGGTTTAATTAATTCAGAACTACCAAACTGTCCATGCCTTAAACAACATGACTTTACTTAAAGATATCATTACAACCTTAAAAATATCAACTCTCAATATTCCCTTTTAGAATAATATATTATTTTTTATTATGTGTATATGCATGTAACTGGGTGCCCTCAGAACCCACAAGAGGGTTTCAGATCCCCTTACAAGGAGTAACAGATGATTGTGAGCTACCCGATGTGGGTGCTGGGAACCCAACTCTGGTCCTCCACAGGAGCAGCCAGTGCTCTGCACCATGGAGCCATCTCTCCAGTATCCTTTCTGTGCACAGGCACCTGTTGGTGATGTTTTGACTACAGACAGCATGCTGATGCAGAAAAGGATTGCAGCACAGTCCTTACCTTGGCTATGTGGCCAATGACTTGTGTGGATGACCAAGGATCTGATCTGAATTATTGTTGTATTTTACCTAGAGCTGACTAGGTTCTCCCTTTCCCGTTTTTAAGTAAACATTTAAAGTTGTTTTTTTTTTTTTTAAATTTTAATTATGTGTGCATATGTAAATCCGGGGGTGGGTGGGTCTGTGCATACCGGTTCAGGTGCCTAGAGAGGCCAGAGGTGTTCTGAGTCCCCTGAAGATGGAGTTATAAGCATTTGTGAGCAACTCAAGGTGGGCGTTGATAATGAAACCCAGTTTCTTTGCAAGACCAGCATGTACCCTTGACCACTGAGACATCTCTCCAGCACATGGATAAACATTTTTAAAAATGGGTATAGCAAAGAGGTAGACTTTTAACTTTTCTTCAAAAATGAAAATACTGGGTAATACCGATCCCCCCTCAGCTAGTGCACAGTTATGGGGACCCCTTACTCTCCCTGACTGGTTGCTGAGTATACCCAGGCATCACGCAGCAAACCTAGGGACAGCTGAAGTCTCACACTTAGACCCAACTTACTCATTGTACTGCCTTCCTCGTTTTGGAATTTAATTTAGCTCACACTCAATTCTGTGACATCGACATTCTATAGCACACCATTAAAGATTTTGAAAATTGGAAAAACTGACTCCCACTAGTAGAGATTGTTGATATGGCTGACAGGAGAGCTGTGTGGACATGCCCTCACACAGGGATGGACCAGGCCAGCGGAGGTGCTAGAGCGACTCTCCTAGGTGTCTCTCTCAGCAGTGAATTCTGCTTTCACTGTAAAGGCTGCGATGATCTAGTCAGACAGTGTGGCACTCATCTGTAATCCTAGCACTTGGGAAGGAGTGGAGACAGGAGCATCAAGAATTGAAAGATATTCTTGGCTTCATTGCAAACTCAAGGCCAACCATGGATACGTAAGATTTTGCCTCAAAAGTGCTATAGGAGGCAAAAGTTCTCAACAGTGGCATCAGAGGGTGAGCCCAAGATCAAGTCTTGCTCATTAAAAAGAGGAGAGTTCTGGCTGAAGACAAATAACTACCATGGGCTAAAGGGTGGCATCCCCTCCAGTATTAGGGACGCCATAAATACTGCCTGGCAACATTGTTTCTAACACGATAAAAGTGAGTTAGAAAATCACAATGTTTTAAAAATAATTTATCAGATAAATATGCCAGAAAAGTACAAATACATTAATTAGACCATTTAATATATGTGATTCCACTGGACATTCTTATATAAGTTTTAATATCTTGGGGAATCATTTTAGTGAGGGAATTGATCATGCTTTTGTTTTCGTTCAATTTTTTTTTCCTCCAAACAAAAATTTAAAACAGGGGAAATTTCTTAAGAGTGATCCCAATAAGTGATTCAGAAGTCAGCAGAAGAACCACAGAAAACGGCGTTAAGGACACAGAGTGATGTTCACTGGAAGCAATGCGATTGGTTGCTGTAGAGACCTGTAAAGCCGTTCTTTCTGAGGTGAGGTCATTAGAGGCAAGTTCAACATCAAAATGGTCAGGGCTAATCATGAAGCTCACCCACAAGAGCCACAGTGCATTTGACCAGCAAGTTGTATCCGAACTCGACTGCAGAAAGGCAGAGCTGTGCTGGGCAGATGCGGCTTTGGCAGCACATGTGATGCAGCCTACCCAGGTGGAGGTGCAAGAGCGTGGTGCTGACAGCTTTGGGAGGACCCATCGATTCCTGGACACTGGCCTCCCTATGTACACTTCTTTGTTTTGGATTGAAGTGAGTCTATTTACTTAATCCGTGTGTTTAAATGAAAGAAATGAAGAGAGAGCAAGGAGATGCCTCAGACAGTCAAACGTGGGCCTCACAGGCACACGATTCTGCACGGAGTCTCCTGGACCCATAGGAAAGAGCTGTGAATAGTGTCCAGCACAGGGAAACAGCTGCAGGCAGATCTTGGTGCTGCCTGACTGGCATAATCCACAACTCTAAGTCCCAGAGATAGACTCCATCTCACAAAACAAGGTGGACATTCACAAAGAGTGACACCTGAGGATGATCTCTGGCTTCTAGCTACCTACCCACACATATGTGCACCTATACACACATACTCCTATATGCACACATAGGCACACACATAAACACACACATAGAGAAAGCTAATTAACTCAAAATGGTGGCTATTACCACATAATGTATCTTTCTAGACAGAAAAACATTTTTTTCCGTGATTTATCCTAAATATACACACTAAACATCAATACAAACATTTTGTCTTCAAAGTTATTTACACGAGTGTTTTCCCATAAATCTCACATCCAGTTGTGTCTTCCCCAAGCCTTTCCCTGCCACTAAGACTTATTTACAAGCCATCTTTGTCAGTCACCCATCCTAGTGCTGAAACCTGAGTAGTCATGTTTACCTGGGCATACCAAAAGAAATTCTGCCTGTGATAAAAATCCGAGGAGCATGTTTCAAAAGCAGCATAAGTAGACTGGAGAGATTTCTCAGTGGTTAGGAACACTGGCTGTTCTTCCTGAGGCCCAGAGTTCGGTTCCCAGAAGCCACCAGGGCAGGTCACAAATGCCTGTGACTACAGAGCCAGGGCATG
Source organism: Rhynchomys soricoides (assembly GCA_019843965.1). NCBI lineage: Eukaryota > Metazoa > Chordata > Mammalia > Rodentia > Muridae > Rhynchomys > Rhynchomys soricoides. The sequence goes on along the minus strand of JADRCH010000203.1, from coordinate 260,372 downwards.
TGATGCTGTCACCTAGACGCCACAGGTCCTGTACTCACTTGTACAGCCCCAAGCCTCTACACACAACAAGATAAAAAGTCTCTTTTAAAAAGTGACAGTTGTGTTTATTTTAAAATACAAACCAGTGGTTGGTAGAATACTTATGTGGGGCTCCTTTTGGAAGGGACAATAGACTAGCGACAGACTCATGTCAAGTACAGTGTATTTAGTTCTTAAATTAAAAATCACCCTCTATGGTCCCCTACACTCCGGCCACGCTTATCCACTTTGTATCTCTACTTCCTCCACATAGAAATCTTTCATGATGCGCCCACTCAGCAGCTCACTTTCCTATTGGCCCATGCAGATTTTAACGGAAGGCAGAAGTATTACTCATTGTGCCTCCTTCACAAAAGTTACTGGGAAGCCAAGAATACACAATGCATTCGGCAGGCACAGCAAACATTGAGTCAATCATCACCGATGCGTGGGACTGAATGGGGTGGAAAGCAAGATCTCTGGATGGCTCAGTAAGATCTGCAGCAAGAGGAACAATTTCAGAAGCCAAGGGGCAATGCCACAATCCAGGAACCCCAGCAGGAGGTCAGGAGATCAAGGGCTTCCTCAACTGCTAGTGAGTTCCATGTCATTCTGGGCTGAGAAGCAAGTGTTGGCTAAATGGAAAACTCCCCTGTAGTCTCACACAAGTTAATTCTTGATCTCCAGCTAATGACGCTGTGCGGAGAGGTTGTGAACCTTCACAAGATGAGGAAGTAGAGGATTACTAAAACCAGGCCAAGAGGCTCCAGCGCAACCCTACTTCCTGCTCAGACTCTGAGGGTGGGTGCTCCAGCCACCACGCCTTCCTTGCCTGCTCCATGTCTTCCCGTCACGGCAGAGTCTATCGCTCTGGAACTGTCGGTCAAAGTAACCCCGTTCTCCTTAAAGTTGCCTTTGCCAGGAGATTACCATAGCAACAAGAAATAAACTAAGACATGTGTCACACAACAACCTAGTAGAAGAGCACAGACTGCAGGTCTTATTGAAGGTAGCAGAGGCTAGCACCATCCTCCAGTGAGTAAGAGCACTGTTACTTGCTTTAGTAGCCTTTGTAAACAAGTGGGATTAAAAAAAAAGAAGAGGAAGAGAAAGAGAGGGGGGAGGAGATTGGTTTTAGAATCTGGGTATTTCTCCAACACACACACACACACACACATGCACACACAACACATGCACACGCACGCATGCACACACAACACACGCACACGCACGCATGCACACACCAAGCCCTCTATTTAGAAAGAAGAACTAGGTCCACACAGCTGCTTCCACCATAGGTCATCACGAGGACCTCATGAACTAATCGGAATAAAGCATTTCCCAAAGATAGCTACTATCTCCCTGAGTCTCAAAGGGATTATTCAGCTTTATTAGAATTTAGCCATTCAGTGTACAGGGACTGAAGGGATCATGGTGACATCCGTGAGGGTCGTGTCTGTGACATACATTCAGATACGCTCGTGTCTGAAGTAGGGGTTTGTTCCCTGCAGATTCCATCCTGAATAACTGAGTGATATCACAGAAGTCCTCAAACTCTGGGCACAAAGAGAACCTCTGTCAGTGAGAGATCACAGACATTTTCTGATGATTATAAATATAACTAAGTTTTCTAAACCAGAGACTCATGAATCACATTAAAATTAGCCTGTCGGTGCAGGGTCAAAACTACGCAAGAACTCTTAATTTTCAATCCAAATACAATTCTCCAGCTGAAAATCCTCTGCAAATGGATTTATTACATGTCCCAAAATTTCTCTAACGAAGGAACCTCAGATCAACTCACAAAAAGGCGGAAGACTCTGAGATGAAGACAATGTAACCCTTCCACACACCCACGCCCTCTTCTCTTCCTCAGCCTTTGAGCTAACTGGTGTCTTCATCAACTTGAAAGCCATCGTGGGCCCACTGTGGGCTTGCGCCCCCTTTCATACTGCTCCTTGGCTTTCTCACTTCCAACCCCCTCTTCCTTTCTCTTTCTCCATATCCGCCTTTCTCTCTACAGCACCGAGCACAAAGCACGCATTTGGAACGAGCTGACTATGTGCAGCAACATGAACCTGCTTGGGACAAGTCTGCCTCAGTGTTCACCACAGCAGGGTGATGATATACTACTGTGCCACCAAGTCTCTTGGCACCTTTCTCAAGAACCAACTAAAATGTAGAGAAAGCTGTTTCGTTTGTCTCTGTGATAGTTTAATAGGTGTGCTGAGGTTAAAAACCACAGCCATTTTTGAAAGCGTGCTTCTCCCTTTCTTTTCTTTAGCATTTAAGCTGCCGGTGTCGCTCTTGTCTTCAAAACAAGGCAAAAATCACAAAGCAAGTATTTCCCCAGCGTACCTTTATCTCCAAAACTAAATAAGTCTAAACCTGTCTTTTGTTGATGTGTCCTTACTTTGTACTCTGCTCTGGGTGCTGTGGGTCTTGTAGGGGTCATCTCCCCCACCATCTTATGTCAGATGTTCAACAATCCACAATTAACCACCTTCTCAGCCTTTCTCTCCACACTGCTAGAATTTGAATGTGTTCCCAAAGTAGAATGTGAATCCCTGGAACAGGGGTGTGGAGAGAGGACACCTTTAGGGGACCAGGCCATGAGAGCCACTCTGGGAGCAAGGCTCTAACAACACCTGGGCTCAGGATCTTCAGCATCCCTTGCTGGGGAGTACCTGTTCCTGCTTAGGTTCTTCTCGCCTTCAACCTCAGGATAAAATGGCTGAAAGTCCTCGGAAGGCCAGATGTGAGCCTTGCTGTTCCAGGCTTACAGGACTGTATGAAGGAAGTCTTTGTAAATTTACCAGATTCAGGGAACCTGTTATAGGACCACCAGACTCAGTGACAATCTCTCCTCAGCTTCCAGAAGAGACCACTAAACTATACCTACTTCTCCTTCCTGGAAGAAGCCATGGCTGTCTTCTCTGTCAGCTGCTGGCCTGACCCCTGCCTACACTCCTAGTCTCCCCAGTCTTTCCCTTGGCCCTCCTTTAATTACCTACTCAATCATTTTCAGCCCCACATAGCGTAGCCTCCAGGTTTATAACCCCTTCTATGTCTTAGAACATGACCCAGACTCTATTTCATCCATACATCATCTCCACAGGAAGCCTTCCAGAAAAACTCCATTTGCTCATCCTGGGATAGCTTTATCTGGGTGCTGCTACCCAAGGCAGGGTAGCTTCATCTGGTTGCTGCTATCCCAGCTGGTTACTCCAGTCAGGTTACCACAGAGCACTTGGCTGCTGAAGGCACAAAGCAGGAAGCTATCTTCACTCCTGGCTGCATTCCATCCGGTACCTGACCAACTTGCTATGTCTCCCTGATTGACAGGCATGATCTGACAGCTCTAGAGCTGTCTTGCTATTTAGCTCATGAAAACCACTGTCAAACCCTAGGTAAAGGCACTCCCTCAGCCTCTTTCAACTAACCCCTACTGTAGGGAGCCAGACTCCACCCTCATGCAGCCTAGTGAACCCCATGCTGTCAATCAACCCCCTTTATACCCTCACTCTTTGGACGACAGTATCTTGCTCCTCTTGTATTCACTTGATACATTCACTACCTTTCCCTACACCCACCTTCACACCAGCTGCACCCCCATGGATCATTCCTCTGCCCCACTAGGCCCACTAACTTTTAGCAAACAAAACAGTCTTATGACATTTCCATACCTAGTCAGTTTGGTTTGGCCACCCTTTCTTTTCCACTGCACCCTGCTTCAGCCTCAATCTTAAAAGGCTTTGGAGCAATGCACACCTTGATGTGAGCTCAAGGACCAGTTCTACAGTTGCTTTCTGAACTATTATTACAATCAGTACATATTACAAACATATTTAACAGATGATCGCAAATCTTAAAGGCTAAATGCCAATAAATAAAGTTAGTCACTTGTTCTTTACTACCTTGTCAATGCTGGCTGCTGGCTGCTACAATAACAGTAATACTAAAGTGTCTGTGCTTCTAGGCAGTTGTATCTACAGCTGGAGAACTGAGGTCAGAATAACTCCGACACTTGCTTCTCTAGACCAGCTACACCACAGGGTCAGAATAAAAGGAAATGCCTGTGTTTGTCACATGGCCATGGCAAAGCATGAAGCTGTCTCAACACCACACCCTAACAAGATGGACAATTTACATTCTTTAGGAGAAACAGGACATATATGCACCCTGTACCCAATGTCACCAAGCCCCAACTGAGAAAGCTGAGGTGTCGGGATGGTAAACGTGTTTCCAGCAGCATTGCCAAGACCAGCCTCATCCTGACTTCCTGTGCATCCTGTAACCTTTCGAGCTCCTCGTGGTTCCAAACCAAACCTATCATTTCCTTGGGAGGACCAGCCCCACGGATGCACAGCTAGGACAAAATCCCAGTTTGGGTGAAAATGCCTTTTGTGAATACATTTTTACAACTCAAATCTAATTAGCCCTGTCACTATGGTGTTGCTGCTGTGGGTACCAGTTCTCGGCAGGCTTTTCTGTAGGGTCACCCCCTTTCTAATCGATTTCCTTTCTGTTATAAGCAGTGTGTGTGGCTGCTATTGCTGCTTGGATGGCTTTACTTAGTTCCATTATCATAACTTTACCTTTTACTTTTGAAGCAGGATCTCACTCTATAGCTCTAGCTGGCCTGAGACTCAAGCCTAGACAGACCTACCGCTCAAAAGTGCTCTTCCTGCCTCTGCCTCCCAAGTTCTGGATGAACAGCCATGCTCCGCCAAGCCCCATTTACTTTATTACTGTCGGATGTAGAAAGGGTGTCATTAATTTCTTAGATGGATGCGCTGAGTTAATGAGATTGTTAATTTCATCCCGTTAGTTGTTTGACAAGCATCTTTTAAGAAAAATATTTATGCCTAACCCTGTCTATGCTAAATGTTAACAGGGCTCTGATTGAAGCCGGCACTTCGCACTCTTTCTCATGAAGCTGACAATGGTGTAAGAGAAACAAGCAAAGGACAAGTAAAGACAATGTCACTGAAGGCTGCATTTGCTGTAAGCGTATAATGAAATGAGCATGATGCCACCAGAGACTGGAGAGGGATGTGGTTATTTACATGGGGTGTGGGGCTGGGGAGACAGCTCAGTGGCATTTGATGTAAGTTGCACAAGAATAAAGCCCTAAGCTTGGATCTCAGCACCCACATGCACGCCTGTAATCTCAGCACGGGGGTGGGAACAGGGATAGGATGGGCACTGCAGCGTGCTGGCCAGCTGGCCTCTCTGAAAAGACATCAAGGAAAGACTCCACGTTAGGGAACGAAACTGACCTCCTTTCTGATTGGTCCCTGCAAAAGCATGCATGGGCATGCACACCTGCCTCCATATATGTTCACATAGAGATGCCAGACAAAAAAATTAAAAACAGATATGTGATTTGAGTGATAGGTAGGTATATAGATAATAGATAGATATATATAGAAATAGATAATAGTTGATAAATAGGTAGATAGATAGATGATAGATGATAGATAGATGATAGATGATAGATAGATCAGTAGATAGATAAGATAGATTGATAGATGATTGATAGATAGATAGATAGATAGTTAGATAAAAATGTGACATGCCAAAGGTCAAAACTAAACCAAAACAAACAAAACAACAACATGAGGAACAGTTGGATTGCATAGTTGACTATGGGGAGGGTACAGCTGTGCACATCTGTATACACCGGAGACCGTGTACACGAAGGCTGTGATACAGGAAAGGCTTTGCAGGTACCCATCCCCCAAACTGAATGAAGGAACTTCAGCTTCATAAGGGAAACAAGAGCTCGGGTTGAAGTTCTGAAGGGAGGCAGAGCCCACAGCCTGCAGGCTTTTATTGAAAGCCAGGTTATGAGAAGTTATTGTTGGTGAAGAGACTGAGATGGGGGTCGGGGTTTGTGATATGATTATAATATTATATGGCTCATCCTGGAAGAGGATCGTGCAGGCTACTGTGAGAGAAACAAATCGGGGGACCTAGCGTGGTTTGGGAAAGGAATGGGACCAAGTTAGGAAACTATTTCTCTAGCACATGTTAGCACATGTTAGCACATGTTAGCACATCTAACAAATGTGGACCAGGAGGGTATGAGAGGATATACAGGGAAGCTAGAGAAACACTCAATGGCGACTTCCTCTTGTGATCAGAATGGATATAATTAGTGAGATAAATGATATTAATTTAAAGGGAAGAAAAACCGCTGAGGAACTACTGAAAATACATTCATAATGAAGATTCCATTTGAAGAAATGTTAAACACCTTTGCAGTCAAATAAACACTTCGTAGTCATCAGCAACACATTAAGAGCTTTTGTCTACAGAGTTCAGTACAATAGGAAGATTGCTCTACCATGACTAATATATCCTTGACTAATTCTTTTGAAAGAAACAACACTGTTAACTGTGGTAGTGACAGTCTCGCTGCTTTAACACGCTAGTTCATTCTTGCCAATAAAACGCTGATTATATGCGTGTCTATGTGCACATCTATGTCATGTGCATGTGTGCATACACATTTGCATGTGTGTACACATGCACATGGAGGCCCCCCCGGTTGACTTCAGGAGTCCGGGTGTCTTCCTTGATCAATCTCCACCTATATGTTGAGGCAGAGTCTCTCCTTGAGCCCTGAGCTCTCTGATTTGGTCAGTGTTGCTGGCCTGCTTGCTCCAGGTGCTCCCTGAGTTGTGCTGGCCTTGGCGGGGATTGCAGGGAAGCTGTCATTCTCACATGGTTTCTTTCTTGGGCCTAGGGATCAGAACTGCTCTGACCTTCATACTTGCAGAGCATCTCCCTGGCCCACTCCTTATACTTTTGAAGGTGTACATGGTCTGTGCCACCTTTATCCTGTCTCTGTCTCCCCTGGCCTCATCAAAACTGTACAGGGATAGAGAGGCATTAAAGATGGCTTTCTTGGGCTTGATGTTTGTTTGTCTCTTAAGTTGTCTTTTAAGTATTGGAGATGTTTTCCATCTCCAATATAAAGTGGAGATGATTCACAGTAGAAGAGTGTCCAATCAGCCAGACTCCTAAATAATAATAAAAGTCAGAACAGACACACCCAAACATTAACAGAAAATTAAAAACAGATTTTGAAATCAAACTAGTTGAATTAGCCTCTGTTGAGTTTTATCCCATAACTCTTGTGAGTTTTAACACATATAAATGGAGATTACATTTAGTAGAGACAGTTCAACAGATGTTGAATGGTTATGATTTTGTTGTAGCTGGAGGTGAAAAACAGGCAAAAGAGCAAGTATTAGAAGTATAGGTCTTGCCAGGCAGTGGTGGCGCACGCCTTTAATCCCAGCACTTGGGAGGCAGAGGCAGGCAGATTTCTGAGTTTGAAGCCAGCCTGGTCTACAGAGTGAGGTCCAGGAGAGCCAGGGCTATACAAAGAAATCCTGTCTCAAAAAACTAAAAGAAGAAGAAGAAGAAGAAGAAGGAGGAGGAGGAGGAGGAGGAGGAGGAGGAGGAGGAGGAGGAG
>JADRCH010000203.1:220403-237305 GCA_019843965.1 Rhynchomys soricoides | reverse complement strand
GTGGTGGTGGTGGTTGTTTGCCAATGGAGTCTGCCCTGAGGGAAGCAGGTTGGGGGCTAAGGATTGGAGCATAGTAGTACCTTACCACCCTGCCCCTACCTGCAAGCCAGAGTGTTCTCTAGTGGGGACTCCACTGAAGTCCACTCTATACTAGACATGCCACAGCCTTAGACCAGGAGTGTGAGTGCGTGGCTGTAGATCATGCTTCTGAGGGTCTAATTCCTGAGCACACGACTTCATAACTCCTCTGGGTGGATGTGCTCTGGCTGTAAAGACAAAGTAATGTCTTGGTGAAACTCAGATGTGTCTGACAAAACCTAAGTATAAAGAATCTATAAAATTGCTGTCCTCACAGCTCATGGCCACACAAGCAAGATGGTATCTAAATCCAGCCACTTGTAGGAAGCCAGAGGCTGGGGTAAGCCAGGTGAGTGAGAGAAAGTGGGAGTGCCAGGTAGAGACAAGTAACACGTAGATTCTTTCTCCCCTGGTAAGTCCCACACAGGGAAAAAAAAGAAAGAAAGAAAAGAAAAGGATTTTTCTTTGGAGTTTTCTATTTATTTTTAAATCACTGATTTTCAAAAGCATCAGAGGAGATTTTTTTTTAAAAAAAGCATATGCCATATATATTTCTGAGTATTTCAGAATGATAACAAAATGAAACTCTGAGTATAGACTGAGAAAGAAGAGAGACATACTTTCCCATGGCTTCATCAGGTAACTCTGAAACCTTTCTGAACAAAATCTGAGGTATGAGGAGCATGCTTGACACCTCCCAAGGCATCCTTTTCCCCACAGGTTCAGTCCAGGTTCCTGTTAAAAATGGTTTACCAGGTGAAGCACAGTTATCTGGAGGGTACTGCCAAGTGTTATTAATAGAAAACACTTTCTGTCACCAGGAAACATTAAGGCAAGGACAGCTGCCATGTACTGTGGTAATGAAGATGGTGACTGGGTTAAAAGTCAGTGAGGGGTCGGAGAAGATGGCTCAGACGTCAGGGCACACAACGTACCAACGCAAAGGACCAGTATCCAAGGCAAGCAGCTCACAACTAGTCATCACCGCAGTTCCAGGGTGACCTGATGCCTTCTTCTGGCCCTCAAGAGGGCCTACAATAATGTTCGCATTCACACCAAAAGAGACGCACACGTATGCATAAATAAGTTAAAGAAATTGAATGTCTCTTCCTTTAAACCAGCATATGAGGGGGTAAAACAGTACTCAGCTGAGAGAGATTCTGACCCATGGGTCCGGTCTCATCAGCCACGCCTGCAAAGCAGAGTCTCTTGGTTTGCACATGATGGGAAGACTCTATCAAGACTAACTTTTCCCTTGGCCATTTCCAAAAACCACTGAGAGAGGGGGCAAGATGGGGGGGAGGGGGATGGAGGGAGGAGACAGACGAGAGAGAGAGAGAGAGAGAGAGAGAGAGAGAGAGAGAGAGACTGAAGTGTAGTAGCTCTTTATAGTTGATGGCTTCCGGTGGGGGTGGGGGTGGGGGTGGAGAAAGACAGAAAGACTCAGTTTTCCTTAAGGAGCCGGCCCCTAAGAGTTTGACTGTGTCCCAATGAGTATCTGGGCCACACTAATTGGACTTCTTGGGGGTTGGGGGCTCTTTATGAAAGGGAGGGAGAGTGGGCCGGGAGGAATGGGAAGTGAATGTGATCAGAATACACTTCATGACATTCCCATAGAATTAATAACAATATTATGTTGGCGGGTGGGGGAGCACCTCACCCTTCCGAAGGACAGGTTCATTTCTTCCAACAGGACCAAATCTCACAGCACATAGAAGTAAAGTTTTTAATTTTTTAACTCTCTTAAGTAACAAAGGGTTTTTTCTCTCTCGAACATGATTAAAAATGGTCTGATTATTTATTTATCTGATTTACCAAACTGCCATATGTCCAGATTTCTATGAACAATGTAAACAGGTGGTATAAAAATGTGGGTTCGCAGGGTCTGAAGCATATAAAGAGAAATTTGGAGTAAGTTTAAGAGTGGGCGTGGAGGTGCAGAACTCCAACTGTCGAGCTAATAGCTGGTGAACTCTTCGTATGTATAGACGCAAGGTAGCTCACAAGTGGAAAAAATTCATCAACTCCAAAATAAAGTGGCCATTATGATGTGTGTCTGAGCTTTCGTTGGGGTAAAATCTCTAAAGTGATTCAGTCTTTTTTTTTTTTTTTTTTGAGACAGGGTTTCTCTGTGCAGCCCTGGGTGTCCTGGAACTCACTCCGTAGACCAGGCTGGCCTCGAACTGAGAAATCCGCCTGCCTCTACCTCCCAAGTGCTGGGATTAAAGGCGTGCGCCACCAAGACCTTGATTCAGTCTTAATGTCCTTCTTTTCTCTTCCTTTGGGAAGGCACTTTGAAAAACATGAAAGTTCTGTTTTCCCATACTCCGGAAAAAGGTTTGCCATGAGCGAGAGAGGAAGGCTCACCCCAAGAATAGAGAGATACTAAGTCCACAGTGAGGTAGTCAGTATCAAAGGGCAGGCAGGGAGAGGAGGGGCAGGGGGAAGGGGGCAGGGAGAGCTCGGTCAGGGACAGGGTGTGGTCGGGTGGGGGAGAGGTGGGGCAGGGACAGGGAGAGGTCAGACAGGGACAGGGTGTGGTCAGGTGGGGAGAGGTTGGGTGGGGGGTGTAGGGAGTTATGTCAGGCAGGGAGAGGTGGGTTAGGGACAGGGTGTGGTCAAATGGGGGAAAGGTGGGGCTGGGGGCGGGAATAGGGTGTGGTGGTGGGGGTAGGGCTGGGACAGGGAGTAGTCAGGTGGGGAGAGGTGGGGTGGGACAGGGTGTGCTCTGACCTTTCTTCTCTCTAGCACCATCTCCTGAGACTGAGCTAACTCAGATGGCAGCCCAAGTATGGCAGAAAGGTTTGTGAAGTGGTTTCTAGTCTTGGCCTAAAGAGCTGTGTGCCAAATGAACTGTAAATCTGGCTTTGTGAAAGAAGGCTTACAGCCTGCAGCCATGTGGGTAGGAGTAGAGAGGGGGTCTTTGTCTTTTGCCTGACCCCAGTGGGTAGGTAAACAAAGATGCCCACTTCTCTTTCACAGTTCCCATTAGCCTTTGGTGGTCTTGCCCATTTTTTTTTTTTTATCTTAATTGTATTTTATTTTTTTCTTTAAAACGTACAATGCTAGGAGAAGTTGGAGCAACAGGATCTGGATCTCCTGCCCTACTGGAAACAGTCTTTTATAAAACATAAAATATTTGGGGAAAAGATGCTTGTTACAATATTGAACATCAGACAGTAGTCTGTTCCCTGAACCTAAGAAACAAATAAACTGAGTCTTCTCAGACTTCCAGCCTATGGCTTGTGTCGGGCTGCCACAGTGCAGGGAACAAGCTTTGTTTGGGGAGAAAGAGGCACCTGGGGACACCCAAACAGATAGGCAGAGGAACTGTGGAAATGTCTAGAGGTCCATTCAACTATTCAGTAGATTTCTGCTCAGGATACATGTGAGAGAAACAGAGTGAGAGCAAAAACTGAATGGAGTTTGTACTGGCTGGAAAGAAAAGATATCTTGGGACTGGAGAGATGGCTCAGCAGTTAAGGGCACTGGCTGCTCTTACAGAGGACCTTGGGTTCCAGCACCCACATGGCAGCTCACAACCATTTGTAAAAGCAGTTCCTGAGGCTCCAGTGCCCTCTTCTGGCCTGCACAGCCCCTGCACCCATGTGGTACACCCAACACACACACACACAAAACACAAAACACCCAACACAAAAAACAAGAATGATAAGGGAAATTTAAAAACCCATTTTCACTAGACATGATGGAAAACAGAAACAACTCTCCCATGGGTTAATATCCTAAAAAGGTGTCTTGGTTTAGTGGCCAAGAATAATAAGCCACAGACTGGGGATCTGCTTTGCTCCTAGCTAGATTTTTCTGGCTCCAAGAAACTTCACTGAATTCAGGACAAACCTCAAAAAATATAAACAGATTATTTACATCTCAGGTGCTGCTGCTTAAAAGGAAACTTGAAATTGAAGGCTCAATAACTAGGAATTCTAAATCTGTGTGGTATCAATAGCTACAATTGCCATGACACATCCACAAAGGAATGAAGCAAAATTATAAAAACTGTTAATTTATTATTATTATTATTATTATTATTATTATTATTATTATTATTATTATATGTGTTTGTATTTATTCCATTGGGAGAGTCTTGGTCTTTAAAAAATAAATGATTATTTTCCTTTCTAAATGTTGTACTCTACCCACACATACATTTGTTTACATATATACATGAAATATACATATATAGTCATATATGCAGACATATGTATATGTGCATATGTATTTGTCCAATGTTGTAGGCTTCACAATGTCTGAAATCCCAAATAGGAAAAATAACTTGGAGTTGGGAAGAAAAGCCGATCATTCGGAATCCTCAAGGAAAGCAGAGAAATCCAAGGAATATTTGGAAATTTTAAAGAAAAGGTAAAGCTAACATCAAGAGAGAAAACCCTTCAATATTACAAGAACAAATGCTCTGAGATTAAAGCTAAAAGCACACTGTGGCAGGCAGGGCTGAGGACAGACAGGGCAGAGCACTAGCAAGAACAGAAACCGGAAATGAACTATGTGGGTGGGGGTGGAAGGAAGAAATATGAAGAAGCCCAGAGAAGTGGTGAACGATGCAAACTCTTATGTCCAAAGATGAAATACAGAAGCCAAGAGGAGGCAGACAAAATAGGCTGTGTTCGGATCTGGCTGTCACGAGGGCTTGGAGGCCAACATTCTTGTGGGGCAAAACCCAGTGAAGGCTGTAACACTAGAAACCTGCAAGGCTGAAATGCTACAATGTTACAGCATTGCAACCGCCCAAAACTGCAACACTGTCTTCTCCTCCCTGCTCGCTCATCTCCTACGTAGCTTTGCAGCAGCAATACACTCAGACACCAAACCACTATGACAAAACTACAGCTAAATGTCAATCAGGATCAGAGAGTCAAAGATTCTTTTAAACTATCAAAATGCTTTATCCAACTCAATTTATCATAGGAAGACACTATTAGCTTAAAATTTGAAAACTGGCCAATGATACTTATTATTTTAAAAGGTCCATTTTTATACGAGGAGATATAGAGTATGTATATATGCAAATTCCAGCATTTCTCATTTATAAAAGTCCTGAGAGTTTAAATACAGGCGGGATAATGTCAGCAGAAGACAAAGAATGTTCCAAAATCTTAGCACCCTCCTTAAAGAGGGAGGGGACAGCGCTAGCCCCCACCACACTTCCTGGTCCACATTCACACTTCCTAGCCTATCTTGTGGGGAAAGTTAGTCTGGAGATTTACAAGGCAAGGCGAAGCAATAAAAGACAATTAGAAGGGAGAGCTGTAAGAAACAGTGCCTTTCTTCTCAGTCAATAGAAGAACTGCGGGTGTTTAGAGCTGGGTAGGATTTACATTAAAATTGCTAGAACTAACTAGTTTAGAGAGATGCAGAGATGCAAATAATGAAAACAAATCCACTGCATGCCTCATGCCAAAACAAACGCAGAATCCGATGTTTAAAATGCAACATCATCTTCAACCGCATCAAAATAATTAATTACACGGGAATTTATATGACAAAAATGGACAAGAGTTTCAAGTATATTTCTAAATACAGAAAATGATTCCTGATGGGAAACACAGAGCTGTGAAAACAGATAGAGGAATTTGCTCTTTGGGAAGAACACTCAATGTTGGTCTTGATCCCATCCGAGTCATTCTGTGACTACAAGTTATTCATACATGATCCCATGGGAAATCTCGAAGGCTGGGGGTGGGGGGAGTTGTTGTTGTTGTTGTTTTTATTTTATTTTTTGGAGAAATTGCCAAATTTACTACAAAATTGAAACAAAATGTGAACAGAACAGAATGACCATAGTTGCTTTGAGGAAAACAAATCCACCTGGTTTACTACCCCAATTTTATTCCAAGACATTTTACTAAGCTATGCGAAGAAGAATTCACCATTGCGACATAAACAAGTAGATCACAGGACTACTATGTAGAAACCTAAGAGACTGATGCATATTTACACAGAAAACTGACTTTCACAGAGCCGTAAAAAGGAGATACCGTGAAAATATATCATATTTATGACAAAAGTACCATAGCCCTGAAGCAGTCATGTGGCGAAATAAAGTCTTCCATCCGTACCTTACAAAATATGCTAATATTAATACATGACCTGGGGTTTACTATAAAACTCTGGGGATGGCTCAGCAGTTAAGAGTTCAAGTGTCTCTTTCAAAGGACCTTAATCTGATTCCCAGCACCTATGTGGTGGCTCCCAGCTACTTGTAACCCTAATCTCAGGGAATCTGACACTCTCTTCTGGCCTCAGCATGCTCTAGGCATATATGCAGCACATGGACATACCTGCAGGAAAAACATTCATGCACATAAAATTAATAATTTAAAAACACCTAGAATGTGTACAAATATATTCTGTGACTATAAATCAGAAATTTATAGTAAATATAAAAATGAGATAAACTTAATTACATGAAGAAAAAACTAGACCACCCTATATGTTTGTAAATATATGTATTTATTTATATATTTATATAATATATATATATGATATATACATATATACGTGTGTATATAAAATCACAGTTCTATAGCGATCTGGAAAATACAGAGATCTAAAGTCATAGAAAACAGACAGAGCCAGGATAAACTCTCAGAGGTGATGGGCATGTTCACTATTTAGTGGTGAGAATGGAGCCTGGATGTAAGCCAACAGTTATCAACCGTTACACTTCAAAACTGAGCAGCTCATTATGTGTCGACTGTTCCTTCATACTGTTGGCGTGACTGTAACTTGGAATGTGTACTGCTTAATTCTATGCCTTTACCAACATACAAGCTTCTCGAAGGAACTGGATTTTGTTCTTTCTCCATCCACTGCGTTCTCCTTGCCTGGCTTACAGCAGTTGGAAAATGAACTTCAGTGAAGAGTGCAGGGAGATGCCGAGAATGTTGTTTGTTCATAAAAATGAAAGTGTACAGGAATTTGGTTGGACTGGGGTAAGGGTCTCATCTTAGAAACGTGAAACTAAACAGCCTGTGTTACCTTCAAGTGGCATACTGAAGAAGCAGTCCGGATGGACTCATGGACTAAGGTGTAAATTCAGTCTGCATTGGGCAGTAGAAGCCATTAATCTGATTGAAATTACGTAGAGAAAATGTGTAAAATTAGGGGGAGAGTCCAACAGAGCTGTAAGCTAAGCATTACCTAAGGGAAGGTAGTAAGAGTTGTCACGAGGTGTGTGAGACTCGCTAGCTTCCAAGATGCTCGAAAAGCCCGAGCCCATTATCGCTATGCGCAGGTGAGAGCTTTGAACTAGCAAAAACCACCACAGGGAGACCAGACGGAGGCAGTAAAATAAGGCGGCAAGGCAAGGTCAAGGACTCTAGGAAAAACAGGACGGAATCCATGTCGCAAGTGTCATTGCAGGAAGAGTGGAAAAGACAGACAAGCCGTCGGAGGAGAACCTCCGTTATGGCTTCCGTACAGGAAACAGTAGAGGAATCACGTGGGAGGTGAACGCAGAGAACACTAGGAAGGACATTTATATCTAAAGTGGGGTGCAGAGTGTATCGGTCGATAGCTATGGTCGAAAGTTGCAGGATTCAGAGGTGATGGCATGAAGGTCACAGGCACGTGGTCCGTCATCGGCACAGACAGCCCTGAGGACAGACCCTGTCTCAAAAGAGCACCAGGGGAGCCCCACAGAAAAGCACTAGGGGCCATGGCAGAGAACCGAGAACGCACCTTAAAGTTTGTGATCTATCCTGTGAGGTAAATGACACAGGAGATTAGGCACGGAGGGATTCTGTGTTTAATGTCCTGACAGGCAGGGAAAACAAAGACATTCATGACTGATGAGAACTTGGAGGACAGAGGGACACTTTTAGGTCACCAGCAACTCCTTTGACCTTCCATGAATTTCCTTTTATAAAGTCTGAAGAGATACTTGGGAGAACGCACCTATGAAATGTCTATTTCATAAAAGTCCAATATAGGTAGGCACCGGAGTGCTTTTGTAAAAAATAAAAATAGATAGATGAACTTAAGGAGATCCTGTCTATTTATTTTCATGTTAACTGTAACATCAGAACCTTCATTTCTATTATAATTGGGTAACTACTCTCTTTGATGTGTTTTCGGGAACTTTAGTTGACAGCAATAGTGTTGAAGAGGTAGAGTCATGTGTGGGTGTAACATTTTTTTTTTTTTTCAAAGCACCCTTGAAGTGACAGCGTTTGTCCGGAGGGCATCCTGAGAGTGGCATGGCGTTTGAAGGAGCCTCTTCTTCAGCAACTCAAACAGCAAAATGAACACAATATGCTGTCTACGCCCTCCAGCTTGAGGTGGAAGCCACGGAGAAAACTTCTCATTGGTTTTAATTAGGACTGCAGAGAACCAGCGTGTTAACAATTTCTCTCTTTCCTCAAAGTATGGTTTTATGGAATTTGAGGCGAAAGGCGAAAGAAAAAACAACAACAAAAAAGCTCAGTGGGTTTGTTGTTGTTCAAGACCAAATGTAGTAAATTACATTTATTCTGTCTTCCTATGGTTTGATACGTTGTCCTGTATACTTTATTGTTAACTGTTAACAGCTTCAAAGAATCTAAAGTGTATCAAAGATATCATTATGGAATAGTAAAACATTCAGTATCCATCTATCACTAGAAAACTCTGAGGAGATTTATATTACAACCCGCAGGCACTTCCTGTTCTACACATCACACCTCAAATCTGTTAATTCCTTTAGATCTTCATTAATAAAATAGACGTGTAACTGGCATATGTCATGGGCAAGACTACCTTTAGGAGAAGTTAAAAGGTTTTTCTTGTTCATTAATTAACTTAAAAGTATATTGCAGCATCTCATAGGTCATTGATTACAGAAGCCTATGGATCCCCAAATCCAACATGGTTTGCCTGTACATGCTATGAATTCTTATCTGGCTAACTTTCAATTACTTTGAGCCAAAGTGTTCTCTTTGTGTTCTCTCTCTCTCTCTCTCTCTCTCTCTCTCTCTCTCTCTCTCTTTTCCTCTTCTTCCTCCTCCTCTTCCTCTTCCTTCTCCTCCTCCTTCTTCATTTTATTTTACTGGGGGGCTTAATTTATTTTTTTGATTGGGTATTTTATTTACATTTCAAATGTTTTCCCCTTTCCAGGTCTCCCCTTTGGAATCCCTCTATCCCATCCCCACTCCTCCTGCCTCTATGAGGGTGCTCCCCCCCCACCTACTCCCATCCTCCTGCCCTGGCATTGCCCTACACTGGGGCATCGAGCACCCTCAGACCCAAGGGACTCTCCTCCCACTGATGTCCAACAAGTCCATCCTCTGTGCCATGGGTCACTCCAGGTGTATTCTTTGGTTGGTGATCCAGTCCCTGGGAGCTCTGGGGGTCTGGCCTATTGATACTGTTTCTCCCTCCATGGGACTGCAAACCTCAGCTTCTTCAGTCCCTTCTCCAACTCCTTCATTGGGGACCCCGAGCTCAGTCCAATGGTTGGCTGCTTTCGAGCTTCTGATCTCCCATACTTGTAGATTGGCAGGATTAATATAGTAAAAATGGCCATCTTGCCAAAATCAATCTACAGATTCAATGCAATCCCCATCAAAATTCCAACTCAATTCTTCATAGAGTTAGAAAGAGCAATTCTCAAATCCATTTGGAATAACAACAACAACAACAACAAAAACCAGGATAGCGAAAACTATTCTCAACAATAAAAGAATTTCTGGGGGCATTAGCATCCCTGACCTCAAGCTGTATTACAGAGCAATAGTAATAAAAACTGCATGGTACTGGTACAGTGACAGGCAAGTAGATCAATGGAATAGCACTGAAGACCCAGAAATGAACCCACACACCTACTGTCACTTGATCTTTGACAAAGGAGCTAAAACCATCCAGTGAAAAAAAGACAGCATTTTCAACAAATGGTGCTGGTTCAACTGTCAGTCAACATGTAGAATGCAAATTGATCCATTCTTATCTCTCTGTACAAAGCACAAGTCCAAGTGGATCAAGGACCTCCACATAAAACCAGATACACTGAGTCTAATAGAAGAGAAAGTGGGGAAAAGTCTCAAACACATGGGCACAGGGGAAAGTTCCTGAATAGAACACCAATGGCTTGTGCTCTAAGATCAAGAATCGACAAATGGGACCTCATAAAATTGCAAAGCTTCTGTAAGGCAAAGGACACTGTAAGTAGGACAAAATGGCAACCAACAGATTGGGGAAAGATCTTTACCAATCTTACAGGTGATAGAGGGCTAATATCCAATATACACAAAGAACTCAAGAGGTTAGACTCCAGAGATCCAAATAACCCTATCAAAAAATGGGGAACAGAGCTAAACAGAGGATTCTCAACTAAGAAAAATCCTTGTTCTCTTAGGGCCAGAGTGTCTGTCACCCATGGCAGACAGCCCTGCTTATTCCTGTGTTTTGTTTGTTTGGTTGGTTGGTTGGTTGGTTGGTTTTGTTGTTGTTTTATTTTGTTGTTTTGTTGTTCTTTTGATTCATTTTGCTTTTCAAATTTACTTTGAAAATTCCCACCAATGAATCACAGGTACCTCTCTAGAGAGCTGAGATGTTTGAACCTTGAATACTGTATAGAGGCTTGTGAGGCTTAATCTCCATTGTCAACTGGATGTGATTTGGAATCACCATGACATCACACCTCTGGGTGTGTCTGTGATGCTGCCTACAAATAGGTTTAAGGCAGGATGAAGTTCCACCCGGAACGTGGGTGGCTCATCAACTAGGGTTTCTGAAGGGATAAAGGGGAGAACGCTGAGCTGAGCCCTAGCATCCCCCTCTCAGCTTCCGGATGCTATGTGACCAGCCGCTGTACACGCAGGTAGTCATCCCTCCTGCCTTCAGAAACAGTGTTTTCAATCTGGGAGCCTACCCCAGCCCTTTCTTCCTTACCCAGTTTTGGTCAGGCATTTTGCCAGTAATGAGAAAAGTAACTAAGCAGTGTCTCCAATAAAAATTCTGTGTATCAATCTTTAAATACTTGCCTACCGACAAGAATGTGTTTCCTGCACAATTGTGGCTGTTGTTTTAATTATCTTAATTTGAATAAAAGAGTTTTCAAGCATGTCAACATAGTGGCTTTCGGGTCCTAAATTAGGATAGCTCTGGAGATAATTCAGTAAGATTTGGATGGAAATATTGAGCGAAGAAAGCAGAATGACTCGGTGGTTTCAGAACTCTTGAACACTGGCATGAGGAAAGAAAATGAACTGCAATCAAATCTAATTAGTGCTAAAATAACGTTTCCCTTTGAAATGTTTAATTAGCTGGATTTTTATTGCATGTGCACTCCTAATGTGGAACATGCCTGAGAGCTGGAAGATGTTGGTGAGTTCAACTGTGCAAAAGTGCCTGCACCCTGTGCGGGCAGACGCCTGGACCACTGGTGGAACCAGGATGCTTGCTCCAAGCAGCAGGCCTACATCTCAACCTTTGTGGCTTCCATGGAGTCTCCCATGGAGCTCTCCACTTACCGGCAGCATCCCAAGCACACAAAGGCTTCCCTTACACTTATGCCTTCCAGTTCAGAACTTGTTTTACCCCTTCTATTGGTGATGCTTGTTGCCAGCCTGTGTTGTCTCCTAGCAGTGAGCTACTCATACGTAGAGAAAGGAGGAAATCCTGGGTTTCACCAAGTTGGGGCAGATTCGCTGGCATATTTACAGGTGGTTGGTCTCAGGGCTACAGCTAATTTAAATAACTTTATTTCAAATATAGTTTTCTTGATGATCATAGTACAATAAGGTATTCTTTTACTACTGCTGTTTCAAAGAACTATGAATTTTTTAAGAGCTTTCTAGAAAGGCCCATGGTAGCTAGCTGTATTTCCAAGTTATAACCTTCCCTGGATCCTAGTGAGTGAACTCTGCCCTAATACATTCACTGAGGCAAAGGCAGGAAGAACATTCCATTCAATGAAAAGTAATTTTAAGACGTGAGATACATAAATTTCTGAGGTCCAATCAATGCTAGACTAATTGCTGTCCTTAATTCTTACTGAAGACGTGATCCTGGAGCTCAGTTGGTTGGCTACTGACATAGTGGGCATTAATCTATTTCTAGGCTCAGTCCCCAGCTCGGTGTGAAGCAGCTATGGCCATATGCTCCTGTTAGTCCTGGCACTGAGGAAGTGGAGGCCAGATAATCGGGAGTTTGGGACCGCCATTCTTGGTTACATAGTAACTTTGGGGCCAGCCTGGTATGCTTGAGATCCTACTTTAACTAAACAAAAAAGCAATAAGGAATGATCCTGGTCTGTGAAATGTATGAGGGTTACTGTTATTTTCAAAGCACTACTTAGATTTTTCAACAAATGAAGTGCCTGTTCTCACATCTTCCTGTGTCCGTCTGTCTCTCACACACATGCACACTAACAACAGACACGCATGCGTGCACACACGCATACACACACATGCACACGCACGCATGTGCCACAGGGGGTCAGCCCCAACTCTTGTTTGTCTGACAGTACCTTCACCTCCTCCAGTCCTTGAGTCTCTCAGTCACTCTCAGGAAGAAATACATTCTCTCTCTTCCAGATGAACTGCCAGTGCAAACTCAAGTTTGGAATGAACCCCAGCACTGTCACCATGCTTCTATGTAATAAATAAAACCAGTAGCAGCACCAACTCCAGACACCAATCCTCAAGGTTCCTTCTCGTGCCCACACACACAGGTACCTTTTCCCTCAAATGCTGCAGAGGAAAGCAAAGTTGATGCTTGAATTTCAGAAGAGCAACAGCTCACCGACCCTGTCTGCAGCCTGCTACTGACCATTAGACAGTTGTATTTAAACAGACTGGTTTAGTGGCCAGGAAAAGGAGGGTGTGTGAACACCACAAAGAATGACTAAGCACAGGACTACGAATAGTGAGGTCAGGACAGGTATTGTCATTGAAAGTTTGGCTTAATCTCTTCGAAAGATGAAGGAGAGTTTTTGAAGAAGCTAATATGCAATGCCCAGGGAAGACTTGTTGACCTGATAAATCAGCCAATGTACTATTTAGGGTGGAAAGATTTTAGCTGAAGAAAAATGTCTATAGTCTCATTTTTTAGTTAAAAGGGTCAAATATGAAAGTGCATGTTCAAGGGCTCGTGGTTGAGAGCATTTGCCAGTCATGTGGAGGACATCAAGTTTAATGACTGGCCTAGTAGACTTACTCCCACAAAAAAAGAAAAATACAAAACAAAAAAGGCATTATTACTGTATTCTTTCTATGGCATTGAGTAGTCTGCTTATGAGATAGTTATCAAAATACTGAGATTTGAAAGAAAATATACTTTTGTGACTAGAGGTGTTTTAGCACACGAAAGGATCAGTGTGCTGGAATAGAAACAATATCCAGTTCCTTTGCATTGTTCCAAGTCCCAAGACAGATGTGCATTATTCTGACTGACTTGTTACACTGACACGCTTTGGTTCGGCAGTCCACGCCTTCTGTGGCCTCTCTAATGACATCCTGCTTCTCAATATCAATCTCCAGCACCCTCCTCTCCACCGGACCTCTTGATCGATTGCATCCTGTACTTCCTTAGTGATTCTGTGGCATGTTAGCATCCTTACACCTGCATTTGTTCTTTGGTTCCTTTAAAGGTACGGACATCTGATTGCATTCTGAACACTGAGAAGCTTACTAACTTAATTAGTGCAGTGTCACATCTGAATATTATGACACATTTAGACACAGCACACATTTGAAAACAGGAGAGCCGTATTAAAGATTCACTCTGTAAACATTAAAAGCTTAAGATAACGGCCAAAATGCAAAGAAAGGTATCTTTTAAAGGAACAAAGAACACTTCTTAACAGGCAAGACTTAGCAGGCACATTTTTCCATGCAGTGTCTAAAGCATGCTTGTTGGTGGCTGCAGCATGGCATAATGCGGAAAACACTTACCAAATGGGTTGGGTTGGGTCCACTGCAGGTTAAGAACAGTTACCCTGTGGGCTAAATTACTATGGGCTTCCATAACTGATTTGCCAGTGATGTCTGGTCCTCACAGAAATCCTTAATAATTCTTGCCTGTATTGCTGTAGATAAATAAATGTCAGCTAAGCAACCTCCCTTGGGCCCTACTGTCATAGGAAGCAAAGCACCTGTGCTTGTTGCTTTAACATACTTATGTGACCCAGGAACGATAAACCAGCTAACCAGTGAGGTGGATAATGGATGCCACATGTGCAGTAGCTTCTGCACCCAGCACCAAGAGTTTAAAACATGCTTTTTATCGTCCTCATGACTCCACCCCATAATAGCCTTAACTCCTAAAGTAAGGCGGCACGGGATTCTTCTTCCTTTTTAAAAATGTTTGCTAGTTCAGAAAACAGTTTATCTTACATTTGTTTAAGTTTGTGAGTCTTAGGTTAGAGGTGAAATACTTACATAAGTAAAGGCAGTTTCTACCAAGGTCAGTTTTGTGGATATTTTTTTAAAGAGGAAAAGCCACCACATTTAGAAAACTAAAACGTTTCTGATGGTTTTATGGAATTAATTAGCAGACAGGTCATGCTAACACTCCCATAAAATGGGGCAAGGTGGAGAGGCAGACAGCACACCGTCCCTTTGCTTTGCACCACGATAGCTAATGGAATAACAATATTTAACGAAGCAAAAATCCTTGATCTTCTGGCCACTGACAAACCATCAGTAATATGTGTTCAAATTTTCAGAAATGCATTCTGTCCAGAAAAATACTTCACAGGCTGTATCAAACTGAATTATTCATACTTAGAGGGCATGAGGTAAGTTTAAGGTATTCAGAATAAATATATATTTGGAATGTATTGTTTTTATAGAAATCCATCAATACTTCTTTTTAACTTTCTTGGTGGGTTAAGCATGTGAAGTCTTATACCATCAAAGGCAGCTGTAATGTGTGAGTACTGCTCTGAGTTTTATTTAACATACCCAGAATGGGGTTGTCTCTTCAATGGAGTCTCCTTTAAAACAGTATGCTTACTACAGCCAAGACATGGGATACATTAGCTTTGAAACTGTCATTTGGAAACTCCAATAGATCACTCGGTCTAGGGGCCATCTTTGCGTCACTGTACGAACAACCAGTGACATATTGGGTTGAAAGTTGGCAGGCGGGAAAAGAAATGAAAGAATGGAGTGCTGGAGCTGTTTGGTTGAATAGAGTTTTCAAATTATTTTAAAATTAATCATAAACATCATTTTATAAATGTGAGCAGTCATCTTCAAGGGCTAAAGTAATAATTTTGAAAAATGACAATCAAGTGTCATGTGCATGGTGGTTGGTAAGCAGTTGATTTCATTCATTATTTAAGATCCCCTAACACTGGGAAAAAATTCTATCATTTGTTCACTTATCCATCTAGCCATCCATAAACACATACAATTAAGTATTCATCCATTTATTCTTCGATAAATTCATTGGCATTTGTGTGAAATTCAATGAGGCATAATCACTTGACCTTCAGTGAAACCCGTTCACCCAAAAATACGTACAGTTTGGTTCTAGGAATCAAACGCAGGACCTGGTGTCTGTAAGCAGACACTCTGTCACGGGTCTTCACTACAGCCCATGCTCATTCAACCTTTGGAGAACAATAGCAATGTGTCCCATAAGATCCAAGGCACTCAATGAGAATGCCGTGCTCCACACGGTGAGAATGCCATGCTTCTTGCCTCTCCCCTGCCCTTTTTGAATTTCACATTAATACTATGTGCAACTATCTCTTCCGAAACAGAATTTAATCCCGAAGGAGAACGTTCATTTTGTTGCAGTCTATTTTAAGAGAAAATATTTAATAAATTTATTTATTTTGAGTTTACTAACTTTGTTTTCCTGGTTAATTCTAGCAACTAGTATAACCTCTGGCTTGGTTTGAAAACTCAACAAATCCCCAGTGAACTGAGGATCCATCAATTAAGTACAGAAAGGATGTGATCACCCAGCATCTCGTTAACTGAATTCATGATCTTATCCTCCATCCTCAGCTTCAGAAGATGGTCTAAGATGAGCTACAGCCCTATTATCAGCTTCTCTGAAGTAATGTGTTCCAGAGAATACCTGGGGTCAGTATTTCTCAACCTGACACTATTCATTCAGCATTCACATCCAAGGAACTGACAGGGTGAATAATTACGTAGAGGCATGGTGGTGGCAGATCGTGACACGTGTAACACTCAGAAAAGTTGAGGCTCCCCAATGTTCCCATCAACAGTTAATGGAGAAAGTACTTTAAAGCAGGCAATGCCTTCAGGCAGATCATTCTGCTCCTCACTAACAGTCAAAATTTAAGTACAAATAAAGGAACACACGATCTGGGTCTACTCAAGGCTGTCACACAAATTCCTTGTCTTTCAAAAGTCAAACAGGAAACATCTCAGCCTTCAGCTTTATTTGTCACTATTGTCTCTCCTATGAAGATGAAGAAATAATAAGAAAATGACTAATTTGTTTTAAAAGAAGTTGGTGAAGATAAGTGACGAAAACATAAGTATACCAAAGTTGTTCCAGAATAGTTAGTGCTGAGGTCTGAAGATGAATGAATGTGAACGCTTGGCCCCACAGGAGTGCTGTTCGGAAAGACTGTGGGACCTGGCTGCAGGAAGTTGGTCACACAGGGTGGATCTTTGGGAGTCTATTAACCCTAGCTAACTTCCTGTCTTCTCTACTTTCGGGGTTGTCGAGCTATGAGGTATCTCAGTTATATGTCTGCATAAGTCTTCACTTCCGACCATCTCCACCATGATGGATGGACTCCACCATCTGAAACCATGAGCAAAGTACTCACGTTTGTTCCTAAAGATTCTGTGAGGTGAAACCATGAGCAAAGCACTC
>JADRCH010000203.1:207108-217971 GCA_019843965.1 Rhynchomys soricoides | reverse complement strand
AATGACCTCCACATAATGTGCACACACTGACCTTCACACACATGTACGCACACACTGACCTTCACACACATGTACACACACACTGACCTCCTCACACATGTGCACACTCACTGACCTCCACACACTGACCTCCACACACTGACCTCCACACACAGGCCTCCTCACCCGTGCACGCTCACTAGCCCACAAACATATGGAATTTTGCAAGCGATGCTATAACATGTATTTGAAGAAAACAATGGTATTTTTTTCAATTAATAAAAGTAAACAATTACAGAAGGAACATCGGAATAACCCTGAGAGAGCAATGCTGGCAGAAACGGAGGTGAAGAGATAAGGAGCCATTAGAGAGGCTGAGCTCACAGTTGCTCAAGTAGAGGGATTTTCTGAGAGTACATAGCATAGTAAACATGCTATGGGCATTTAGGGTTGGCTCATTTCTCCTCTTGGTGTTCCGATGGCGAGAGATACAGCAGAGCAGAACCTCTGCAGTGGTCTAAGCACTCCCGAATCCCAAGGCCCACACATTCTGAACAAAGGATGATTTTAAACAAATAAGCTCGTATCCATCACTTAAGCACACTTGCATATCCATCCCAAACCACCATCACTGAACAAACAAAATGGCTCCTGTCAAGACTGATATAATGGTGGCTTACGGAGACACTGGTCAATAGTTGAATCCCTAATGACCCACAGCAGACAGTCCCCACACCTCTGACACCAGACATATCACAAAGTCGAGAAATAGCAGCCAGTTTTCCCAAGATGAGAACCTTCCCGGGATGAGTATCTAACAGTATAAAACAGGAGCACAGAATCCTACGGGGGGCAGACCGTGAGAGGGTAGATATTACCTTTTATCCTTTTGGAAAACACTCTGCTAACTGGGTTTGTGCACAGAGCATCTGTTTCCAAAAGCAATACTTTCTCCCTTGTCACGCAAGGCTAAGGTTACCTAGTTTGTCTCCTAGATTCAAACAACATCTACCTGAGGACCCACCTTCAACAGGTCTTTTTCAGTTTCATGCTGCCCAGTGGGTCACATGCTTCCAACAGGGAGGGTGACCTAGATGGTGGGCCCTCAGTCTCCTTCTCTCCTGGTTGGATGTTCCTGACCCTTTTTTGGTTTGTTTCCAATGTAGGTAAATGAGCTCTCGGCATATATGAACTGGTGTCAGGCATGCTGTGAGCCTCCTCCTAATGAGGCCCGGAGGATGGGAACTGGAGGGCCTGCTCTAGCTGGTCTACAGGCACTACCTGACAGCTAGGCTTTTAATTTCACTTAAGTGCAAACAGGAGGAGAAGAGCTCTGGAAAGCTTTTGAAATATGAAGAAATAAGCTCAAATCAGAGTATAATCCAGTTAATGACACAATAGGGCTTTCAGAATTGACCTAAGCAGACAATAAAGAAAATTATTTGTATAAGTCCTCAACTCCTGGCCGAGCAGGATGAAGGTCTGCTCCTTGGAAGGCTCTTTCACTGTCAAATGTGCATTTGTCTTAATAGACAGTAGCCCTTCTGATCCAGGTTCTGGGAGGTGGCCAGAAGACCATGAACTTGGTGCCAGAGCCATTTCCAGACACTGCATTAGAGATGAGACGTCAGCCAAGTTCTGTTGATTCAGCACATCTCTCCGGGTTTAATTCCCTCTTTGCATGCATGTTGAGCTTTGTGCTATGGTGTCCACCCTGTTGATTTGTGCAAGCATTTCATGGTTTGCGATCTAAGGATTCTCATCAGTCTAAACAGCCTCAAAGAATGCGGTAACCAGCAGCTACTGTGGGAAGGGAAGCTTGGTAAGTGGGTCCAACATTGTAAAATAAAAAGAGGGACGAGACGTGGCCCACCACACCACCATGGAGTCACTCCAGTTAACAATAAAGCACACCATAGCTCAATCCTGTTACAAGAGTGATTTTCTAATGTTACTGCTACAGGAAGTGGCTTTTGTGGTAGACATGCTACTCACTTCAACTCGATCATTGCAGAGAGAACATTTCCAAAGAAGTACCACAAGATTGCACAAATTTTGTAATGAATTTACTTAAGATTGTGAATGAAGAAAGGAAATGGAAAAGGCAACACAGTTCCTCAGAAATGGATTTTTGTTTTTTTTTTCTCCTGATAAGGATGTTAAATCCTTTTGCAAAGCTAGTGGGCGTGTGAGGAATAACAGGTATGGTTTCTTTCCTTTCATTTCTTATTTAGTGGTTTATGTTCTGTGGTTTCCCTGCTTTCAAATATCTACTTATCCATCCATGCATCTATCATCTATCTAATATCTATCTATCTATCTATCTATCTATCATCTATCATCTATCTATCTATCATCTATCATCTAATATCTATCTATCTATCATCTATCTATCGATCTATCTATCTATCAATCATCTATCATCTATCTAATATCTATCTATCTATCATCTATCTATAATCTTATCATCTCTCTACCTATCAATCATCTCCATTTTATCTATCATCTCTCTATCCATCCTTTATCTCCTCTCTTTTCTCCATCCCCTCCCTCCTTCTTTCTCCAGAAACAGAACATTCTGATTCTGCCACTTGTTAACTAACGAAAATGGATGACCTGGTTTGGGACAGTCACTGAAAAAGTTATTCCAACAGAAAATATTAGTACAGCACACACTGAATTGTCTGGTATATGATGTAGGTTGTCTGCCTGGTTTACTACCAAAATGAGCAAATGAAGACATAAAACCGTGTGGCTCAGAGTATGAGGTCTCGATAGGAAATATTCTATCTGTGAGTCCCCTGACAGCCATACTGGGAGCCATGAAACAGAGCGCTTGGCTGCCTCCGTAGAAGAACTGCCGGCTGAGGTGGCTGGGATGGATGTTTGGTTGTTCAGACACTCACACCTTAGAGTATACACACTTAAAAACTTTCTCCCTTAAGTTACTGTAAAGTATGAACATTACAGTAATATATGGCTTTTTAATTAGAAAAGCTCCAATAGGCCTAGATGTTTGTATCTCATTCCTCACTCCTAGGTGTATAATATTCACTCCTGAAACCACAAAAATGATGATTTCGCTTATTTACTAAGAAGAAAAATAGTAATGTTGTCCTTTTAACTATGTGTCCTGTCTTAAGAGTTGAAACTAAATTAGGCCTTCCTGTCCAAACTGCTAATTATTCTGGGTGTCCCTAATGGAAGCCAGTACATAGTTCATATCAAGTTCAGACCAAGCAAAGCCTCTGTGACTGCTTCTCTGACAGCCTACAAATACAAGGAGAAAGTTATGCAAACAGGGAAGGCAGTGGGTGAAGATTTCTCATTGTCTTCACCTACATTGCCTGCACATTTTCCTTCTCTGGTTCCTCCGGCTTCTTTTCCTGGCATAGCTGGCTTTAATTAGCAGGATTTGTTAAAACATCCTGGTTCAATTCCCTCGGAAACAAAAGAGTTCTTTTCTCAAACACTGTAATTTTCTTGTCGATATTGAAAGGAGCTGGTGACAGGCCACTCTAATTATTTTATGAGTTTTTAAAAGACAAATTTGAAAAGTCCAGGGTGTGCTTATGCAGCAGAAGGTTGTGGCTTATTTTCTGCTTTAAACAATCTTTTACTCCCAAAGAAACTAAGCATGTTCAGAGGAATCTCGTAAACACCTTCTCCTCTCAGTGGCTCTGTACAGGAAGGAAACGCAGCAAGAGTCACACTCTCAAAATATTTCAATGCCCTTCCCATTCCTCAACCATAAGGTCTGCATTGTTTTTGAGAAGCAAATTGCTCATCGTGTGACACCCTGGGGTCACCCAATCCCATGATATCACCTATTTGCTCTCAATATGACAAACATTTGGTGTTTTGGTTTCTTACCCCCATGAGACTTACCTATCTGTTTTCCGAGTCCACCAAGAATGTTGAGAGCTGGCATTTACAAATGGTAGCACCACATTAGGTGGCACATTAGGGAAAGGAACTGTCTTAGTCAGGGCTTCTATTCCTACACAAACATCATGACCAAGAAGTAAGTTGGGGAGGAAAGGGTTTATTCAGCTTACACTTCTGCATTGCTGTTCATCACCACAGGAAGTCAGGACTGGAACTCAAGCAGGTCAGGGATCAGGAGCTGATACAGAGGCCATGGAGGGATGTTACTTAATGGCTTGCTTCTCCTGGCTTGCTCAGCTGGCTTTATTATAGAGCCCAAGACTATCAGCCCACAGATGGTACCACCTACAAGGGACCCTCCCTCCTTGACCACTAATTGAAAATGTCTTACACGTGGATCTCATGGAGGCATTTCCTCAACTGAAACTCCTTTCTCTCTGATAACTCCAGCCTGTGTCGAGTTGACCCAAAACCAGCCAGTACAGGAACCAACACAGCTCCTACTCTCAAGTGCACAAAGCATAAAGATGACTTATCTGTACTTAAAAATCCTAGGAATTACAAAAATTCATATTTCAGTTTTGAAACTTCTTTCCTCATCACGGAACATTCGAGATTACTTAGATTTGCCAAGCCAGTGGGTCCCAATATCTCCTTTTGAATTTCGATGTTCTAATGTTCAGTTTTTATTCTAATAGATAAAGTTATAAAGCAAAGGATATATATGTACATATATATGTATATGTGTATATGTATGTACATAGATGATATGTGATAGCATTTGATATATGAAGAAATACTAGATAATCATATGTCTTAAAGTTTCAAATATATAGGTACATTGAGTGTCCAGAGCAGAGAGGCAGGGGTCAAGCAGAGAAAACCTTGGGAACGGTGTGTAAAGATGTGAACAGAGTCGGGAAGGGACCTGGGGGGGGGGGGGGGGGAAGGGAGGGGGGGGGGGGGGGGGGAAGAAAAGGAGACCCTGGTTGGAAATAACTATGAAAGGGTTAAGCACCGTTTAACCAATGAAGATTTAAAACCATGCTAAAGACATTCAGGACTAATCTAAAATGGAGGGACTCTACCTGTTGGAGTCTGATTTCTGTCGCCACCATGACACCGTGAGAGAAATGCGGAGGGGAAAGGTCTATTACACCTTCCTGCTATGTCTATCAAAATTTCTGAGTGCTGGGGGTTATGTTTTGAGCACTTTACAAAAAGGCAGTGTTCTCACACTGTTATAAGATCATCTTGAGTTTGCAGAGAAAACAGAGACTATCATATAAAGGGAAGACATGGAAGCAGGACCAGACCCAGATAGCCACAGGCTCCTCTGTCTCCAGCAGCTTCCAGCTGTCTCTCATAGGAAACCCACCGCTGGGATCTCAGAGGCGAAAGGGACGTGCATTCATTAAGATGCAGTTGTAAGTGTGAGTGTATGAGAGTGTATGCACGTATGCGTGTGTGATACATGTATGTTCATATGTGAGTATATGCATGTGCATGAATGTGAGTATGTGTGCATGCATGAATGTGTGTATATATGCACGTGTCTGAGTGTATATGTGTGTGTGAGTGTGTATATATGTACATGTATGAGTGTGTATGTACACATATGAGCGTGTATGCATATGTTTGAGTGTGCATGCATGCATTTGAATGTGTATGCATGCATGTGTATGAATGTAAGCATGTGTATATGCACAAATGCGACTGTGTATTCATGTGTATGAGTGTGCATGTGTGTGTGTTTGCACGTCTGTTTACAACATTTATAGTCTTAACCGTAATTCATAGAGACAGTAGAGAACAAATCACAGGCAAGGTTCTAACAGGGACGGTGCCCCAGGAGCTTGAATTCCTGGGGAGAGCGGTTGACCTGAATGGAAGAAGAACTGAGCTTCCAGTCCCAAGGCCCATGTCCCCTCACTGCCTCAGGGAGAGTTAAACTGTCCCTCCTTGGTGAGATTTCGAGCTTGCTGTGTCAACCTCATCCCTTGCAGGTTCTATTCTGCGCTGCTGTGGGTAGCAGCACAGTGGCTCGCTGTGTTAACCTCATCCCTTGCAGGCTCTATTCTGCGCTGCTGTGGGTAGCAGCGCAGTGGCTCTGATTGTGCCTTTCTCTCCCTAAATAAATGTGCCACAGCGACTTACAAACCCACTTTGCTGCTATTCTTATTCTTGAGGTTTGTTTATTTGCTTTTTAAAATACATTGCATTGTCTTACTTAAAAAAAAAAAATCTTCAATAAAAATAATTGCAAGGAGGTGGGGAAAAAATCGATGACCTGTAATTTATATTTCAATAGAGAGACTAAAATAAGCTGCTTTTATTTTTGATTTAGCTTAGAGGATGGTTTTAAAGCCCTCTCTTGACAGCTACTACAACCCTATGCTAAGGGAAGAGCTGCTGGCGGAGACTCTCACTCTCCCAAAATATCAATAAAATGAGCAAGAAAAATTAGCTTCACAGCAGGCCACTTTAATGAGACACAGAAGCAAATTGGACAAGGCGGGTAATATGATGCCTTTCGGAACGAACCAGAGAATAGAATTAGTAAGTATAAAAGAAGACCCTTCGATGTCGAATTCCGACTCCCAGGGTGGGAACACAGTCCTATGTCACTTTACAGAGAGGGGCAGGCGGGCGTGCAGTTACAGGTGTGGAAGATGCACTTTCAGGATGTATTTATGTAGATAGATGCAAATGTGACCATTATGCTGGTCTGTGCAGAACCCAGTTTGCTTTCAGTATCAAAGCCACAGCAAATCCATGTTATTACTATGACTTAAATTTCCATGACAAATAAAAACAGGGTCTGCCTGGCTCTTAAATGTAATCCAACACCCCCCAAGTGGACAAATCAACTCCTTTCAAAGAGATGATACCTCCTCAAGCCTACCAAAGAGCTTCTTACAGCGACTAGTATCAGTTACATGAAAATTAAGGACATCTTCAGGATTACAAAGATATTTTCCAGTAAGGGAAAAATGTAATAAGTTACACAAACTTTTTCCTTTTTCAGCTGAGGATGTGGGGCACCACCATAACCATATGCTTTAACATCCTGAGAGAGAGAGAGAACAATATGTTCTGAGTAAGTATTGTTAGATCCATTCTCACTCCAAGGATCAAATGACACCAGGAGGGCCTGGGCTGTCTGTAAAACTTTATGCTGCTATACTAAATTCTCACCTCCAATCAGTTCCTCGGAGACAGGTTTTCATAAGAGACGCTTCAAAAGAATCTATTCCCACTGTTGTTTGGGTATTGTCTCCATAACACTATACAACATGACTGTGATTTGTCTCCCACTGCTGGGATCAAACGGAGGGCCTCACCATTCGAGGAGGTAAGCTCTCTCCTACCCAGCCACATTCAGGGCCATCTTGCCACACAATTCATTTGGGTCAGATATAAGCAATTTGCATCCTTCATCTCCTGTAGCCAACATTTAATCATTGCATATATTCTATATCCGGGATTATACCAAAGATAGATAGTTTTGACAAGAAATGAAGATCAGAGGGGAAGAGTCAGAACACACCACTTCTGGATGCCAAGTGTGTTCTAGGCAAAAGGAGCTCATCAATTCCTCTATAGATGCATAGGAAGCACAGATCTGACGAAGCATGCTATGCAGTGCTGTCTTCCCACCCCCACTGTGGTCCCAAGGCTGTATACACATCCCTGGGAATTTGGAGCACTGGCTGAGCAAGCTAATGAGGTGGGCAGTTGTGTGGACCACAGAAAGCATCCCAGGAGAAACAGTGACATAAGCTCCCAAGAGCCATCTGAAGACAACAGAATTTTCACAGGGCAGCCATGTTTTTAAGACTGTTTCCAGACCTGGCAATCTCCCACAGTGGCTTGCACCAGGAGTCCCTGAGAAAGAAAGGACAAACATGAAACAAAACAGGCTATTTTATAAAACCCATGGGCACTGTGGGAAATAAGGTAGGTCTTCTCAGCAATGCACACACCAGGGGGAAACCTGAGGAGGAGCAGAGGTGACTCATGCCTGTGAAGCATCACTTATTAGAGCAGTAGGAGACAAGTCAGTAAAAATGGGGAGAAAGCCTACAAGTGCCGTATAAGCCAGAGCCAAGCTCCTCTGTAAAGAAGAGACAGGGCAGAAGATTTGCTTTCCAACGTAAGGAAAACCATATTTTACCTTCAGAAGTACATACACACCAAGAGAAAGGGAGGCTCCGCGTGTACCTTCCAGACCTGTCACACGACCTTGTTGGCATCTTTCTCACCCTAACCCTGTCTCCCAACATACGCACAGGCTTAAATTTGAGAGATGAAACTTGAAAGTTAGTGAAGGCACACAGGAAACAAGAGCCACGAACTTGCAGGCAGTCTAGGGCAGACAGACACAGGAGGGAGTTGGAGAAAGTTGTGGAGAGGAAAATGTAAATACAGTACTCGCATGTGAAATTAAAAAAAATAAATAAATTGAACAAACAGAACATAGATTTGACACGCTCAGCAAGCTGTGAGGCAATGGAGAAAAGCAAGCGAGATATTGAATCAGCTCACAAGTGCCATCCCCAGGCTACAGAATAGTGCCATTTTAGCTCCTGGTGTTGAGTGATCAAGGATGTAGCATAAGGTACTATGAGGTATGTGAGGAATGTCATCTGCACCCACACTTATAGAGAAGGAAATGTCCCCCTTTAAGGATAAAGTGGGTCCTGAAGAGGGGATCAATGCTTCTGAGGTTTTCTAGAGAGGGATAGAGGTCCAGGGGGAAAGAGTGGACCGTTCGTAGGCACAGTAAGAGAATAGAGCAGCGGGTAGGGGGACTACTAGAGAAGCATATGGGTGGGGAGTGTGCTTGTGTGTGCATGTGTGTGCATGTGTGTGCTTGTGTGTGCATGTGTGTGCTTGAGTGTGCATGTGTGTGCTTGTGTGTGCATGTGTGTGCATGTGTGTGCATGTGTGTGCATGTGTGTGCATGTGTGCTTGAGTGTGCATGTGTGCTTGTGTGTGCATGTGTGTGCTTGAGTGTGCATGTGTGTGCTTGTGTGTGCATGTGTGTGCATGTGTGTGCATGTGTATGCTTGTGTGTACGGATAGGTGCATGCACATACGTGTGTGTTTGTATGTGTGTGCACATAAATATGGCCAATGATAGGAAAGCAGAACAAAATCCTGGCCCCAGATACATATTGTATGCTGTGATGGTTAACTTGGTCAACTTGACATAATTGAGAACAGTTTAGGAGACAAAGCTCTACACATGCCTGTTGAGGGGCAGTCTACATGGAGTTAACTGAAGTGTCAAGAGCCATCTTGAATATGAGTAGCATTTTCCTATGGGCTGGGGTCCCAGGAGAGTGAGGAAGAAAGCAAGCTGAGCATGAGCCCTTACCTCTCTCTGCTTCCTGGCTGTGAGTGTGACCAGCTTCCTCACAGTCTTGCTGCATCGACCTCCCCCCATGGTTGGCTGGACACTCAAGCCAGGAGTCAAAACAATCCCCTCTTCCCTGTGATGTTTTCATCAGGAAAGGAACGAACATACAGGCTGTAGTAAATTTAGGCTTAAGAAGTCCTAAAGAGGCTGTCGAGGTTTGACTATAAAGGCTAATGGGTTT
The DNA here is from genome assembly GCA_019843965.1 of Rhynchomys soricoides. NCBI lineage: Eukaryota > Metazoa > Chordata > Mammalia > Rodentia > Muridae > Rhynchomys > Rhynchomys soricoides. The sequence goes on along the minus strand of JADRCH010000203.1, from coordinate 208,498 downwards.
GAATTTGGTCTCCAGTTGGTGGCACTGTGTGAGGAGTTTGTAGATACTTTGGGATGTACAGGCTAGCCAGAGAAAGGGTGCTGCTGGGGACAGACTCTGGGCGGCCCCGCTCCCTGTCCTGAATCAGCTCCCTCCTCTGCAGAGACCTAGGCAGATGATCCTGGGACTTCCCAGCACTATTTCTGATGCCAGGGCCTTCCCTGTCTCAGGAGTAAACCTTTCCTGCCTTTGCTGACAGTAAGGAGGAAAATGAGCAGTAAGGAGCCACAGAAAGATTTCAGGCCGTGGGGTGAGCTGGTCACACTTCATCTAGAGACTTTCAGTCTGAAGAGATAAAAGGAAACAGGCAAAGTCAAGTCAGCAAGGACCACAGTTCACAGAAACAGCCCAGAGCGTCCCTTCTGACGGGAAGAAGGAAAGCATCTGATGGAGAAGAATTCAGGGGTCACTACCACTACCATCTCTACTGCAAAGATAATAGGGAGTTCCAAACAAAGACAAAGAAATCTCAACCCAAACGAATCAGGAAGATGGGAATCGGTTGTTTAGATGTAGTAATATATGCAATGTGGCATGTTGCTATCCCCTCTGGAAAAAGCGCTCTCTCATGCAAGGTGGGATGAGACCCTCACAACTCCCACATAATTCACAAATCTCCAGAGGTGCTTAGCAGAGGCTATATAGTGGTCAACAGTTGCTGGCAGGAGGAGACTCCTCCGGGACGGTGATGCCAGTCTCATAGGGAACTGGATGGATGAAGCTCCCCCGAGTCCTCATTCCTGCCTGAGTCAGCTTCCTGGTGATGCCACTATCCAGATCGCCTATGCTCCTGTCAGGGACCCCCCAAAACTCATCGCTTCCTACCCCTCCCCAAGCCAGATGTGCTTGAAATTGTTTCTTTGGTCTGTTAGTGATGTTCTATGTGAGGTGGATGGATCTGTCCATACCTCTTGAAGAAAAGTCACTTGGCATCATGGAAAGAGAATTTTCCCAAAAGCATGAGAAATTTCATCAACTCTGAGAGAAAGGGATTCTCTATCTTCATTCCCAAGCCCCCCACAGGACTTTTATTAAAAGCACAATAGGAGTCTTAATAAAAATTAGGGACTTCCTTGTGAAGCCTCAATTTATATTTTAATTTGCTATAGCAGTTATTAAAGAAGCTAAGAGCATGAAAGAGAAGATGTGAGAGATTGTGTGTGAGAGAGAACAAGAGAGAGAGAAGGAGACAGAGAGGGGAAGAGATAGAGAGAAGTGGAGAAGAAGAGAGAGAGGGAGAGAAAGACAGAGACAGAGAGACAGAGAGAGGGGGGAAGAGGAAGAGAAAGAGGGAGAGAGACAGAGAGGAGGAGGAGGAGGAGGAGGAGGAGGAGGAGGAGGAGGAGGAGGA
>JADRCH010000203.1:154328-207098 GCA_019843965.1 Rhynchomys soricoides | reverse complement strand
GAGGAGGAGGAGGAGGAGGAGGAGGAGGAGGAGGAGGAGGAGGAGGAGGAGAAGAGAGAAGAGAGAAGAGGAAGAGAAAGAGGGAGAGAGACAGAGACAGGGACAGAGAGGCCAGCCTGTGCTCTTCACAGCCATGCCTGGATGCTCTCTGTCTCCTGCTCTCCCTTCCTATCAGCCATCACTCCATGCCATCTTCTCACACATGTACACACTTGAGTTTTGAGCCATAAATCTTGCTGAGTCTGTCAACCGACAGCCTAATAACATGAAAGGGATATCTGCAAACAAGATGGTCTCGAGCCGCTGCTCATGACCCCGAACAAATCAGGGCTGAGCTCCCTTTGCAGTTGAAAGTCGCCCCTTTAATCACATAACCGGATGCATTGAAGTGACACTCAGGAAGAAACCCAGAGGTCTCCATCGTCTTGCTATCTGCGGGGCTCATTTACTCTCTCCCTAACAAGTAAGTTGAGCTTGTCATATTTTGAGTCCTAATCAAAGTATAAATGAGAGGCAGCTGATAAGCCAGCCTTCTCTTCTAGGATTAGTCATTTGCAAGGAACGCAGTCGTTCCCAGCTTTCTACCTGGTAACCATTGAGAAGTATTCAAATGGCCACATGCAGAGGTTAAGGGCCATGGCAGTGGTTATCAATCTTGCCCGCACAAAGGATGAACCGTCGCCATTGGACATCTGTTGTTAGGACAGAGGAGCATTTTAGTATTTCAGTGCAGATTTTGAGCTCAAAAGCAACTGTACTGACCAGAACTTCTGAGTGTGTAACCCCGGTCACTTATAAACCTCCAAAGTACTATCAGAAATTTAGCAGCCATTAAGAATAAGAAAGTATCCCTAAGAATTACCCACAATCTGCTGGCTACAGAAAACAGTGCTCCAGAAAACATAGGGACTATCTGGATGAGGAAGGTAGTTGGCATGTAGACATGAGGGAAATAATATGTCCTCCTAAGTTAGAATCCGGTGAAGTGGCACTCAGATATCTATAAGTTTTAATAAGTGTGAGATTCACTACCTTTAAAATATTTATCTATTCATATCTATGTAATCATATTCATACAGGAGTGTGTGTGTGTGTGTGTGTGTGCATGTGTGTGTGTGTGAGTGAACATGTATGAGTTCATATGCACCACATCTATGCAGAAGTCCAGAGAAGATAGAAGTGGCATCAGACCCTCTGGAACCAGAGTTACAGGTGATCTAATACAAATCCTCTGCAGGACTACCCAGTGTTCTTAGCCACTCAGCCTTCTCTCCAGCCAGATACACTGCGTTTCAAGAGCTACGCTGAAACCTTAACAGAGAGATGACTTCTCTCACTGTGCCAACTCCAGATGACATTATCATTATTATTCGGGGTGGCAAGGAGTCCCTGGAGTTTTCACTGGGACCATACCAGTTACTATTGCAAATGCAGGAAGAAAGAACAGGGAGAGGAAAAAAAAAAAAAAACAGCACAAAGAAAAATCAGAGAGAGACCGTTTCTTGCCTTGAGAGATGTTTCTCAGTGAACAAAATCACTGAACATTTATGCTAGTCTCCTGCTTTTAGAACAGATGCCCAACGCAGACCTCTTTATAAACTGACATCAACTAACCCCAGATAAGGAGCCCACAACAGGGAGCTGGAGAGATGGCTCAGTGGTTAAGAGCACTGACTGCTCTTCCAGAGGTCCTAAGTTCAATTCCCAGCAACCACGTGGTGACTCACAACCATCTGTAATAGGATCCTATGCCCTTTTCTGGTGTGTCTGCAGACAGCTACAGTATACTCATATAAATAAATTAAATCTTTCTTCTTTTAAAGGAGCTCACAACAGACCAATGCACAGATACTACCAGATCCAATGGGTTTATTGGGGTCATTTATAGGAGCAAAAACGACTCAGTGACAGTTGCATCACCAAAGCCCACCCCATCATGCCTGACAGCCTCCCTGTGGACTAAGAACTTAGAATCATTCCCCCATTCATTCCCTGGAGGACCGTGACAAGGAGAAGACTGTTAGGATCATCCCACTTTTCAGCTGAGGGAAGTGAGGTAAGCTGGAGGTTAAGTAACTTGCTTAAAGACCCATAACTGGCTAATTGAGCATTAAAGCAAATTAGTTCCAAAGACCCCTTTTAACCGCTGCAGTACTGTATAGAGGGGTCACCCAGAAAAGTCATCGTGAAGACCCTACTAAAATACCAGTGTGGTGTTTCTTTAAATCCACTATGATACTTTCTCCTGGCTGCCTAAACTAACGATCCAGAGCCTTGAGTGTTTGAGCAACCTAGAAACAAGTGCAGAGGTTCTCATCACCATGGTTTTCCCCCTCGCAGACCCCATGGTTTGGACTCATAGCAATGCTTTAATTTTCATGTTTAAAAATTATTTCTATATTAGGGAACTCACTGTGTTCAACTCCTTCTCCCGAATACGTGCTGCGGGGGGCTCTTCAGATGCCGTTCATCTAGATAATGCTGTACAATTTTAGCTTGAAAGCTAAACAATAGGTCCGATTTTCATTATTCGCTTGGGACAATAAAATTAATAACACTCAGCAGGGTCTCCAGGCTCCCGATACACCAGTCACCTAAGCTTTCCCACTCAAAAGACACACTGCTATAATTGACCCAGGACTATGTTTTAATTTGTGCGTCCCCACGGGATCCTTGCCAGAACACCAGATTAAAACCAACCCTGAATAGCTTTGCCATTTGTCTCAAGGGTAAATGTGGGGTTTAATTTTGCAAATGGTGTAGGGTTCCCACTAAATACTGGGGCAGTCCAAGACAAGGCTACAGTACTGATAAGGGCTACCTTGAGGATTTAGTCATCAGTCAACAGCACTGAGTGTTGCCATAGCTCAGAGTTATGGTGACAGTGTCTTTACGGAAGACCTAGCTTCAAATATTATGTCATCTTCAGATCAAACCAGGGGACAGTATGGTCACCATAGTTTATCCAGACAAGAGCTAGATAAGAGTCAGATGATGACTAAATAAACACAGAAATTGAGTATAACAGATAATCTTTTTAATACAGATTCAATTTGCTCTGTCTGTGTGTGCATGTGTGTGCACTCGAGCACACATGTGTTAGTTGGCGCATGTACACATGTAAGTACATATATGTGGACAACAGGAGTCAGCCTCAGTAACTCTCTACTTCTTTCTTCCTTATGACATCCCGTCCCTGACCCTCCCTTGAGTGGGAGTTCTGCTTTACTGGAGCTTGCACATTCAGCTCAGCGGGCCAGCCACCCCGTGAGGTCACTTCCTGTCTCTTTTCCTCAATGTTGAAGCTACAAATGTATACCACACCTGGCTCTTCAAAGTGGCTCTTCTGGGTACTGAACTGGGGTTTCCATGCTTGCATGCTGAGCACTCTACAAAAGGAGCCATCTCCTTAGACCTCATTGGTGGCTCCTTAGTGAAAACAGTTAGAAATGAGTTACGGAAGTCCGGACAGTGTGGTAAACAGCTGCTGTGCCCAAGAATTTCAAGAAGTAGTTTGAATGACTGTCCCAGACAAAAGGGGTGGCCCCCATGTTTCTTTCAGACATGTCGTGAGCCGGAATGTACACGCCTTCCTCTTTAGTCTGTTGTCTTTCCTGAGACAGGGTCTCTCTGCATAGCCCTGCTCTCCAGCTTGCTATGCAGAGCCGTGAACTTGTAGTACGCCCTTGCTTCTGCCTTCCGAGTTTTGCCATTACAGGTGTCTGCCTTTTTCACATGTCAGTCACTGATGTTTGAAGTTGCTGATTACTTTAAAGATGGTATTAAAGCATCAAGTGGGGCAGACTTGGTCTTCTACCAAAGCTTCTGTTTAAAAGAACAACCACAACATAAAAGACGAGCCTACAATTTTAAAATGACTTGCTTTCCTTGTAGGAAACATATGAGTAAAATAATTAAATTATTTTGGAACTATACTGTCCTATACACTCCCCTCTGAAAGAGTTTTCATCTATGGCAGATGGGGACATGTTAAAAGAGATAATATCCCTCTAATATCTGTAGCTGGTTTCTCTATCCAAGTGTGTGGATCTTCAAATGTTTACCCCCACAGAATTCCTTTTTAAAAAGGCTCGTGAGAGAGAATGAGAATTAAAGGACTAGCTCAGAAAATGTCATCTCAATAATATAATTTAATAAAAAGCAATATGAAAGAGATAAGAATTATACTCTACACAGAAAAATAATTTAGCAAAAGTGGTTGGTCAACATGCATATACATACACACATGTATATATATGTACACACACACACACACACGTAGCAGTAGTAGATTAATATAATCTAATCTCCCCAGTGACAGCTGTGCAAGTTCCTCACTGACACCCAAATGCTCTGGATTTTCAAATGAAAGACACACACACACACACAAACACACACACACACACACACACACACAGAGCCTTTTATTTAATATGCCTTTGTCAGCTCAATGGCTCGGCCACTCCCAACCCTCCATGTTGCTAACACCTCCCCTCTGATACCCCTGAATTATTACTTACTGAAACCTATATCCTATCTTTGCTACCCCAGACCCAATGTGGGGGAGCTGGGGCCCCTCTTCCTGGCTCTTACATCACTGCACACTCTCCTACAGCTCTCAATCCTGCATTGTATTCCTTTCTGGCAATGGCAATTCGCTTTCTCCCTCAGTCTCCTTGCCCATGAATTCTCACGTCCTGCTTCTGTCTCTCTGCCCAGCCATTGGCTGCCAGCAACTTTATTTACCAATCAAAGTCAACTGGGGACAGGGACCCTTAACATCTTGCATGCAGATATGTGGGCTCCCAGGTAATTTGGGGAGCTGGATTAACACAAGTATTATTAGAAACAATCCAACACACACACACACACACACACACACACACACAATGTCTGTGTGTGTGCGTGTATGTATATATGTATACATTTAAACATTTATATAGAGAGAAACACATATACATACACGTACACATACATATAGATACACAATCAGGGTGCTCTTAAGTCTAAACATTATGCCAGAATATAAAATATAACTGACTAATGGTGCTTAAACCATGAACCAAATCAATATTTAAGATGTCAAACTCAGTTTATATAACTGAACAGTGTCTAAAAAACAGAAAAACAAAAGAACTGATGGCAAAGAGGCAGGTTTACATTCCCCTTTTTTCCCACAGAAATAGTGCCCTGCTAAGTTCATTTAACCATGAACTGAGTGAGGATTCTGTCATACTGACTAAACTAATAATCACTAATCATTTAAGGGGAGAGGAGGCCACATTTGACTCCACAGTTCTAGGACAGCAGTCAAAAGCCATCTTTGAGTTTTTACTTTGCCTCTTGCTCACGACTCAAGCTTCAAAAGCAAAAACAAGTATCAAATGAAACGCAAGCCAAAGAGAAATCGGTGATGTTGCTGGCTCCCTTGGCAGGTACCTGTCTTTCAGTCTGTCTCTCTGTCTCCGTCTCTGTCTGTCTGTCTCTCTGTCTCTGTTTCTGTGTCTCTGTGTCTCTGTCTCTGTTTCTCCGTGTCTCTATCCCTCTCTGTCTGTCTCTCTCTGACACTATATCTCTCTGTGTGTCTATGTCTCTGTATTTCTGTCTCTGTCTTTGTCTGTCTCTGTGTCTCTGTCTTTGTCTGTCTCTGTGTCTGTCTCCCTGTGTTTCTGTCTCTCTCTCCTCCATGTTTCCCATTCCTTCTCACTCTGTTTTATATCTGGAAAGATCTCTGACAAGTAAGTCCACATTTGGAAGGCATGGTTCCTGAGGTAGCATTTTGTGAGGTGGTAGAAGTTTTAAGATTTTGGCCTAATGGCCTGACGAAGGAAAAGTTTAAGATAAAAATATAATTCCATACAAATTACAAAACTTATTTCATTATAAGTTTGTGTGTAATGGCTAGTGGGAAGCCTCAGTAGGTATAGAAGCTTTCCTGCCGATCCTGATTGCTGAGTTCTATCTTCAGGACCCATATGGTGAAGAGTGAACCAACTGATACAAGTTATTCTATGACTGCTACACACACACACACACACACACACACACATACACACACACACACACACACGAATATACACACTCAAACACACTTTCATACACACACACACGAATATACACACTCAAACACACTTTCATAAAACACATGTACACACTTGCATGCACACACTCACTCACAGGCATGTACAGAACACATATACTCAAACACACACACTCAACACATTTGTACACAAACACACAAACACACACAATTAATTAAAACAATATAAAATGCTTAATGTATTTAGAATTACATGATTATACTTCATTTGCTAGTGTCATATCACACATATATTCTGTTGTAAGAATTTCAGGGGCTTTTTTACATAGCAAGAATAAACACTGAAGTAGTTAAAATAATCAGAATAATTTCACCCCCAACCTTTTCATCTCCCAATTCCCTGGAGCCCGAGCAAGCATGACATAGGAGACAGAAGCATGCTATTCTCTTAGCCCCAAGATCCAGTGTCTTTGAGCATGAACACTTCACCATTGGGTGACGGGTGGTCTGAAGTGTGAAGAGCAACATTCCTCACACTCTGTGACATTCGATACAACCTGTCTCTGGCCCAGATTCCCACCTGATGAGACTGAAGGAGCAGATGACGAGCCACAGCCGATGCACCTGTGTGGTTGCTTGCTATGCATGGGAGGGTCGGTCCACTTAAAAGGCGTGAAGAGAAGAGGAGGGGGAGGAGGAGGGGGAGGAGGAGGAAGAGGAGGAGGAAGAGGAGGAGGAAGAGGAGGAGGAAGAGGAGGAGGAGGAAGAGGAGGAGGAAGAGGAGGAGGAAGAAGAGGAGGAGGAAGAAGAGGAAGAAGAGGAGGAGGAGGAAGAGGAGGAAGAGGAAGAGGAAGAAGAGGAGGAGTCACATTGTAAGTTTTAACATTCACTCTAGACCAACCTTATTACGGGAATCCCCATGTGGCGTTCATTTCACCAAAATGCCAGTTAAAGAGTGAATACTTATTCATGAGTCCACTGCCTTGTAGCTCAGCTTTCTGCCCACCAATCCTATTTAAGCTTATGGTACTAAGGGTAACCACTCTGTTCACTGTATACTTATTCCTATCTTTTAATGTATGCATCTCTACCTACTGTGCACTATCAGCAAGTTTTTAAAACATCCCGTGCCTCCGATCCTACCTCTTCCCACAAGGTTCATAATGGGACCTTCCTTCTTGAGCTTCAGTGGCTATCACAAGAGTCAGAAATGGAGAGAACCAAGAACTCCTGGGGTAGGAGAAACACTTAAAGCACATGAGTTATTAACATGAGTTAATATTATTGTCTCTCTATAATTTACAGAGTCCACTGAATGAGGCCCTTACTTCCACAAGGCAGCAATGAAGAGAGAGCATCCTTATCCTTGAAGAGCTGAAAGGTCAGAGAGGAAGAAAGAGGCACGGAGTAATCAGAGCAACAATAGCATCTTGCATAAGTCTGCCCCATACAGACCGTTGCCCAGAAGGTATGCATACAAACTTGGTCATGTTGAACGCTGAGAAGGTCAGCTTTAACTGTCAACTTTACATAGCCATCAATCACCTTGGAGGAGAGTCTTTGAGAAGAATTATCTAGATTGGAGTAGCTAGCGGACATATCCATGTGTGATTGTGGGAAGATACAACCTGCAGGTGGGTGACACCACTCACTGGTTTGGCCCTCAACTATACAGGAGAAGAGAAAGCTACCTGCACAATGGGCATCCATGTCATGATCCCCTCTCTGCTTCTGACTTTGGACGTGACTAGCTGCTTCATGCTCTGGCCATGACTCTTCCCCAGTAATGGACTGTAACTGTGAATACAAACTAACTTGAAGCCCTGTCCTCTAAGTTGTTTATTGCTGGGTGCATATCACAGCAACAAAAAACACAAACAGGGCAGATTGACACAGTAAGTTACTAGTCGATTGGGTTGAGGACTTGGTTGGTTGGTAGAGTGCTTAGCTAGTATGCAAGGAGCCTTAGGTTTGATCCCCAACAGCACATACAAGATGTGGTGGCATGTATCTGTAATGTAAGCACTCAGGAGGCGGAGACAGGACAACTGGGAATTCAGGGATGTCCTTGGATATTCATCAGGTTCAAGACCAATCTGGGCTACATATAACCCTGTCTCAAAAATATCACGGAAGAAAACACACCCTCCACTTACAAACTAATGGATGGCATGACTACAATGCCTCCTGGGAATGCTGTCCACCATGTTTTATGAATAACTGCCATTAAAACACAGTAAAGAGAAGTCAGCAAATAGCAAGTAAAAGGGGAAAGGTGTGAGCAGACCATGAAGGACATCATTCACAGGACATGGGTCATAACTCAGGGAGACACCCGTGCCGAACGTCCTGAGTAAGAGAGGCCCATTTGTAGCTTCGGGCTTATTTAATAACATTAGGAAGGAATGCTTAAGTATACACAAGAAACACCAGCGGCATAAATCAGACACCAGTCCACATATTTCAAAATCAAAGCTGTAAAGCACAATGATTTGTGGGAACAACCTAACAGCTCTCATATATTATCACCCTTTTCTGAGAATACTTAAGCATATTAGTTACCCAAATTAGGATTTTGTTGCTGTTGGAGCCAAAGAGAAAAAAGAAATGCATGGGAGCTGGTCTCTCCTCACCTGCAGGATGCTTCTAGGGGAGCAGAGCGCCTGCCAGCATTGCTGAAGAATAGATGGCATACCGAAATCTGATTCAGTGGAACCATTCTTAATACCAGAATTATTAGGGAAAAATTCCAAATTTTCAGTTTCTAATTTCCCTTAACATAGACGAGTACTTCCACAAAGAATCTAAGAGCATATTCTAATTCTAACATACAAACGTCAACAACATAAACATTTGCATTTTTCATGAGCATTACGTATTTCTTTTTCCATATTTAAGCTCGATCTGTTTTAAGATCCCATCACACTGGTAGGAAACAGAAACCCACAAAGCATGTCTGCCCATCACACGGGTGTCTGTCACCCTGCCCAGTTCCCCTTCATCTCTTCAGAGCACTAGCAATGTGACTTTATTCTTGCTTGACCTATGGTTCCCCAACTAGCCTCAGAGTTTCATAAACATCAGACTGTGCCTAATGTTTTAGGCAATAGAGCAGACTGCCTGTCAAACGCTGTGACTATCCCTCCAAGCACAGTAATTTTCTTAGCCTAGAGGAGGGTTAATTAGCAATAAAGAGCTGTTTCAAGGATTAAACAAAACACACATGAAACAGCTGAGCAGGGCCCAGCCCTCCAGGATTTGATTTTAAATATCATTCACTATTATCATTATGTGTCTACATTGTATGCCCTGGCACCACACAAGGTCTGGTACACAGGGAGAACTTCCTAATGGTTTCTACATTTTGTGATGGAGGAATTGTAAGAAACAGATCCTGCTTCATACTTAGGTTTTTTAGAGATGAATAACTTATATGTGTCTCATTGCGGCATGCAGTCAAGGAGATTCCATAAGAAAGGCAGTAAAAAATGTCATCATGTCAGAAGAAATACAGGAATCAACAAAAATAAGATCAATAAAGGGAAAACGTTGAAGGAAATTCTAGGCTATAGAATCATTAAGACTTGAAAACAGGCAGGGGGTGGTCACACACGCCTTTAATCCCAGAACTCAGGAGACAGAGGCAGTCAGGTCTCTGTCAGGTCTCTGTGAGGTTGAGGCCAGTCTAGTCTACAGAGTGAGTTCCAGGATAGCCAGGACTATACTTTGTCATAGTAGGTCGAGTACCTGAGACATGAAAGTTAAGAGCGCTTGTGGTCAGCCCCATCTCGAGGATGCTGCTTCATGGGTTTTTATTTCTGGTAGCACAAAAGAACCTACAGATCAAACAGGGAAAACTACCCCGGAGGTCTTACAGGCTTTTTGTCCAGGCTGCTCTTAAACTCCAGGTATAGCTGAAGATGCCCTTGAACTTCTGAGCCTCCAGTGCTCACCTCTTAAGAGCTAGGATTGCAAGGTATGGTACTATAGCCAGTGTACATGGTGTTGGGGACCAAATCCAGGACTCTGTGCATGTTGAGCAAGGTCCTCCATCACTCCTAGGAAATATTTAATAGTATATTTATTACTACAATTGATTGAGATACAGCAGTAGCAAGCTGCCTACACAGAGAGCAGGGAGACTGAGGTCTCTCCCACAGCTTCTGAGCTAGAACACAATTCCTAAGTCTAATTGTTAACTATGATCTCCAAAGAGAGCAAGAGAAAGTTAATTTGTAGCTAGGAATAAAATGATTGTATCAAAGAAAAGTATCAGTCTACTGATACTTTTACAAAAGTAAAATACAAAAAGGTATTTTCTTCGGATCTTCACTTCCTGGCTTGTTTGTACAGTATGTGAGATGGTGGATTTTTTTTGGGGGGGGGGGTCAGGATTTATCTATATATTAGTTTAAATTTACATTTCTACCCATGACCTCCCACTTATCCCCTGGTTTTATTTTCCTTGTGATTTACAGAACAATTACTGGGGCACTCTTTCTCCAAGTCTGTTATCACCTGTTCCTTCCGCATGGACCCTCCCCATTACCACCTAGAGGCTGTCTGCTGTTTGTTAATGGAGTCTTGCATTGTCTTCTGACATGAGAAAAATATCACCCGTGTCTTAGTCGCCAGCCCAAAATTCAATCTTAAAGAGTATGGGAAGCCCCTCCTTGTGAGGTCTACCAAAGCTTAAGGACAGCCTGAATTTGACTTTAAAATGGCCTATTAATATCAGTGCCAGCTCACAGAGTTCTAATGTAAAATCTGTGAGAAAAATCTTTATTATTACAGAGAAGGGGATATGCAACTTTTGCTGTTCTTATAGATTTTAATAGATTTTTAATCTACAGATGGCAGACTATGAATCTAAGTTCAAATGAGACACAAGGACAACTGAAGGGAAGCTTCTTCATCGGATTGCTGCTCGAGAATTATAACCCTGATCAAAGCTGGGCCTGACTTAGGTAGAAGACCTCCCCATTCTTCTCCACTTCTGGGAATGCTGCATGGCTTCCCATGCACTTAAACACACGAGCGGTCTTTTCAGAATGTGTCAGAAACCAAAACCACATTAGCTTCACCAGCCTTACTTGACATGGAACCCACAGGAAATATGATCCATGTGGAAAAAAAAAAAAAACAAAAAAAAAACCCTCTCCTACCTTGAAGGTCTACCCTGAACCCCTACTGCACCTCCCCTTGGTTTTGCCACAATAACTTCCCCAAACCCTTGCATCAAAGCTTGCTCTCACTCACTCACTCACTCACTCACTTCTCGAGGTTTATAAATATTCAGCCAAGGTTATGTACTGGCTGGAGGCTTGAAACTATAAATACTCACCGCACTCAATTTCCCTCAGACCTTCCTCTGTTGGAATAGCTGGTGAAAATAGAACCATATCCAAAGGCCCAGAAGCAGGGTCTTCACCACATCACACGAACCCACCTTTGCCGTGTAACTCTGTAGGTTTGAAAGTCTGGAAGTTCTCTACTGTCTGTCATACCTGATTTAAGTCACACTCAAGTTCCTAGCACATGGGAGAGTCTTCCTGTTAGTATCCCATCGATATATGTGTTCAGTTTTCTTTCTCAGTGCTGGGGATCAAACTCCAGGCCTCCTGCATATGAGGCAAGTGTTCTACCACAGAGCTACATCCTACCCTGATGGGTAGCTTAAACACCACACATAATACTGTACCGTGTAGGAACAAAGCATGTGAAAGTGAACACTGGACAGAAAGTACTGCTGTGATTGACTCTTCTCAGCCTTAGCAGGAGGATGCTCCTTCTGCCACCCAGCTCTTCCTTGAGGGAAACATGAGGCAGTGTTCAACATGGGGCCCCCAGAATCTGGGAAGGCAGACTTTCCAACCCCACAGGTGCACAGGGTCGCCCTGGTTTCAGTTGTAGGTTTTAGTTCTTACTCAATTCCCTCATCTCCATTTTCAGGCAGGGCCACTGTCCTTTCTTTCTTACTGGCCCTCTGCACTGTTTTTGCCACATGATAATTCCGTGTGAAGAATTATGGGACCAAAAACACCGCCCAAATATTAAGCCAGACAAAGAGGATTCCAAAACAGAGAAATATTCCCAAAGCTGAGCTTATCTGCAGACACACTACTTCTGATGTGGGAGGCTGGCTTCTCTTTCCCAGAGAATGTGTGCCTGGAAAAGAGGAAGCCTGGACAATGACGTAGCCACTCTAACTACCTGTGGCTCTCAGGCCGACAAGAGGGACATGTGACCGGGACAGTTTTCATCACAAATGTTTGCTTCTTTTAGACAAAGACCTTTTAAAAAAAAAAAAAAATTAAGAAACAGTGGCCAAAAATAGCATCACAATGCAAGGTTAAAACTCAGTTTCGAAAAACAACACAGAACTGTAAAATCTCATAAGTGTGACCCAGAAGTTCGATAATATTTACTGATGAAAGGGGAACACGTGCTCCCAAAGCCCTCGTATGGTTGTCTTTAGGTATATAAGTATCAATAAGTATGTGGCAAACAGGTCATCTAAATGTTGATCCGTAACGTCCTGTTAGGTAAGAGAAGATGCTAGAAGCAATGGTTTCGTTCTAGTGGGAAAACAAAGTAAATCTTAGAGTTAGGGGTACAGGAGTCTCCTCTTTGGGAACTCTTCCTTAACTCCTCCTTAACTGTAACTGTCCTTTCCATAAACGATGGGAATACAGCAAGACGGGAGAGAGGCGGCTTAGACGCCTTTCTTCCGGGAAACCATTAGGCGCCAACTCGAATGCCAGTAACTCCAGTGGGACTTCCATCAGCCTCAACGGATCAGATTGTTTCTGGAGCCCACTGCAGGTATCCGCAGGCTCTTAGACAGGCAGGCTTTCTGTGTTACTCACCTGAGGCCAGCCCTTATCCTTCATGTGCTGCCAAGAAACGCACTCTAGCAATTAGATTAGGACAAACCACCATGCCCTAAAACCTTACGTAAAGATGTGCTAAGATGCACCAGAATCAATTAATTATGGTATAACAATCTTGTGTTGTTTGTTTTGCTTTTTACATCAAGATTATAGAACTATGAGCTGGAGGAAGTAGATGGTAAGGGAGCAGGGATTGCAAAGCAGACTGCCTACCTTTGAGCAGAGGAATAAGAATCTTGTTTGGAGGAGTTTATATGAATTCTCTCTTTTCCTGCAATGCTTGAATGAGACAGGATGTGGCCTTGGGAGCATCTTGGCATAAGAGAATAAAAAAGGACGAATGGGTGAGCAGTTTTCCTGAGCAGCCCCTGAGCCAGGCTGCCTGTAACTCCCCTCAGTAGGATCTGCTTCTTACCCATCTCAGTGACCCCTGTTTTTTTCATTCACTGAGCGGCCAGTTGAGCTTCTGTGACACTCTGGAGTTTGTTCATTGTTTGGAAAGCTGGCCCCCTAGGACACTATGTCACACCAACCTCCCCATACCCAAAGGAGACTTTGCCTCTGGCTAGCTCTGCTGATGAAGTTTCCTACCTCAGTGTTCTCCTCAAGTCTCTGGAACCTTCCCTGCTTCTAAAAGCTAGCTAGTTGGAGCCTGACAAGCTCTGATTCTGCAAGGGACCATCTTCTACTACCAACTATGAGCTTCCACACATCGCTAAGACCTCATCCCATGTCATTATCATGGGGACTTGCGCCTGTACCCCACTCTCAGCCTTCCCTAGCCCTATGGCAATGGGCTTTTCTTGTGTCCGATACTTGTAGGGATCTAGAACTAGTTTGAAGGTCTAAATTCCTTGTTTATGTTCTGTTCCATGGACAAGATAAGAAGGTAATGAAGTGGAGAGGAAGAAACAGACCCAGAACCTGGCCGTAACCAACCAAAGCATGTTTTAGACTCTATGATATTGAGCAATCGCCGCTCCATCATAGAGAACTCAGAGGTGACTAAAAGTAACAGTCACACGATGCTGCCAAGAGCCATTTCCAACCAAGGATGATATGCAACGCCAACCCAACAGAGGACTCGTCATCAATGATCACAGAACACACCTACAATGCAGGCAGAATTCTGCTCTCAAGGCAAGGAGTTGTTCTCAGAAACTTCTCATTAAAACGAGTTTTAGTGGTAGGGCAGATATATTGAACTGTCAATGAAAAGAAGAGACGGGCAATCCTAGCCACATACACATTTAGAATGGAGAATACATTCAAAAGCCAGGACCCAGCCACAGCTCTCTGACTCATGGGCATAGACTTTCCATTCTATGTACTACCTTTGCCAGGGCAACTTGTAATATTAGTAAACAAATCAGGGCCAACTAACATTGAATTTTAGCTCTTATTCTTATTGAATAAATAAAATAACAACAATAACAAAGAACACAATTCAATTCCCACCCACTAAGAATGTAACAGGAAGGCACTCGAAACCAGGGTGGCTTTGGACTGTACGCATGATCTTTGAGAGCAAAATATCATGTGCAGTGCTCTTAATATAACTGGCATCCAATAAATGTTGATTTGATAGGATTTTATCTTCCTATAGATTACAAAAAAGAAAAAGAAAAAGATCTGGATCAAGCTATCTAACTTAAAACACAGCCATCAAAGTTATGACATATCAAAATGTTGCTCTTAAAATCAGAGACGCACCCTTCTGCCATGCACATCTGAATTCAATGTGTTCAACACAGGGAGAAAGAGATGGTCATGTGATGTAGACATGAGCCCCTTCACCCTGCTGCTAAAGCTTTTAATTGTAGATGAAGTCACGCTCTGCAAAGACCCCTATGAGCCCTTCATAAGTCCAGCAACTCCACTGCCCATCCCCTCCTGCCTCAGAAGCTCCTGCAAGGTAAGGAACACAAGTACACCTGAAGATCACCCCACAGTATAGCCCAGTCCTCCTCTGAGTTGCTGCAAGCACCATCACTGGCCTTTTTGCATACATTTCTGTGTGTGTGTCTTAAAGGGATGGAGAGCGTGAAATGGAGGCAGAGAGTAAATGCACAGAATGCAGGCAGGAGAGATGGCTCACTGGCAGAAGAGCTGGATGTCCACTCAGGAGCACCTGAGCTCAGACACCCAGCACCAGTGGAAAAGGCTGGCATGGAGGCACTCACCTGTAACCTCTCAGGGGCTCACTAGTCAGATGAGCTAACCAGTCACGAGCTCCAAGCTCAGAGAGAGACCCTGTCTCAAAAATAAGGGGGAAAGGTGCCAAGGAGGGCATCAAAAGTACAGGCACAGACATGTGAACACATGCACACGCGTGTGAGCACACACAAAAGTACAGAACACGCTACTAACAGACACTGAAATACAGTACATCTCTCAAAATTTACACCTCCATTTTGAAGAACACTCAATGCGCACTAGAGCTTGACACTAAACAGAGATTCACAAAGACTTCAGTGCCCTGTAGCCAACCACAGGTAACAATAAAACACAATGAATGAACAGAAATCGACCTTCAGTAAGGTGTCAGCGGGGAAGGAGAACGCAATTACCAGACTGAGAAAGTCATTTGGACACAGTGGCTGAAATCTTCCAAAGTCCTGGAGAATCTTCAACAACTACACAGGATCAGGAGCTTGTGTCCACACTCCATCGGAGCAACCAGGATCAACAATAAGTCCTACCTGCCACCTGCCAGGGTGTGGGTTCAGTCAGCCTCAGAGCACACATGGCCACCTCCAGAAACCACAGACCATGTGCTCTCGTCGGCTGCCTTCCTAAATGTTCCACACGAAGTGACTCCCATCTCTGAAGCCCCAGACACATTTCAGTCAAGATACTTAATGACAGCATCTTTCGTTTCTCCAGAGAATTATAATGATTATAATTCACACTGCAAAAATCATGAAATGTCAGTGCTGGGCTAATCTAAGCAACAAATGTCCAGGTGTTGGCAAGACCATTGTTGAATCTGGGAATCCTCCTATCATACCTATTTTGTCTTTTATTGTCTTTTTTTTTTTTTAAAGAAATTGACTCAATTGTAGTAATTAAAACACATTATAGTAGGTGCAAGTGAAATTTGGAAAACTGCCAATGTTTGCCACAACTTATAATTTTCTTTTTTCAGAGGAAAAAAGGTAGTTTTGACATCTTTGTGCAAAACAATCACTAACAGTTACTTACAATTTCTGGAAAATCACTGTTTTAATCATGACCTTTCAGCTGTCCTTGATTGAAAAAAAATTGGCCACCTACAGAAGTTATCCTGTTGGGTCCTCATCTCTCCCCTGATTGATGGACTCATGTGGTTCTCCGTGTTCACAATTATAAAGAAAAGTGTATAAAAGGCAGAGCTTAGCTTCCGTCTCATCGGATGAGACTTAGACTGGCCTAATTGACAATAAAAAGGGACTTTCTCTAAGTGACATCTTTGCCATGTACCTGCACAGAAAATCAAACGGTACATTTTTCTCTGATTAAATGTGTATTCTTTCGGCTACCATTCAGCACAGCCATTAATTTAGCATCCATTGTGTAAAGGGTCTGATACTGTACTCTGTTGGGGGTGACAGAATGTGCATAAGACAGTTTCTGTATTTAGAGGAGCCATTAGCTGATGAAACATTCAACCAGCTAACATATAAGAAATATGGAGCCCTATTCATTCAACCTGGAGCTGTCCTGTCTGCATATACACAGGTGGCCAAACTGGGTTGAGTTAAGAATGTCGGCAGAAAAACGTATGTGCATTTGCTTGGGAATAACATAATTGATATGTATCTGAAGGTATATATTATGCCACACCAGAAACCTACCAAAAATATTGGTAGTCCTCAAGTGTTAGCATGTGAGTTTTTTCAATGAAAATAAAACAGAGCCTCCTCCTCCTAGCCAAAGGTCCCCACCTACTGCACAGGCCACGGAAATAGAAGCAGCATTCGGGACTCCATTAGAAGTTTATTGAAGCACCGTGGGGCTAGAAAGCTTTTAGGAGTTCAGCATAAATCATTTAATGCACCAGAGGGGAACAAAAAGGACTTAAAAAGATTTTTCCCTTTGTATTCAATTTCTATGAGTGATCTCCAATTTACAACCTTATGCTCGACCCAGAAATTGAATTAATCAATACAATTATCTTTTAGAAATCCCTTTTGTCAACTATTGTAGTTCATGGACCCGAAAGGAAGATTGAAATTTCCCAGATTGCAAACTGGCAGGCAAGCCTCAACTATATTGAAGGGCTGGCATCAGAAACGGGCTGGGACACTGTGTTTTGAAGGGTTACAGAAACAAGTGATCTTTTCCCCCAAACACACAGCAGGTACTCTGGAGTCTGAAATAACTTGTTCGACAAAAAGCAACACTGCAAATATATTTACAGGATCCAAACCCTGAATACTAACGAGAAGCAGCCGATAGAAATCAATACTAAGCAGTCAATTAAAAATAAGGAAACTCACTTTCCAGATGTCATATCCGCCAATTTTTACAAACTCAGTGTTAGGCTTGACTACGAAAAGTCCCCCCACGGGCTCAGGCACTGCACTGGGTGATGTCCCGTCAGAGGGTGGGGCCTCGCTGGAGGAAGTGTGCCAGTCGGAGCAACCCTTGGGCTTCACATAGCTCATCCTCCAAGGGTGTTGGTGGTGGTGGTGGTTGGTTGGTTAGTTTGGGTTTTTCCAGACAGGGTTTCTCTGTGTATCCCTACTGTCCTGGAACTCATTCTGTAGACCAGGTTGTCCTCAAACTCAGAGATCCTGCCTGCCTCTGCTTCCTGAGTGCTGGGATTACAGCTTACAGCTGTACCTTCTCCTGCTCGATGGGGTTTATCAGCTGGAGCCCTTTCATGTTACCAACAAGGTCTCAGTACTGCTCTACAGCCGTGGCTGTCACCTATAACTCGTGTAGGAGCTGAGGCAATACAGCTAATTTAGGTACACACAGTACTTTCTCATGAATGGTCAAGTAAATAGGACAGAGGGTGTTTTGAACAGTATCTTTATTTTTTGAAAGTCCCATACATTTATACAGCATATACTGATCATATCCCCTGTAGTTATGGTCCTCCAGCTTTCTCTAGTGCCAACATCTTCCTCCCAGAATCATGGCCTTCATTTAATTCTTATTAAGAACTCCCTGAGTCCAGCCCTCATAGGCACGGGTGTGTGGCCATCCACTGGGGTACAAGCATCCACCAGGGCGCTCTCTCTCTCTCTCTCTCTCTCTCTCCCTGTGTGTGTGTCATCCACTGGGTATGACCATCTCCCTCCCTCAGTAGCATCCACTGTCAATAGCTCCTCCCTTAAGGGTAAGTCACTGGAGGCCCTTCCCAATCCCTACTGAAATAAGAATAACTTGATCTTGTTCAGTTAAACACAGCTGCTGAGAGTTGGTGTACGCACTAACTAACGTATCATGTAGGACAAATTATCTGTTATATTATCTGCATTATATTTCCTTTGTGCTTAAAACAAACTTCAGTAAGTTTAACGTCTCATCCTATCTGCCTAACTAGAATTAAAGATAGCAATTCTGAAATAAAATAACATAACTCTTGAGTTTATATTTGACCTTTGGCCACACAAAGCAATAAGTTCACAGAATATTTGTCTCTTGAAGCTTAGCATGTACTTCATTTGTATAAATCTTTTTATTAACAACTTCGGTTTGATTTTTATGAACCTCTCTTTTACTTGAAAAATGAGGAATTATTCATTCAGATCACTGGGTTGTGATCTCTATAGTTTAAATTTTGAGTCTTCCCCAAAGATCTGTGCAGTTTGAACAGCTGGCTCCCATTGTGTAGCTACTGGATGCTGGTGGAGCCTTTTAAAACGCTAGCCTACTGGGAGGTCCTCCCATCCACTAGGGGCTGTATGCTGGATGGGACAGAAGACTCTAGTCTCTTCCTCTTTTTCCATTTGTGTCTCACCTATGAAGTGCAGCTTGGCTCTACTACACACTCCCATCCATTGTCGCTACGGACCAGAAAGAACCTTGAAAATGCTGAGCCAGAACAAACCCTTCCTCTTCCTAAGTTTGTTGGCGTATGGGTATTTTATTATAGTAACAGAAAGCCAAATAATGCAGCAAGGCATAGTCTCTATTTTCTTTTTTTTTTTCATGAAATCTGAACATGTTCTCTGGTTGTAATCTAGATACTTCTATCTGAAATTTTTTCAGCTGTGAGTGCTCAGATATTTGTGTTTTGTAGAATGAAAAGCACTAGTAAACTCCATGGGAAATCTCTGAGATTCCCATGAGGTCAGGTCTCTGTCTACCTTACTTACCACTGAGTCCTCAGCACGGTGATATAAGAAAGCTGGTCTGTGTTTCTCTTCATTACAGGAAAGTCTAACTGGGGTCACATCAGGAACGAGTGGGGGAGAAGAACCCGTGCTTTTACACAAGGAAAACCCCTGTCCTTGTCAGGAAACCCATGTCCCCTGTCAGGAAAGATGCTGCATATTTTGTGTGATTGTTAGTGTTGATTATCCACTTGGCACAATCTAGAGTCAACAAGAAGAGAGCCTCATGAAGGGCTTGCCTTGATTGTGTTCATTGATGTGGAAGATCAGAATATCTGCCCACTGTGGGTGGTGCCATTCTCTAGGTTTGGGTCCTGACCTGTACCAAAGAACAGAAACTGAACAGAGCACAGACATGTCTGAATTCATTCTCTCTGCTCTGACATGTATATGTCCAGCTGCTTTGCTTCATGTGCCTGCCACTTTGACGGCCAGGTGGTGATGGACTATCTCCTGAAATTATGAGCTAAAGTAAGTTCTTTCTCCCCTTCATTGCTTTTGTCAGGATATTTTACTGCAGCAATAGAAAGGAAACTAGAATGCTTTTGTAACTTTTGATTGAGGATGAAGAAAGCCTCATAGAAAGAAGAGACCTTACAGTTAATAAGAGGGGCTCTTCACCCTAATTCTTGCATAGGAGAAGGGTAGGAAATAAGGAAGCCCCTTGTTGTGCAGGCTTCTAGCATAAAGAGAATACAATCCAGCTTCCTTTATTGTATTTGATAAGACAGCAGTGGTGCAGGCCTCCCCAGGCAAACCTGAATGGGGAGAGAGGGCCACAGGGATAGATACACAGGGGTCAAGACCAGAAAGAAGGGGTTGTTTCTTCTTTACCAGTGGTCTGACAGTTCAGGAAAAGTGCTGATGGTCTCTGAGTGCTGTTATTGGGAGAGCCAATTACCAGCCACAACACAGCCACTGTGAGTGAGGCCATTCCAGCCCTGCAGGACAAATGCCTGTGATTGGTGACCCTGCAAGGGCCTTGTTACAGCAGTCCAGAACAAAATCAGTAAAGGGCTGAAAACAGGCAGCACAGTTCACTTTTTCTCCCATCCTTGACAGTTATACATATCAATATCAATGTCCCAGCACCAAAATGTCGGAGTAATTACTTCCCGACCTACAATTAAAGCATGCAGCAATTTTCAGTACTAACAGCCGGTTCTGTCTGAGTCATACATTGAACCAATTAAACTTAGAATCTCAGTGTCTGAACGGGTGACTTCTAATGGAAGGGGCGAAAGCTCACGCCCTCCACATCCAATCATATCTCTGTTTGGTAAAATCAGGGAGGGGGGGTTCAGCTGAAAGACTTGGAAGCCAGCCCATCCCAGCAGATTGCGCTGGGTAGAGATAACGCTAGCCTGTCTAGGTATGATCGGTGCCAATGACTCCGACTAAAATTAGAAGAAAGGAGACAGTACCTTGGCTCAGGCTTGTGTTGGAGACAAGACTCTATCTCCTGTTAAAGCCAAATGATGGCAATTCAATCCCTGCCTGCCAGTGGCACCGCCACTGCCTAGCAATCAGAAGACGTTCAGGATCCAGCGCACCTAACAAGAGAGGCCATTTCTTAGATTAGTCACTTAGTGGAGTGGATCTCAAGTGCCAGGAACTCAAAGGCATACGTGCATGCATTCTCAAAGAAGCAGGTGACTTCCATGCTGCATGCAGATGGAAGCAGACACAAGTCCCAGCAGAATCCAGGACCACATTGATATGTGGCAGGTAAGGGAAATTAGTCCCCTATTAATGTTAGTCTGCCAAACAAAAACCATAACAACAAAACACACTAGCATAGTGACCTCATTCCTTACCCCAAAAACACCACCCAAAGACCAACACTTCTCTGGCATTTCAACAAACATAATTTTGCTCTAATCTCAGATGTGTCATGAGGCACCATGCCATTGTGGAATGAAAACTGGGCCAGAAATCAGGAAATCTGGGCACATTTTTTTTTTCTGGATCTGTCATGTATTAACTCTGTAAAATGTACAAAATCTAAGCTCTCTGCATGTTGGTTCCCGGTCCACAAACCCATGATGCAGCCTTACAGACAACCATGAGTGGCAAGAGTAACTTTGGAATTTTGCATCTTAGTGTATGTTAATAGTAAAGTATCCATCGGTCCTGGGTCTGTGGGCAGAAATGATTTTTTCCAGCATCTCAGCAGTGCCCCGGTTACTTCAGGAATTTAGACTCTCAGAGCTGAACCTGTTACTCTCTAGAATAGCACAGCCAAAGCTTACCTCAGACATCTTCTGTTTTAAAAGGCCATATTGGGGGCAAGGGAGATTGCTCAGTGCTTTCGATGAGAGCCTGAGAATCCAAGTTCAGATCTCCAACACCCATGTAAGATTGGGCATGGTGGTGTTCCTGCCACCTCAGCACTGGGGAGCACACAGGAGGATCCCTGGCACTTGCTGGCCAGAACAGTGAGCTCCAGGATCAGTGAGAGACTGTCTCAAAGGTAAGATAGAAAGCAATGCTCAGCCTCCAGCTTCCACATGCACACAAAGAGGGGTGCACACAACCATACATCCATTCAAAGGGGCATACACAATCCATATATGCACACAAAGAGGGGTGCACACACATGCACACAATGGTTCACATATACATTCATGTACACAAAGAGGGATATACATACACATATATGTACACAAAAGGGGTGCACACATATACATGTACACAAAGAAAGCTGCACACATATGTACAGTCATGCATACACACATACACAAAGAGGGGTACACACATGCATGTATGCACATATAGCCCACCACATACACCACAACAGTTTTTTTTTTCATTTAACACAGGTAAGAGAATTCTGCTACTATCCCTAACTCCATATCCCTAGGACTCTCAAGGGATGAACTGCACTTATTTAAATTATTTATTTATCCTCCTGTCTGAACACCAACTCATGTCTCAGCAGAGACTCTGACGTCAATCTGGGTTAAGCATTGACCATTTGGAGATGGGCTTCTCCTTTGGTGCCTGACGTGGCGATCTGACTTCCCGGGTAGTACTGGACTATGGCAGAACTATATTTAAGAAAGATTCTTTGTGAAATGACCCTTTTCCTGGCTGACAGTGGCTGGAGCTCCAGTCTGACTCTCTCACTGACTTGGAGTTTTTGTGCAAGGCCTAAAATATTTCTGTTAAATGTCATTGGTGCTGAATTTTTTTGAGGACCTGACTTGTGAAAGTTATAGACTCTCAAGTTTGATGAAAATATTTCCAACAACTCAAGGTTAAGTGAACATTAACATTAAGGTATAAGAAGAAAATTAGCATATTATCCTGTTTAAAGTTGCAGATGCCTACAAAATCTAATAGAATCAGTTAGTGTATTACTTTTCTTCTGATTGAAAGAATGTGCAAATTATCTTGACAGATTTTACGTCATGTTGGTCAGTCCCCTGTTGCAGAAAGAAGGCTGATGAGTAAGGTAGTCTAGTTGTATTCTAGGCCACATAGACATGAATTCTAGTATAACTCAGTATAATCATAGTATATTCAATATAGTAAATCTAGTATAATTCCCTAGCTGTGCAGCTTGAGAAATCAGAGGTCAGCACCTGAGAGTTTAAATGCCCTTAGGAATAACAATGTAACACTCTCCACATACAATTTCCAACTTCTTCAAACATGAAATTTTTTACCATTAATGATTGGAAAACAGGGGACTAGTCCAGAGTCTCTAGGCTGCTCAGTATTGCTGCTAATCCATCATGGCCCCTTGGCTGTCATAAGGTTTGATATAAGGGTTGTCCCTGAGTCACTGGCACCCTCTCTCTAGATTCTGCATGGCTGCTCTGTGCACTGGGCACGTCACTTCCTGGGTAGCTTTGGCTAGTGTAAAGATCTCTTTATACATGCTTGGGGGCTAATTAGTGGTGCTTTGCCCCCGCCAAACATTGTTGAACATGGAGTTTAACATCTGCCACAAAACACTCGGCCCTTTGTTGGCATTGCATCTTGATCTCCCTATGAAGACGTCTGAAAATTATTGGGGGTTCTACATTCAACATAACTGCTTTCCTTCACTGTCCAAACAAGCAGACGCCATCTTGCTGATCATTATTCCTGATTGACAGCCAAGACTAGCAACATATAATAAAGGTACAGAAAATACCCTTGAAGCTCTTGGGTTGTAAGGGAGGACCATTTAGCAGCGTGGACCAGAGGGTCTTGCTACTCTGTTGTGGTTTTTCATTTCCTCTTAGACTTCATTGGTGCTATTCTCTCTTCTGAAGCAAACCCTTTCCCAAGACTAACAAAGGATGGAGAAGGTGTCCACCAGTCCTATGCAAGGCATAGATGTTAACTCTGGACTTTTCAACTTCACATGCAATCTTGAAGTAATTTATAACATAAGTAAATATTGCAAAATTAGTATGCATAGCTTCTGAGCACTGCTACCCAGCCCCCACCCCATGTATTAGTGTCTCATGGAACTCGGATGCAGCGACTAAAACAACACATCTGCATGACTATTAGCTGAGCTATGGGCCTTTGGATTCCAACAACTGTCCACTAGTGCCTTGACTTGGATCTCTTGATTTCTTTCCATCTGAGACAGTTCCTCAGGCTGTCGTGAGCATTATTAAGACATGGTCTGGTGAATTAAAGCATTTAAGTCAACTCTAATTTGTCTCATATTTCTTTGTGAAAAATGTTATATATATAAAATATATTTATGGGGGAGAAGGAGGAGGAGAGGAGAGATAGAGACAGAGACGGGGGAATGTACAGACACATACATAAATACATAAGCAAGTATGTTGAAGCTTGAGGTCAACAAGCCATGCCCCTTGCCCCTTGGATCTTTGAAACAGTGTCTAGGGGCATCTAATGCAAGCCCTCATGCTTGTACAGCAGGCGTGCTCCTGACTGAGATGTAGCCCCAGCCTCATGCGATCCCAGAATCATACTCCTCCTCCGTGGATCACTGCAGAAATCCATGATGCTGATGGGCCCTGCCTGTGATGCTAACATCTATCATTTCTTGGGTTCTGCTTCCTAAGTTCTCCACTATAAAAGCACTACCCTCTTGTCACTAATACACATTGTTGAGGGAGAGAACTTTGTCATCATGTGAACATAACACTGGTCAGTTTTCACCTATCAATTTCATACCTGCTTGATAATTCAGGCTGAAACAATTATTACTGTAATATTTACCAGATATTTATTATCTCTATCATTCCTTCTATTTATTTATTTTGAAATTATATGTGTGTCTGGGAGGGGGGGTTGTAGGTGCGTGTGCATGTGAGTGTGCATGTGTGTGTGTGTGTGTGTGTGTGTGTGTGTCCCTGTGTGTCTTGATGTGCTGTATCACATGCTTGAAGTGCCCATAAAGTCCAGAAGGGAGTAATAAATCCTCTGGGATTGGGATTGCAGTCAGTGATGAGCTGCCCAGTGTGGGTGCTGGGAACCAAACCTGGGTCGCCTGCAGAAGCAGCAAGAGTCTTAACCTCAGCGCCGTCTCCAGTCCCACGTCTTCCACTTACTGGGCAGCGTCCACCTGCTCAAAAGGATTTTTTTCCATCCTCACTTATTTATTCAGTAACTTTAACAACTTCAGGAAAAATTAAGTCTGACCTATAGCTATCACCATTTCTTTCTCTCAAGCCACACAGTATGCAGCCAAAAGCCGCTTCAAGTGGCCTCTGTTCTTTCCAGCCCCTCCTAAGCTACTGGTAGCATGGTATTACAAATACTCAGCACGCATTCCTCGGGGTTCTGTCCTTGAGTTATCAGTGTCCACAAGGATTCTTGGTTTCTCTTCTTGAGAATTGTCTTAGAGTTTTACTGCTGTGAACAGACACCATGACCAAGGCAACTCTTATAAGGACATTTAATCTGGGCTGGCTTACAGATTCAGAGGTTCAGTCCAGTATCATCAAGGCAGGAGCATGGCAGCGTCCAGGCAGACATGGTACAGGAGGAGCTGAGAGTTCTATATCTTCATCTGAAGGCTGCTAGCAGAAGACTGGCTTCCAAGCAGCTAGGATGAAGGTCTTATAGACCACACCCACAGTGACACACCTACTTCAATGGCCACACCTACTCCAATAGGGCCATATCTTCTTTTTTTTTGTTTTTGTTTTTGTTTTTTTTTTCGAGACAGGGTTTCTCTGTATAGCCCTGGCTGTCCTGGAACTCACTCTGTAGACCAGGCTGGCCTCAAACTCAGAAATCCGCCTGCCTCTGCCTCCCGAGTGCTGGGATTAAAGGTGTGCGCCACCACTGCCCAGCTCCATATCTTCTAATAGTGCCACTCCCTGGGGTGAGCATATACAAACCATCACAAGAATAATGCTTGGCATGAAGGTCTAGAGACCAGATATGCTCACCACTCTCAGGCATGTATTTCTGCTTCCAGGCTTTCCCTGCAGATAGACCTAGGGCTGCACGTATAGACACATGCACCTTTATTTCTTTATTGTTAGTCATAGCTGTGATACATATTCTTTTACGAACCTCTTGGACTAAAATCCAACTCAATAGGGTTCTTTCAAGGCTCCTCCTTTCCTTTTATGGTGAGAAAAAAGAGTCCCCACTCACATTTCCAAGTCGTTTCCCAAAGTTCTAAATTTCACTATAGAGAAGAGCGGCATCGGTGTGAGCAGTAGTTTGTGAAATGCAAATATAGGAATTAGAGTATATGGTTTAACTGATTGCACCAGGGATTGAACCTATGACTTTTAGTGTCCCAGGCACAAAGCCCTAGTTACACGCCTATTCGTTTCACTTTTAACATTAGATTCAAAAGTTCAAACAGTGTTTGGTGGCACTGACCCTTCTTGATCTTCTCCACAATTCCTGTGAACAGAGCGTTCTTAGCTTGTTACATTTTGCATCTCTCTTCACCTCTGCTCCCTTGTTTGTTCTCGTAGTCCATGGGACTACACCGTGGAATGATTCTGTAATGTTCTGCGTCCTTGTTCCACACAGAACTCTGAGGTCATTTTAGGCATTGGCCCCACTAAATAACCTAAGACACATCCATTTTCATTTTACTTAAGATGTGCCACTGGAATAAGATCCTAGAAAGAGAATTAATGGGTCAGAAGACTGAATGGGGTGAAGATTTGCTAGCTAGCTAACATTCCTCTACCTAGTGTGGGTTCCAGTGCCTGCTGCCTTCATAAACATCTGAGGATCCATGAGTTCTGCTCTCCCCCAAGGTGATTTAGTAGAGGCAGCAGAAAGTATCATATGAGCAGTTAATTAATATTTAACTTCTCTTACTGTCCATGGAGATAACATTTAAGGAAAAAAGATTAAATACAATGTACAAGGGGCTAGAGAAATTACTCTTAGCAGAGGTAATAGTTGGTTCTGGTACACCACTTGGGATACAATGCAGCCTTTTCTTCAGAATGACACAAAGCAAGACTTCTCAATGATTTTCCCCCCTATGGACAACATTAAATTGCACCTCATTTATATCTCTAAGATCTTTCCCCATAAAACAAGAAGTGGGGTGCAGGGATGAGTTATTTGCTTGAGTGTCTGTCTTCTGTCAGCCTCTTCCACTCTGAAGTGGAGACCATACGTTAATCGATGCATTTATCTCAACTGCCAGCACTACACTCAACATATAAATTTCTCTGATAAGATTTTGCTAATAGCTTATTAAAATAACCCTCTGAATAAAGTATTCAGACATCAAGTATTCATCCTTTTCACCAGCACAGGGGCTGGTTTCATTTTTATTTCTACTCTAGAGTCAAAACTCAGGGAAGACCAACTCCTTGAATAAATGGACAGGTCGTGACGAAGGGAGCCGGGCCTTAGTGGGGTTGGAACTGAGGGCTGTGTACCCCTGACATGCGTTGCTTCTATCCCCCAGAGAGCAGTGCAGAGCAAGTCTCCCTGACACTTATAGGATCTCCCATGCAGGTCTTACATTGCCTGCAGGAAGACCAGCAAGGATGCTGGTAAGGAGCCCAAGCATGCTAATGTCACTCCAAGAAGCAGAGAAAAGGCAGTGGACTTAATGGACCCTGAGTAATCGTGAAACATTTTCTGAGATTTTACTGTTGGGGCCAGCAAAGCTATGGCTCCTTTGACATGCATACACCTTTATTAAACCCCTGTGGTTTATATGCAAGCATCCTAGTGACAGATTCTTTTAAAGTCTGGAATGAAAAGACATGCTTGTCCTCCTGGTCTAATCTGTGCTTAGTGTCAAGTCTGTGCGTCCAGAACTCTATAGCCAGTATTGCTACATTTCCATAACTCCCAGGAGGGCATCACTTCGCTTATCCCAAAACATAATATCAGCTGTAAGACACATGTGCATGAGACCTGGATCCAGTTTGCTCTGTTTGTGCTTAAAGTAAAACTGAACACTGCTTTGGCTCTTAAAAACGACAATATCACAGTATCCGAGTCGGTGTCACCCAGTTGGTACGGCAGCTCTGGTAGCATTTGCTTTCCTGGCAAAAGAAAATTACCTGTAATGCCTGGTTTAAATTAATTACTTTAAAACAAAAGCTTCTTTTCCTCCTTCCTTATTTATCTGTGGAGAGCAACTCAGCAGGGCTGTGTATTTCAATAAAATTGCCTTCAGACTGCTAATGGCGGGGCGTCTGTTAGCCTGGGAAAAGCAATGGCAGTCTGACTCCTATTCCTAATATTGGGAGTTAGTCCAGACACCTAAGAGCCAGAACTCTGCTGTGCATTTGACTATGTTATCAACACTTTGCTTGCTAATGACGCTAGTGACAGCATTTCAGTAACGATGGGTCAGACATAAATAGGGAAGCTTAGAATTGTGCTCACAGAACCAAAGAAACTCCCTCCCCTCCCCCACCCCCAAATCCCATTTATAAACATATCAGTTGGTGTTAAGCTTCACCACTGGGAATTAGGCATACTTTTCTGCTCAATACTTTGCTTGCACCTTAAATGGAGAGCATCCAGAAGCACCTGACATGCTCCTGTACACTGAGTGACAACAGAGAGGTTTCCTGTGGTGCGCCTATGTGCCAGCTACCCAGCAGAAGGTCACACCGGTGATTCCCCGTGGCTTTTATTTTCCCCAGAGAAATAGAGAGCCAGGCTCGCTGCTTGCCAGATATTCCTACCACCACAAAACAGCAGTGTTAAGAGCCTTCCCACCTCTCCAGGCGGAGTAGCCACAGGCAACCTCGCAGAACACCTGTGTTAGTTCCTGTTCCTGGGGCCGCCCCAGGCAAGCACTCGTGCGCTACCCAGGGATACACAGGGCTCCACTCTTCTAACTTGCCTTTCTGCCCAAGCACTTCTGGGGTGCCATGGGATCTTGGTTTGGTTTGGCAGATCTCTAGAACATCGCTGTGTTTACTGCTAAGAGAATAGTTTAAATCTTTCACAAGCTCACAATTTGACAGGAAATATATGGGAAAAAAAAACTAGTAAGAGTGAGTCTTTCCCACCAGGAAAAGTATTAGCAGTGCTGGCTACCACTTCCTGGTAGGTTTAACCCAGCCATACTCAGGATGGGGGTCGCTTCTTCTGAGATAGGTACAGTGATTCTGTAACATGGGCAGAGTCTGCAGCAGCAGATCGCAAACCAGCAACTGGTGAGAATAGTATGCCCAGGCGAAACAATGAAATTGGTGGTCAGAGCTCTGCAGGGTCGGAGGACTCCCTCAGCCCGCACTGCCTCCGGCACTGTGGAGGCTACTGCCTCGGTGAACTCGACGTTCTTTTAGCTTCATACTCTCTCCAGGCTGGTTTCTGGAATCTTTGGGAAGACGTACTTTCTTACTAAGTTCACAGTATCACCTCACACAGAAAGACTTTAGAACAATTCACTCCCCTTCCTCCAAAAATAAATTAGCTTAGAAAACAACTACGCTTCCCGATTCCCGTGTCTGTGAGCGTTATGGTTTGATCTCAGTTATCCAGCGGTGAAAACTGCCCGTTACTCTTTAATCCATTTCCAGGTGTGTCTTCTGTTCTCCCTGGACGCTGTTACCTTCACCCGGACCTGTCTGCTTCCCTCCCTTATGCTGCACAGGTCCCCTCTCTTCCATCTCACAGTCCCTCTGATGTCAAACAACCTCATTTCAATCCTGAGTGTTGCTGGGTAGCTGTGGGGTGGAGCGTACCTGGCTGTTGCCGGGTAGCTGTGGGGTGGAGTTTGGACAGAACGCTAACATTCACTGCTTATCCACTCACATCAACACTGAGTAATTACTCATCCAGGGCACAGCCTAGCTCTACTACACGCAGACCCCCAAGACTGACAAGTCCCAGTAAACCAAGAAGCATGAAGTTCCAGGGTTCTCCAAGAATTGCATGCAGCTCGCCTTTCCATTTACAATGCATCATAAATGTACAGGAACTGCATTCGCAATGACTCAAGCTACAAGATACCAGAACCTTAATTGCAGACTCAACAGCCTTCCCAGCATCCAACACCTAAAAGGAGCAAAATTGTACACCTCCTCTAAGTCCATAGGTTATCTATGGAACCTTCACTCTTACCTATGAAGAGTTGGAGGACATGGCTCTTTCATATAGTTCATGATGCAGTTAGCATAAGGATCATTTACTTTTCTTACCTTCCTAGACAATTGTGCACTAACTAAAGGCGCTTTGAGAATCATGCTCAAAGGACAGGCTCGTTTTCAGTGAGAAGCAAAAGAATGGGGTCATACTGCTGACTCCTTCTTAATATACGTAAATTAGGGACTAAAGAGGACTTTTGGGTAGAGCATGTTAACAGTGGGTTGGAGGTGACCTTTGCACTGCTGAGGGATTAATTTGTGAAAAAGAGGTGAAGGTGTGAAGGTAAGTTAAGACTTCAGGGGACTAAGGAGATAGCTCAGGGGTTTCAAACACTGGCTGCTCTTGGAGAGGACCCAGGTTCTGTACCCAGAACCTCCATGACAGTTGTGAACTGTCTCTAACTCCAGATGGCGGGATCCACCGCCCTCTCCTGGCCTCCACAGGTACTGCATGCACATAGTGCATAGACATGCATGCAGGGAAAACATAGACATAAATTAAAACTAAGTAAATCTTAAAACAAATAATGAAATAGAACTTTAAAGAGACCCTATATAAAGTAAGAACTAAGATTAATTCTTTCAATTATGTGAGATGAGGAGTTCTGAGTATTTGAGCAATGGAGGTAATTTTTATCAAATGGGAGAAACCAAACATATCTCAGGGACAGAATCTAACTCCCATGTGGCCAGAGTATGTGGGACTGAGCCACTGACATCCAAAGGAGGCAGACAACCTTCTTCAACATCTGGGCAAGACAGATTTGAATCTCTCCAGACCAATCACAACTAAGAAACTGTGTTCAGCAGGAATAATCCAAAAAATAATGTTAAATAGACTACCTACTTCTCTGTTTAACCCTAAAAGTGATTTTAATTCTTCCTACTAAAATAAATAAATAAATAAATAAATAAATAAATAAATAAATAAATAATTTAGAGGAACTAAGAATGTTGAGGAAGAAAAACTAAATAGTCATATATACGTACATGTATTTCAGTATGTAAGGGAAATATATTTATGCTTATATTTATGTAATAGAAATCTAGGACTTATATAATTTACTTATAATCTGAAATCATTTCTTAAATATATTTCACTATGTGAGGAAAAATTATACTTGTATCTCTCTATATAAAATAGAAATCTAGAACTTACATAATTATAATTTGTAGTTATTTTTTACTATATCGATTTTAAATTTTTGGAAAATCCCTGCTGGAGTCTTCTGACGGCTGAGGACTGATCATGGCGAGGGCGCACCCATTCCCCAGTTACCTTCCGGCTGTTACCTTGCTTCATCACAGGAGAGGAGAGAAAACGGCAGGAATTACTGTGCTTTCTAAATCGCCACAACATTGTCTCCAAGCTAACATTTGTCTGAAAACATGATATTTTCCTCTGTTATTTACCTGAAATTTTTTTTTCAGGTAAATAACATTTTATTTGCCTGTGTTCCTCATTTGCCAAATCAACAGTTGTAACCGAGAAAGGCAATTCCTTCACGCAGTGTCTGTGTCTCACTGTGGACACAATAGCTTAACAAATGCAAAAGAAAATACAGAGACAAAAACAACCCTGCACATTTGGTGTGTCTGATCATCTGGTGGTAAATACAGATTAAGGACCTCTACTCACCCAGCTGCTAAACTTCAGGGTAGCTTCCATGATCCATGCTCTCTAATTCCTGCTAAATCGCATATTTATTTTTAAAAAAATAAACCTACCCCGTTTCTCCTTTTCATAAGCAGGCCTATAGATCACATGTCAATTATAATGAAACTATAATGTTAATTTTCAAACAACCCCCCGATTCAAATAAAATATAAAATTTAAAAGCTTTTGTGGGTATCCACAAAGCTCTGCAGCTTTAGTCAAAACTATAAATCAACATTTCAGATGTGCAAAGCAATTAATCAGACGCTCACAATTTTAAACATTACTTATCCTAGTTAAAGTTTCTTTTATAAAACAAGTTGTCAGAGAGAGGAAATAGTGTGGCTCAGGTTCCAAAGAATTCCCCGCCTTAGAGACACAGAAATGAAAATCACAGTCAGGGCTCTGACAAGACCATGTCACCCGTGTCAGCACTAGCCCGAGTCTGTTTTCACACAATCTATCCACTAGTATAAGAACATTTTAAAGGGATGCCTACTGCCTGCTGCACATGTTAAGTGTGTGCAGCCTGAGATGCACCTCATCCACTGAAACCTCTTTAGCTCTACGTGAGAGTCCTGACTTGGTAATCTTCACAGTCCCCCCATGCTCTGCCATCAGTCACTGTCCTGGTCAGTCCTGCACTTCCCTGCTCTATCCTCAACTCTTGCACTGTCACCAACACCCAAAGCACAGATCCACATCTCTCTTCCTACTGAAGGTGCAGCTTCCCTGTGACTCTGATGGCTTCTCTTCTCTCTGGGTTTATCTTTGTGTGATTGATATATATATATATATATATATATATATATATATATATATATCACAAAGGATTACCCTAGGCAGTGTAACTTCCCTTCATTAATTTTCCTGTTTTATTTCCTACTTATCCCATATATCTATGTATATATATCTATATACCTATATGCACATATACACATATATACATATATAAGATACATAAATAATTTAAAATAATATATTGTATTTATATATATTATACATAATATATGTTATTTATATTTTAATGTATATTAATTTTATATACTTAATATATATTATCTTTTCATTTGTATTTATACATTTTACATATATTGTATTTATACATATATTTTGTATTAATCGCTCTTTCTTACAATGAACTGATAGAAAATCATCTTTTTATCTAAAACTTCTCTAGAGAAACAACACTTGATAAAATATGATGTCCCCAAACAAAAGCTCTTGATTTCTTCAAATAGCACAATCTGAGGTGAAATCTATTAGTTACATTCCTTAACAAAACTCTAAGCCAGGACGGTGCAAGTGCGATCAGGCGTGAGGCTCAGTGTGCAGCTCGGTTTGTGTTCTGTAGCTTGCAAGGATGGCCTCTCAACCTGCATCAAGGTAATGCACAGGCACTCAGCTCTGTCAATCGGAGAGTTTAGGACTGTCAAATAAGTAGCTTCACTGAGGTTCTACCTTTAAAGATGCTGTGTGTCCTTCCTTCTTCCTGATTCTGCTTCAAACAAGAAAAATCTCAAACAACTGCATGAAGTCACTATCTCAATCTCAGCTTCTTAAACTGGGAGATGAGAAGATTTGGTTACAGTGGAAGGTTTCAGACCTTGTGAGACAAAACATCCGTTACAGGCAAGCACAGAAGGTACCTGAGCTGTCCCTGGCCGTGCTTACCAAGACTGCCTTGCGTTGCTTCTCTGCAGTCTCAGTTCTGAAAACACTACATGCACAGAGCACTGTGTGCCATTACCCCAACCAACGCTGCCCACAGCATGGCAGCTCACACCCGAGGCTACTAGATGCTATGGATTGCAACACTTTCTCTGTCTACACCAAGTTTTCTGCTCCTACATAAACAAAGTTTTAATTATGAAAAAAGCTTTCCGTATTTTCCAACCATCATTACAAGTAAGAATCAAACTAGTTGTATCTTTGTATTGTGCAATGTTTATTTTTTTTAATTTCCATGAAGCTCTGGAAGAGCCCTAAATATACTTTTTAAATACATATTTATATAATGTGGCAGTTTCAGAATGGTCCATTATAAAACCAAACTATTGATCAACTCTGGAAACCACTGAAGATGTCCTGCAGTATCAAATGTTCAGTCAGGATTTAATTCATTATGTAAGAAATAAATAAGCATGCCCATTCCCTGGTGTGCAATTTTGCTTTCAGTTTTAATGAATGGCAAAGTTGTATATATACTAAAGAGATGGCCTAAAATAAATCTCATTATAATTTATTATCAGTGGGTGCTTGATTTATGTACCTTTGTACCTAGAATTTCATAAAAATTTCTCAGGAGCAAAAGAGTTATGGATGGAAAATTCTACACGCTCTGATTTATAAATACCTGAGTACAAGGACATTTGCCACTTTTAGCTCTTGTTTGGTTGGTTTGGGTGTTTTCCTTGGTATTTGTAAACAGAAAACTGAGAGAGGATTATCACTAGAACAGCCCTTTTGAAAGGTCATGCAAATGTGATTCTCAACTCTGCAAGACCAGGCCAGATCCACTCATAAAGCCAATGGATATATCATTTTAAACATAAGATTTTGTGGAACTCATATTTAATCTAGGCAAGAACATTATTTAGCATATAGACAACATCAAGATCTCCCTCAGATTACTTTTAACTAAAAGGTGATATTCTTTCAAGGTACGGGCCAATAAAAAACTGCTTAATCTCTACAGCCATTACTTAAAAATAACAAAATCCAGTTAGCACCCGTACAGAACCAGAAGCTCAGATCATACAGGAGTAACCATTTTCCCTGAAGAGGTGTGGTCAGACAGAGCACAATGGCATTGATCTCATCAAGTGACAAATGCTGAAAACCCTCTGGCAAGGCACTGTGAAGGAGAAAGGCAGGTGGGCCTGGCTGCTGAAACTCCCTAAGGGGAATTAGACCAATAGGGAGAGGGAGTCTTCTGAGTGGCTAAGAGATAGCAGCCAGGATTGAAATCATTGTTTAAGGCAACTGAAAGAGCAAGAAGATGAAGAGAAGGTCATCAGCCTTCCTCCCATCATGCCTCGGGGCAGACACTAGCAAGCTTCCATTCAGTAAGGACTGACTGACCAACAGCCAAATACCCACAGGGGCTTGTTCCCAGCAGGTTCTTACTATCCACATCTTATTTGTATAGAAAGTATTTAATTAACCTTCCTTTTACGCATGATGTTCAGCATGGACTAATTAAAAGTCACTACTAGCAAAGAGTTAACTCTGAAGAGCATCCAAAGCCTTTCTTCAGGTAGACCTGAAGAAAGAGCATGCTACAGAGGAGACAAAGCTGTTGCCCCCAGCACTGGACTTTTACCACCACAATTACATAATTCAACATTTCATGTATTTTAAGTGTTGAATTCTGGGAAGCTCATCAAAAAGCCTTCATTTTAAGATATGTTAATAAAAAGAACAATCATAATCAAACTATGCGTCTTACTAGGTTTCAAAATTCATTCCACTCACTAAAGTTTCTTTAAATTAATTTTTTATATTCAAAACCTACAAATCAGTTGACCAAATGCTGGGCTTTGGACAGATAGAGCTGGCTATGATCAGAAAATGTGAAAGAACACCCACTTAGTACTCACAAGAAGCA
The DNA here is from genome assembly GCA_019843965.1 of Rhynchomys soricoides. NCBI lineage: Eukaryota > Metazoa > Chordata > Mammalia > Rodentia > Muridae > Rhynchomys > Rhynchomys soricoides. Next base: position 172,046 of record JADRCH010000203.1, on the reverse strand, counting down.
AGACATTTGAGATCTGTACTACTGACAGAAAATAAAGATCAATAACGGTAATGCCAGACCTGACCTGGTGAGCCTCCGGGTCAATCTCTCCTACTTCTGGATGTCCTTGGCGCCCTCTGTTCTGGTAACACTGAAAAACAGAAAAGAAACAGCAACTGTTGATTAACCTGAGAGCAGCTTCAACATCAAACACTATGAGGTCAGACAAGTAACATCTCTACGACAAAGTTTTAGAATAAATTTACTTCAGTACTTTTTTTTCCTAGACCTGACTGATAGCCAGTGGTGGAATCATTGATCTGTGCCATTTAGTAACTGGTAAATGGATAATCCAAAAGAAATAACCTAGGAATCCTTTGTGGATGCCATTTCAAAAGATAGCAATACTTCAGATGTAAAATGGGAATTAGCTATTTTAGAAATGTGACAGCTAAGTCACCTTAAATACTTCACAGTGTTAATTAAACCACATGAGCATGTGTGTATATGCACATACATGCATGCATGCTTGTATATCTTGTGGGGCTCCCAGGCTTGGCTCATTAGGATGAATAAGTATAATCACTTTATACGCTATCGTAGTTAACTTCAAATATGCTACAGATATTCTCAATGCCACGAGACTCCTGGGAAATCATCCTGCTAGGCACTCCCGTTTAATGAGCATGTATTTACTAGCACACGACACACCTCAGCTCTGGCCACTCTGAGACAGTAAATAAAAGGAAGAACTTCTAGGCTAGAAAGTAAGACGGAGCTTAAGAAAGGTAGAGACACCCAATTCATATTAAGTCATATGATCTATCCCTGCAAGTCTGCTAAACCTACCGTGAAGCTAAAAAATGCAAAATACTTTTGGTGAAAATATTAGCATGGCGTCATTATTTTGTGAGAATAATCACTGTGGTGTCTGGTGGAGTGAGAAGGTAATCGGTTCCTCCGTGTGTGTTAAGCTTACCCCGTGACCACAGCCTACGATTCAGTGTTCAAGCATTTTTGATGGTATTTGAAATCATGTAACAGACTTATTAAATTAAATAAGTTAAAATTGTACATAGTTTTTCCATAGGAGGATTCTATCTTACCAGAAAGATTACATCTTCAGAAATTTTAAAGAAAAAAAAAATTTTTTTTCATTCTTTTGAGACGGGGTTTCTCTGTGTAATGTTGGCTGTACTGGAACTTGCTCTGTGGATCAGACTGGTCTTGAACTCAGATATCTGCCTGACTCTGCCTCCCAAGTGCTAGGAAGAAATTTAAAACTAGAATTTAAAATGATACTTTTAGTCAGCGCTAGAATATTGCTCCTAATGTATCAAGTTCAGGTATAAAGAGATAGGGCAGATCACTTGTGCCTCTAATTATTGATTTTGCTAATCTTTATATTTAAAAAGACGTAAGTGGTTTAAAGGGATTTCTGGATTTCTAAAATTATTTCAAAATACATCGACTTCTAAGAATAATTATATATCATAATCATGTGGCATTGACCCCAGGGATGAAAACTTATCGTGATGTCTAAACATCAAATAATGTAAGAAGTAATATTACAATAAACTAAGCAACATTATTATACAACCATCCTGATTGTGAAAAGCACTTGACAAGATCCACCACCCTTTTTGGAAAAAAACACTCAGCCACCAAAGAACTATCTTCCTCAATCTGCTAAAACAGAAGTTTTTTATATATAGTTATATATATATATATATATGGTGTGTGCATATATGTATACACATACATATATACCTATACATAGACATATATACACATACACATATAGCCACAGTATTTAACAGTGAACAATGTGTTTTCCCTAAGGTTGGGAGTGACACAATTCTGCTCACATCAGAGGCTTCAAGACGGGAAGGAAGAAGTTAAACTTTCCTCTTTTTTGTAAATAATGTTTTATTTAGAAAATCTTAAGTCCCTAAATTATCACAAGGGCAAATGTCTAATGTCTGTAAAGCAGAGGATACTTGACTTTGTGTAAAAAGGTAACATACATTCATATACTGGCTCTGAATAATTTTGAAATAGAAATCAATGAAATAATTCCATGTATACTAGTAGGGGAGAGAACATCATGGGTATCAATTTAATACTGGGAGGAGGTTTGTATGTTACAAACTAAAACCTGTATTAAACAAACTTAGACTAAGAGGCTGAAAAGACATCCCATATCCACACATAAGTAAACAATAGTCTTAAAATGAAAATTTCCACAATTTATCTGTAGATTCAACTTAAAACCATGTCCAAAACTCCACTTTTTCATATAAAGTGGCAAAATGATCATATTTTTTAAATAAAATTGTAACATATCCGAGCATAGCTAAAACAGACCTAAAAGAGAAAGAAAAACAATTTGGGAAGGAGGGGCACACAACTGCTCCAGTGTCTAAATTTACAATGAAGCAATCAGAGCAGGGTGTGGCCAGCAGCAGTGGACAGGGCAAGGATTGAGTCGAGGACACAGACGTCACATCTAGGACCAGTTGGCTTTTGGCAAGATTATCAGAGAAGAAAAGCTTGCAACCTAATGCTTGATTTTATTGTTGTTGGCTTCTGATACAGGGTCTTATCATGTAGCTCTGGCAGATAGGGTCTTACTGTGTAGCTCAGGCTGGCCTGGAACTCAAGGGGATACACCTGCCTCCTGAGTTCTGGGATTAAAGGCATGCATCCATAAATCCTGGCTTGTAGCTTGGGTTCTTAAAAGCAAGGCCTAGGCTAAAGGGTTGTCTCACTGACAGAGCGCTTTGGAGGTCATCCCTGGTACAGAAAACAAAACACAGGTCAACCAATCTATTCAACGATAGATTTCTAAGCCCCTTTTACATTTCTCAAGTGAGGAATGAGTTCTTGTTTCACTAACGAGGTGGCCTGAGTTAGGGGTACAATAACCTCGAGATTAGAGGCATGACTTTCCAGGACCATGCTACTAGTAATTTAACAGTTAAGTCACTAAAATTATCATAAACATACAAAGTAGACCAAAAAAAAAAATCTTAAGAGTGATTCCATGAAATTTTGAATAAGTTTTGGGTAAAGTTTACCTTCATGGGAGAAATTTCTTATTACTGGGATCATTTCTTAATGAAGTAAATTTAAAAAAAAAAAATTCTATTAAGAATTTGAGGAATTGAGGGCCGGTTACTAGAGTGCTAGACTAGCAAGCATGGAGCCCTGAGTTCGATCCCTAGCATCATGTATGTGAGGAGCGGCAGCTCGTACCTATAACCACAGTGCACCACAGGTAGAAGCAGAAGCATCAGAAGTTCAGAGTCATCCTTGACTCCACAGCAAGGTCACAGCCAGCCTCCATGAAGTCCTGAGGCTCAACCTGGAGCACACACCACCCCCTCCCCGTCACTCCCCAGGTCAATTTAGCCACTGAATCATGGCTGTGATTATTACAGCTCTCGCTCTGTCCCTTTGGGTTCCACTCTTCAGCCCAGGCTGAACTTGACTCATAAATCCTCCTGCCTCAACACTGTGCATACTAAGATCATAGGCATGAGATGTTTATGAACCTTCCAACTATTTAGAGTTTGTCCCCCTCCCCGTGAGTGGCTAATGTCCTGTCTCATGCTCTTTGCTGTGTTCACAACTTTCTTGACTACAGTGATCCTCATGCACTCTTGCTGGGTTCCATATACCTGGACTAAACTCTGCACATGGAAAAATTCTCCCCTGTGGAATTCTTCCTTCTCAGTGAGGCTTCAGTTAGCTCTCCAAGTGATCTTAAGGCACATGTGTGCTCCCGTTTCCCAGGACTGATAAGAAGAGTTTACTAAACAGACAGAAGTGCTCCATCACAGATTGCATCAAACTAGAACGAGTTTTGGTTGCTATTTCACAAGTTGGAAGTGGGTGATAAGATGGTTGGTAGAAGTTAAAAAAGTATTTAAGAAAACAAAGTATCCTGGTCATGTGTGGTAGAGATCTTACGGGCATTCACATATAATTTCATTTCTGAGATCAATTTATGGGGGATGTATATTACTTCAAAGTTACTGATAATATGAAAGGCGGATGAGTCCAAATATCTCACAATGTGTCTTGGAGAGAGGGGGAAAGGGAGAGGGAGAAGGAGAGGGAGAGAGATCATTCATTCAAGAAAATGACAGTACTTTGTAAGGCACCATCTTCAAGTGCAAAATCCCACGAATCATGGCCTCAAAGTTACTTAACAGTAATTTCATTACAAAACACCACTGTTCTAAACGTATCAATGTTGGTTACCAGGCAGATGCTCTGTCTCTGTGTCTCTGGCACAACCAACCCACATGCGTCCCAGCATGTGCAGTGAAGAGAGGGGTCGAACGGCGAGCAATGACACATTACAATGCTAACTCTAGAATTCCCACGTGCTAATCAATACTCTCTCAACACTCATGTCACTGTCCTAATAATATAAAGCTATTCAATGAGCTCAAAGACCTTATATATAAACCGTGTGCTGTTTAAATACAGCATGTGTTTTAGAACATCCTGGCCTGGCATCTCATACTCTGATATTACATGTGAGTACACTGTAGCTGACTTCAGACACACCAGAAGAAGGCATCGGATCCCCTTACAGATGATTGTGAGCCACCATGGGGTTGCTGGGATTTGAACTCAGGACCTCTGGAAGAGCAGTCAGTGCTCTTAACTGCTGAGCTATCTCTCCAGCCCCACAATATCCTGTTTTTCTACCACAGTATAAACACCTGCACCCGTCCATCCCATGTAGATCTAAGCTCTAGACAGTAGTCAGGAGCATTCTCAAGCCCCAGCTGTGCCTCACTACGTGTTGGACAATTTTTCAGCTGTGAGTCTTTGCTTGTCAAAAGCACCCTATGAAGTAGACATTACAGAAAACAAGTAAGAGATGAGTCCACCGAGCTGACCTTGGGCGCCTGTAGTTAGAGGTAGCAGAGCAGAGCAGAGCTCTCCCATGATCCTGGGACACCTGATAGCACAACCCACCTTCTTTCTAATGAAGCCTGTGGGCAGCTGCAGCAATGCTGCTTTTTAGTATTTGCTAAGGTATTAAATGACGTAATGATTTAAAATGGATTTGAGTTGCTCATATTAAAGTTAAAAAAAAAAAAAAAAGCCAACTGGAGCCCTCCCTCCCCCATCCCCACCTCATTACTTCCTGCTCCCTACTTCCTGTGATTTCTTATTCAAAACTCTCCACCTCTAAACCTAGCCTGCTTTGTGGTTTTGCCTCTGTAAAGCCCAATTTAAAGTTGGACACCACCAACAAGTACATAAAATAAACGAGTATGTTCATCTGGGAGGACATGCGGACTTCTCCATTTGACTGTCTCTTGACAGATCTACTAGTCTCTCAGCTTTACATCTCTAGGTCATCATATAAAAAGGTATATTTTATTTTCAGTTTGGGTATGTGTGTGTCTGCTGGTATCTGTGGAGGCCAGGAGAGGGCATCAGGTCCCCTGAGGCAGGAGGTCCAGGCAGCTGTGAGCTGTCCAATATGCTGGGAACTGAGTCGAGGTCCTCAGCAGGAGCAGCAAGCGTTCCTATCCAATGATCCATCTTTCCATGCCTAAATCTCTCGGTCTTCAGCACAACGCTACTGAAAGTGGTTATAAGTCTAGGTTTTGTTCGTTTAGCAACTGCTCTCTGAGCCTTTCCCATCAGTTTCCGATCAGAAGAGGAAACCAAACACTAAAATCCCCCCAGGAAACTTTATGCTTGCTCAAAACAACAGAGTCAGCCGGTAAGAAGAACACTAGCAAGACAGAGGCTGGGGGCCATTCAAGCCTCTGTTGTAAGCAGAGGAAGCCGAGGTAGATCAACACAGCTGAGGAACGGAGCAAACAGACACTTCCCACTTGGTCTGGGATGGTAACCGGAAATGAGATCCGACGAGTGTGGCCCAGATTACTTAAAGCATTAGGAGAGCCCTCTGCTTGTTATAAAGTAGCACTGTGTGGTTCGTGATTGTGAAACTTCTAGATCAACTATGTTTAGCCACATACAAAGGTTGGATACTCTGGCCCCAGCCTGCTTTGCTACAGCAAGGATAAATTTTTATTCTTGGGAAAAGCCGAAGCCACTGTGAGGTTTGAACAGAACAGGAAGTCCTGTGTCTCTGCTTAGCCTTTAGCATCATGGACATACAAATTACTTAGCATCTCCCAAAAGAGCCCACATACTTCCTGTAGCAAACTCAGAGTCTTTGACAACTAAACCTGCTTTCGATTATTCCCATGGCTATGGTAAGGACATGTGCATTGGTTCTCCTGAGTCAGGGAAGCAGCACTAACTTCAAGGCACACACATATGCACAGCACAAGGTTCAAGGCACACACATATGCACAGCACAAGGCTCAAGGCACACACATATACACAGTGCAAGGTTCAAGGCACACACATAGATACAGTGCTAACTTCATCATGCACACACAAACACAACACCAAGTTCATCACTCTCACATATACACTGTGCTAAGTCCATAACAGAGGCATATATGCAGCACTAAGTGTGTGTGTGTGAATATATATAGATAGATAGATAGATAGATAGATAGAAAGAGAGAGAGAGAGATGCATCACATACATGCATTACACACACATATACACAGCACTAAGTTCACACACACACACACACACACATACACACACACCGTTCACTTGGTTTTGCTTTTCAGGAAAGAGTAAGCAATGGATGGCTCAGGGGTGTTCAAGCTAAGGTGTTTTCTGTGAAGACAGACATGGGAGAACTATTTGTTCAGGAACCCCCAGTAACAAGCATTACAGAAAGGCAGGTAGACTGTATTTTAGTCAAGAACTTTGTGACCTAAAGTAATGGTTTTGATTCTGAATGGAAAATTTGGACAGAAGGAATGGTGCTGACAAAGTCAAACCCCAGAAAGACCCCATGAATGAATGAATGAATGAATGAATGAATATTGGTGGCTAACCACAGGTAGCTTTTCTACTCCATTAGAGTATCTTGAGAAAGATGAGGTTATTTCTTTAAATACAACCCAAAAGTACAAATCTGTGGAATGTCAAAGAAAAAATGGTGCATGAGGAAGCCAGGCTTTTAACATCATGGAGATCACACCATGGCCCAGCTGCTTAAAGTAGATGTCCCACTGTGAGCTCAGACTCAGGCTTGGGAAACAGTGCAGTCCTGGACTCCATTCCCTGGAAGCAACAACACCCTGTAGAGTCTGCAAGTCGATACTCTACCTTTCACGACTGTGGGGGATCTACAGACAGGGAGGAAAAGCCATGTCAGAGACTGATCCTGGCACACTTTGCTGGGTAGAGCTGACACAGCCTTCCATGAACAGGGCAATGATCTGAGCCAATACAGTAAGCCCATGAAACATACATATTAGATTTGCCAGGGGGCTGTCCAGCCACATCACTGCTAGGACATTTTGAATCCCACTCAGCCTGCCTGGTCCTGGGATAGAAAAGGATGGCCAGAGGGTAATACCCTACCACCTAAAGCTTGCCACAAAGTGTTGAGCAGCTAGACTCCGAGGGAGAAGCCATCACAACCTTTGAATGTTTCTCCCTAAGAATCCATAGCTTATGAGAGTGTAACCACACACACACACACACACACACATACACACGCACACACACACGCACGCACACACATACTCACACACACACACTCAGACATGTACACAAGTGCACGGTGCTTCCCTTAGGAAGTGCCACGGTTTTCCACAGGGACTCAGCCTATTGTCCTAGAGTCTCTTTACAAAGCCTGGCTGTTATCCCTCAACAGAATCTCCAGGCTGTAGTTAGCCAAAGAACACAGGTTTATGCAAAGGTGGTGGCTTGAACTACAGCAGGAAGGGAGGACCAGGATCAAGAAAGAGCAGGAGTAGACAGATGTCCCACTGGCTCCCCATTGTTGCTGGACTGGAAGGACATAGTCTGTCATAATGAATTACCATTAATTTGAGCCAGCGGTACTGTTAGATTGAGCCTGGCAACCCAGGGTGACAAGCCGTGCCTGCAAGATCATCTAATGAGGGGACAGGGCTGCTTCGGCCCTGCCTTCACTCAATTAGCAGACAGGGCTTTTAATGCCACTCTGAACAAGCAAAGCAATTTTGATTACTTAGAGCGAAGCCTCCATTTGGAATGTTTCAGAGCCCCCACCCCTTTAAAATATAATTTATCCACAGAGTATTTGAATGGTAATAACATATTTTAAAGCCATTCACATCGTTACTCATCTTTGCTTAAGTAATATTCTAATACATTTTTTTAAAAAACTCAAATGATGGGAATTTACTCTAGGAGATGAAATGTAAATAAGATAGCAGAGAAGAAAGAATATTCTGCAGCAGGCTCGTGTGTGTGTGTGTGTGTGTGTGTGTGTGTGTGTGTGTGTATACCCACAAGTATACACAGGTGTGACATGCACACCCGTGCCAGAATCCCATCTGGTAAAATTCATTCCATCACCCACTATTGTCTGGAGACTTGAATAGTCTATGGATCCCCAATGTAAGATTGTACACCTTGCCCACGGTGGATGGGAGCTCTTATATTTCATAGTGTTGGTATAAGAAACTGTTGTTTCTGCTTTAGTCTTGATATTTTCCTGGGGTTGGGGCTTGAGAGCAAGCGTTCGACATTCAGCTTTAATGCTGGGACAACTGACTGGTCCAGAGCCTTCTGCAAACTGAGGCTCTTCAGCCTCAGAAACTCTTTACTCCCATCTGAAACACACAGGGAATCCGCAGTCTCCAGCGCTTTCCTAGTCATCTCAGAGCATCCCATCTGCTCTCTTAGGTAGCATGTCTCGCCCTGCCTGAAATACTTTGCCAGTTTAATCAGAAGATCCTTGGATAAAAATAAGCACTCACATTTTAGACACACTGCAGGTTCCAGGACGTTGGGTGAAATCAAACATACATTCTCTGCAGACAGGGAGTGTCAGCCTCAGGCCGACTTCTTCCTTCCCTTTTACTCAAGACCAAGAGTTGAGGGTGTGACTCCAGAGCTACATATTAGCACCAAACCAAGCCTGTTGCATAAGGAAACTGTAGTGCTGGCTAATTGTTAAATGACAGACATCATTACATATTTCTAAAAGCTGTCCCGGCAGCCATCCGAAGGAAGAGAAAGCTTAGAGATTTTCGTTTATAACTATGGGGCACTGGAAAACTCCCTGAAAAATCATGAAGTCAGCCAATTTTCATGTTTTTCTTCTTTTTATGGTAGCATTTCATTAGTAAAATAATTTTAGTCATTATTACATGTTTTGCCTTTAAAGAGTTAACTACGAAAGCTGGTTTCTCGATCAAGAGCCTGGGTTGCACAGAAGCAGAAGGGAGAATATTGACATTTTTGTGTAGTAAGTAAAAGTAAGAAGAATGAAATAATAGAAAGCAAGGGACACCAACTGTACTGGGTTATCTTCATGGTTGTAATTCAGATGCAGGCAGATAGTCTGAGCAGACACTGCATTCTCTTTAAAACAGAATATCTAAGTAATCACACTGGTGACTTAACTCTGATGTCCTAAGCAGGGAGAAATCAGCTCTGTCCAGCCTCCTCCCTTTTCAAAGGAGGTAGTAAGAAGGGAGGAGGAAGTCTTGGCATTCCCAGAAATGAACACAAACATGATTTAAGGAATAAGGTAGACTATCAACAATACTATTCACGACCCCTGATCATGTTGTTCAGGCTCCTCCTTTCAATGTTTGGTAGAGCAATGGTCCCAAGCTCACGCTTCAAAGATTGTCATGTGTCTATCCATCATCCATCTTACAGTCTATCAGATACTATCTCATCTCTGTTGATTAAATTTGACTCTTAAAATACAAGCTTCAAAAACAAAAGCTGTAAATAAAGGCAATAGTAAGAAGTCAGTTCAGGACCTTGGGGAAATTCCACCAGACTCCCTCCCCTCCTAGAAGAGAAAGATCATAGAGCATGTAGGCTCCCCTCCCCTCCAGAAGAGAGAGGCTAATTACATTGCTCACACCATGGGGTGGGGTGGGGTGTGTGTGTCACTTGACCATCCGCACGTAGACACATTCCACAGGGTGGGCTGACTGTTGGCCACTTACAGACAAGGGAAGTCCTTGCCACCTCATTTCCTAAGGACCAATCAGTTTAAAAGTCACACTGTTCTGCCAATCACTTTGTGCCTAGTGGCTGTTGCTCTATTCTACCCCTGAAAACTGTATAAAAACTCACCAAATGGGCCGCCCAGGGTCATGGCCTCTCCTTCGGGTGTAGAGCGACCCCAGTGCACTGGAACAATAAATTTCTCTTGCTTTTGCATCGATCCCTGGCTCCATGCTCTTCACTGGGGGTCCCGGGTAAGCTAAGACTCACCAGAGTCTTACAATATGATTTGCTTCCACTCAATTCTGTTTACTCCCAATTACATACTAGACATTGTTTATTAGTTCCCCATGCTCAAGCCTATCTCTCCTGTTTTTATGTATTTAAATTATCAACTATATGTAATTATTCTTATTTGTTAGCCTTTGTGATGAAAACAACAGCATTCTGTTAACTCTCTAGACTCCCTTTTTTTTGATCCCCACCTATCCATGGACCTTGAAAACATCTACAAATCATACATAGAGAATGACCTCATTAGTTGTTTTATCACAAGACATTTTACTATATGAGATTATCTTAATTTACCCAACAAGTGTCTTATATATGAGGACTTAGATTGTTTCTAATATTTTGTCATTGCAGCTAATGCTATATTTAGTAACTACATATATTTTTTATGATTATTTACATTTCAAGGTTGCTAAGAATCAAACCAAGGGTCTCATGCACTCAAGGCTAAGAGACCACTGAATGACAACCCCAACCCTCCGAGAGTATTTCCAAAGATCACCCCACAATTTTCAGAAAACTGTTGGTGTGAGAGAGGGTGCCAAGACCTGTCTGAGCTCCTGTGCTCTGTTTCAATGTCACTGCTAGGAGAGCAGGGCAGGAAGGGAAGCTTGGATGGCTATCCTCACTTCCAACGAGTTCCCTTGTGTTCTGAGTCTTGAACATGGTCCACATATGCAGAGCAATTAGAAGAAACTGTGATTGAGACTTTTCTCAATCTTCCTTCTTTTCAAAAGATGCTACTGAAACCCTAAATTAACTACAATCTACTGGGACTTCTAAAAACCTAAGAGTCAAAAAATAACCACACACAAATATCTTCGCAACAAGGACACATCATTCAACTTTCCTCAAATGTAGAACTCATATGAGGGTAGAGATAAATGTATGTATGTATGTATGTATGTGTGAATGTATGTATGTGTGTATGAATGAATGTATGTATGTACGTATGAATGTATGTATATATGAATGTATGTATGTATGTATGTATGAATGTATGTATGTGTGAATGTATGTATGTGTGAATGTATGTATGTTTGTATGAATGAATGTATGTATGTACGAATGTATGTACGTATGAATATATGTATGTATGAATATATGCATGTATGAATGTATGTATGTATGAATGTATGTATGTACAAATATATGTACAAATGTATGTATGTACATATGTATGTATGAATGTATGTACAATGTATATATGTATGTATGAATGAATGAATGTACGTATGTATGAATGTATGTATGTATGTATGTATGTATAGATGGATGAACATATAGATATGTGTGTGGATGGATAGACAGGTGGATTAAGAGATGAATAGCTGAGTAGATTGAAGGATATAGGACAGGAGAGAGGAAAGGAGAGATGATGGGTAATAGACAGATGGAGGGATGGATGGATCAACGAATGGACAGAGAGATAATCTACTGGAACATACCATGACAGCTTGGTGAGCACTCCAGCATACACAAACTGACATGAAAGCCCTGAAAGTCAGGTGTGTTTGCTGCTGCTGCTGCTGCTGCTGCTGCTGCTGCTGATGATGATGATGTTGATGCTTTCTCTCTGCTGAAATGAGCAACCTGTATGTAAATCCAAGACTATCTTATATACAGTTTTTGAGTAATGAACACTTTATGAACTCCAGTTTGCACCTTGAGGTGACTGTATATCCAGTAACATATTGCATTCTATGGTAAAAGAGATGCCTGAAATAACCAGCTTATAAAGAAGGAAGGTTTTGCAGGTTTCAGCCATGACTGGCTGGTCCATTGCTCCAGGACCTATGATGTGAGAAAGAATGTGACAAAAGTATTTATTTTGTGGCCACTGGTGATGGAAAGGGAGCCTGAGATCGGGGTCCCTGATAGATTTTGAGTACACACCCTCACTGATCTTGAGCCTGACCCTCAGCCTCACCTCCCAGATTTTCTTGCATCTTCTATCAACACTACTCTGGGGATGTGTTTTTGATATGTGGGCACCTTGGAGACACTCCAGAGCCAAACCACAGCACGGTCTTTACAGGAATGAGGCCAAACTCCTGTGAGAGCAAAGCACAGAATAACAGCAAATCTTTCATGCCACAGTACCAAGAGGCCAAATTCAACAAATGCCTCCTGATAGAACCTGTTCAGGGCAGGGATTGTAGGTTCCTTGGGAAGAGGGAGAGGAGACCATAGTACTAGCTGCCAAAATACAACAGCAAGGAGTCTTTGAACTCCCTACCAGGAGGAGAGCTTCACCTTTTCTAAGACAATTGCAGATTTTTACATTCACCTTTGTATTCATTTGGAATAAAGTTAATTCTCCCAGCAAGGCTTGGGGATTCCAGCAGAGAATGTGAAAAAAACCTAGATTTTGTACCAAGATCTGCCTGACTCCTACTGCTGCACTTCCTTTAGGGAGTCTGTCTATTTGTGAGGTTCTTGTATAGCCCAGGCTGTCTGGGAAGTCACTGTGTACAGAGGATGACCTTGAACTTCTGACTGTCCTCCCTGTGCCTTCCAACTTCTAAGGTTACAGGATATAACACCATATCAGGTTTGGGTTTTAATGCCAAGTGATAATAATTTTATTATTAACTTATTGATGATATAATTGAAATGAATTAAATAGTATTACTATTACATTATATCATTCATAATACAAATATCTGATTTATCAATATTCCTTTTGAGGGGATGGTTGGAATGTACCTTGCTTCCTTGTTGACCAATCTTCTTAATACATATGCACACACATCACACACACACACACACACACACACCACACATACACACACATCACACAAACACACCACACACACACCACATATATCACATATACATACATACACACATACCATACACACATACACACATACATCACACACATACCACATACACACACACCACATCACATCATATACACACACATCACATGCCATATACACATACACTCACACACACACACACATTTTGTTGTGCTGTCTCACTCAGGGGACTGAGAAAGCAGGGCAGAACAGTTTATCACAGATCTTGCAATCATCACCGATGCTTTGTAGAAGCAAGAGAAGCTCAGAGATAAGGAGGTGGATCTGAGGGAAGAAGATGAGCAGCAGGAGCCTGAGGACCTGAGTTTGGAGCCTTCTTCCAGCGCTCATGAAGAGCCAGGCACAGCAGCTGGCACCTGCAACCTGGTGTCAGCAAGGATGGGAGTCCCAGGGCTTGCTGGCTAGCAGCCTACCTAGCTAGGCTAGGGAGATGCAGGTGCAGTGAGAGACAGGGTCTCAAAATAAGGTAGAGAACAATAGAGAAAGACACCAGCGTTGACCTCTGGCCTCCAAACATATGTGCACATATGTGCAGGTACCCACACACATATGCATGTGTAAAGGTACATAGATCACAGCTGACGAGTGAAGTGCAAATATATATGAATTTATATATTAGATTGCCTTATTAATAAACTATATGATCCATTACCAAATTGAACTACCATTGTGTGGTTTTAGTCAATTCTCTCCCCGAACTGTTCTGTATGTTTAATAATAATGTATACACATATACATTACATATACATGTCATATATACGTGTGTATGTATATACATATATGTGTGAAATGCATCCCTTCATGCACAGGCACCCCAGAGAGACGAGACGTGCATGGTGTGAATGGTGGACGTGGGGAACTGAATGGGTCCAGCTGCCTCTGCTGACAAAAAGCGAGGCATATGGCTCCCTTCCTCCCTGGTGTGCCTGGGTCTCAGAGAGAGAGCTTGGTTTCCCCGTGATGAGCCTCTACTCGCATGCTCCACCGGGAAGATATTTTGTATGCCACAGAAAACTAAGATGTTTGCATTCCCACCAGTCCTGGGATAAGGCATTTTTCTTCATGCAGACACAAAACATACAGTATATGAATGTTTAATGGACGCTAAAACTGGAAGAGGAACAGAAAACAAGAACAGAGCAGGTTAAAAAAATATCTGGTTTCTCTCTATCAAAATACTAATTAAAATTCATGTTCATGGGATGGTTATACATATGTTTTTGAACTAAAAGTCTAACCTGGCACTATTTTTTGGCCTTATTTTTGTGACAACATTTTTGTCCATATGGCACGAAGTGAATCATTTTCCATCTTTTTTTAAGCTCTATGTGTTTTTCTTGTTGTCTATTCCCTCTTTCTCCACTACACACACTGGCAGCCGCTCCCAAGTTACCAAATGCCAAGTCAGCCCGCAAGCTGGCTGCATGGAGCTAGATACTGCTGGCATGTTCATGTTCCTCGCTTTGCAGAAACACTCTGTGTATGTGCGTCTCTCTGTCTGACTGTCTGTCTGTCTCTCTCTCTCTCTTCCTCTCATTCTTACACACCACACACACACACACACACACACACACACACACACCAACCATAGTTATTTCTCCTTCCATTTGGGGACACTCTTCCCATATCCCAGCCTTCTGTCTAGCTGCAGTGTGTGCCTTAACGGGTGCTGGCCATGTCAGCCTTCACTCCGGACTTCTCTTACTCGATGGCACTCTGACAATTAGTGGTTCACTTATGAACAGCTTTGAAGTGCTAAATCAAGCCCGTGTAATTAGCTTAGTCACAGCACAGCAGAGGTCCAGTCTGTCCAGTGGCCTCCCCACCTCCACCCACTTTGTAGAGTTGCACAGTCTTCCAGGTTCTCTATTTTGCATCTGGACAGTGTTGCTGATATGACCCTTAGGGTCTTGGCCGGCTCACGTTGTGCACATGTGCCACTGGGCATCAGGCTCTGCTCAGTTTGTGTGGAGGGGCAGCAACTCCACCTAACAAATGTAACTTTAACAACAGTAAAACAACCTAATAGCTTAGCATGCCAGGGGGCTAATGTGGCGGGCCATTTACTGCTGCACTAAATAGCCCTGCTTTGGTTCTCAATGCCAAGTGTCGAACTGAGAATTGCAAGGCGGGAATAGCTCCTAATTCCTTAGATAAGGGGGTCATTGCTCATAGGACTGGGAAGGATAGGAAGTTGAGCAAGACATTCTCCCTACAGACACCTTTGTAAGTGAGGCTACCTGTCGTCCAGGCTAGCGCACTCAACAAAACATAAGGGCTCAGTTCTGGGCATGCATATACAAACTTGTGACTTGTGGCTTTGTTCTGCCAGGTTCACTGGAAAGAGCCTAAAAGAGGGGCAGAATCCCACAGCTGACCTGTGATTTGTTATTTGCGAATCATCCTGACACTCTTGGAACAAGGTCTGACTTCTCCTGGGCTGTAAAATGGGTTACTGTTGAAATACCCATGCCAGCTATTCTGTTTCCTAAGCCCCGAACAAGTTACCGTGGACAGTTGTGACCTGGCTAATAGGCTGGGCAGGAAGAGACGGTGAGCCATAAAAAGATGGAAAAAAACATTGTTAACATTGTTACATTGTCTAATATCATCATCTGTTTATTTAGATTTCTGACAGTTATAAATTGCTTCTGAATAGTCCTTACACTGCTCTAGGGCAAAATCATCAACACACCTGTTCTATGTTAACAGAAGAGAGAAATGAGCTAAATTTTCGAATGAGAACCTCTGAAATGGGACATCTTTATTTCCTGAGCATTAGCCCTAAAACAACTGACTTCACTAATTCCCTCCATCACTCAGATTGGCCTTGAATTACTTCCCAATGGGCCTCCCATGCGCCTCTCAATGAGAAAGGGTAATGGGGGATCTGTTAATTAACTAGAAGCAAAGTTGCACGGTGGGGATCAAACACTGGGTACGTCCTAAAACTCCCACAGAGAAGATGAAATGCCATGCAAACTTTAAAGACTTCCCGTCATTAGCAGAGACCTTGCTGCTGCTGGCCCAGACCCCTCCTGTTCCTGAGAACAATGAGGACAATAGAGACAGAGAAGAAATGGTACAGCGGGGACAAAGGAGCTGGCTATTTACTGGCAAAAAAAAGAAAGAAAGAAAGAGAAAGGAAGGGGGAGGGGAGAGAAACAGAGAACTTTCTTTTGTTGGTGGCTCCTGTCTACTTTAATTAATTTATGACTGCTGGGGGATTGAGAGCACCTCATGCTCATGTGCCCCAAGCAGGGGTTAATATAGAAAACATCTAGGGTTTACTCCCAGGAAAGGGTAACAGACACAGAAGGGATGCTGAGGAAGGGCAGAGAATAGACTAGGGACAAATAATAGGCAAGATATTTCACTTTGAGCAGCAGAGTTCAAACAGAAACAAAGCCACCGTGTCCCAGGGATTCCTCTGTCCTTTAGATTGGCTCTCCATCAAGCTCCAAGTCCCAACACGGAGCTCCCATCTTGCCACTGACAGAGGCCTCCTGGCGGGGTCCACAGAAACATAAAGAAGTATATTCATAGTAAAAGGGCTGGGCATGCGTCTCAGTGGGGAGAGCGCTCATCTAATAAACACAAGGCCCCACATTCAATCCCAGCATTGCAGACACCAGCCATGGTGGGCCACACCTGTAACCACACAAGGTATGGAGGAAGGAAAAGAAGATGAACATCACCTCACCTGCATGATGAATGTGGGGCCAGTGGGACCACATAAACCCTGACTCAAAATTAATCAATTAACTAATTAATTAATAATACACAATAATAAGCAATAACAAGGCTATGTAGCCATGATACTGACTTCTGTTTGTCTCTCCCATTTTCTTGACAAGAACATTCATAAAAAGCTGTCATAGGACTCAGGAGAGCAGCTCCATGGGTAAAGTATCTTCCGTGATATTGTGAGGAAGAGAATTGGATCCTCAGAACACATACGCAAAGCTGTGTAGGCGTGGCAGCCTTCTTATGATCCCAGTGTACTAGAGGAAGAGACAGAGCTAGCTGGTTCACCAGCTTGCCGAAACAGAGAACTCTGGGTTCAGGGAGAGGAGATTCTACCTCAAAGAAAGAGAGCAATGAAAACACCCAGGGTCAACCTCAGGCCTCAACTTGTACACACACACATGCTCATGTACTGGGCACAAGTAAAACACATGCCATGTGAAAAATTGAGCTGTAAACAGTCATGGTTGCTAGGAAACACTCTGATGTTGAAGGACCCAGCACTTAGTCCTGACCCTCAAGGGTATTTCAAACAGCTGTGCTTCCATCCATCTAGAAGACATGGCCTGAAATCAGGGAGCCAACGAAATACGCAGCCAGGAAATTCAGATTGCAGGTAAGGCTCTTGCTTCAGAGATGGGTCCATAGGATGAAAGCAGCTATGCCCCTGGTGGCTCACACGTCAAAGGTCGGTTGAAAAAAAAAAAATCAACATTGAACTTACTTTTTTTTCACTCTCTCTCTCTCTCTCTCTCTCTCTCTCTCTCTCTCTCTCTCTCTC
>JADRCH010000203.1:125813-153746 GCA_019843965.1 Rhynchomys soricoides | reverse complement strand
CCTACCTGACCTGTCCATCCCTACCTCAGCCTACCTGACCTGTCCATCACTACCTCAGCCTACCTGACTGGTCCCTGTTGATCACTGTGTGCATTTACTTTGACAGCTCAGTGACAAAACTGGCTCACCTGTCTTCACAGCCCTACCAGGAGCACTCTGTGTTTATCCGCTTGGCTAGTGGACACAATAAGCCATTCCCTGAGGACTATGTCTTACAATTCAAGTTCTCACCGCTCCCCTATCTAATGAAAAGGACTTAGGCTTGAATCACCTCAACAACAGTCTACTCTAGGGGAGAGCCATATGCATACAATTGAATCAACAGAAAATACCATGGAATTAAAAGAGGGGTCAGATAAGTGATCACCCTCAGCTGAAGGGAAGTCTGACTAGTGTTACCAGTTAATCCTGCAACCAACTTAAACACATGTAAGTTATCTAGAATCCTATATAGATTCTGTACACACATACTTGCACAGAGGGGAATTTCTGCCTATAGTGACAATACCATTTCCATTGATCCTCTGAAGAATGACAGGAGGCCTAAAGTCACATATCTGCCTCCAAAGGAAAACACAAGTAAGCATGCATCTTTAAAAACATTGTTTATCTCTTTGGTCTCTGTTTCCATGGAGATAATAATTATCCTGACCCTCCACAGGAGTGTTTGAAGTGTGTAATTACATAACATAACGTATGTCAAAAATTCAAAACCCCAGGATGTATTTCTAGTGTGACTGCATATAGGACCTGTAGATTCAATGGGACCATCAATTCTTTGGGGATTTTACAATTCTCAAACTTTTATACAAGCGTATAATCCACGTAGGCCCCTTGCATTCCGCCTTCACGGTCTTTGTGCATCTCTCCTCTCTGTGCTCCTACCAGGAAGACTGTATCATTTTCTTCCAAGATCACAATGCTGTACCTCTCTTGTAATCAACAACTTTCTTCTCCCTGTTTATGTAAAGATCCTATCTTTTGCGACTCTCTCAGCAGAATCAGGAAATTCCCTTTTCATCAAAAGGAATTTCACTATTGGCAGCAGCAAAATCAAAATAGTAACAATAAGAAGGCTGAGCTGTAAAATGGACAGAACAATGTCGTGACATAAAGACATAGCTACACATAATTAATAATAATTAATTCAAAATTCAAGTAATTCAAGTAAAATTCAAGATGGCAAAGTAGATCAAGTATTAGAAGAAGCCTTCACGGGGCAAACTGACCATTCAAATCACAATGGATTGGGTTGGCAAGACGGCTCTGCCAGTAAAGGCATCTGCTGTGACACCTGATAAATGTTGTGGATCCATGGAACTCATGTGACAAAAGGGGAGAACAGTTCCCTCAAGTTGTCCCCTAACCTCCACATGTGTGCCATGGTGTATGTATATACACACACACAGGCATGCATGCACACACATACACATGCACACACAGACATAAAATAATTTTTTTACAAAGACAGTAGATAGGGAAGTGCTTTATAGCAGAAATATTGGCCAAATACTACTACCTTATGACTTGGAAAATGGTCAGGGTGGAATCTCCTGATTTAATCAGTAAGTCTACCAGTAAACAGCTGCTGTTTTGGGTTTTTGGTGTGCTGGTTGCCACGCTTTGTACAACATCATTTAGAAGCAGCTGACAGTAGGCTTGATTTTCCCTGTGGCCTGCAGGGCACTTTTACTACATAAGGACTGAGAGAATCCACAGCATATCTCCATTTCTGGAGCATCTTGGGGATGTGGGGAGGCATGCCCACCCTCTTGCACATAGCATCCTACCGATGGCCATCAGAAGAAACCAGAGCAATTGCAATACATAATCTAGGTTGAGCTTGGCTCTCTCCAGTTCTGACTGGCATCTCAGTCAGGCAAGGAAGGATAAAATAGTAAAATACCCAGATAATGTCCTCCAAGCATCAACTTCTCTGCTTCCTCTTATGTCCATACTTACAATGAAAGACAAGGTTCTAGGAACTAAAAGAGAAAATACCCTAGTCACACTAAAGGAAAGAGTAAAGTAAAATGACTAGCAGTTAAAACATAGGCTGGGCGGCTAGGGTGAGGACAAGCACCTGTCCAGACACGATCTTAGCCATACACTTACAGGAACAGCAAGAAAAGTACATAAAAATATTAAACCAAAAGTTAAAAGGATAAACTTAAAAACTGTGTATGGTTGTGAAGGCCAAGCAAACACAATAAAATTTGATATGAAATGTAGAATGATATAAAAAAAACCTATTAGTATGATAATCAAAAATCATGACAGGAGCTGGCAAGGTAGATCAGCAGGTAAAGATGCTTGCCACCCAGACAGGAGATCTGAGTTCAATTCCCATAACCCACATAGTAGAAGGAGAGAATCTACTTTCACAATTTGCCCCATGATCCATGCACAATGAGCCAAGTACCTGAACATATAGATTGGAAAACAAATACACACACACAAAAGCACACACATGAAATACAGAAATAAATGTTTAAAGATACACTAACGAAACAAATCATAGAACAGTGAACAATGAATTCGTGTGGGCAGCCCAAATTTGAGTCGGTGTGACTCAAATGAGGAAAGCAGAAAAGGGGACAAGAAGTTGGGCAGGTAGGGAGGTAGAGTGGACCTGGGAAAGGCAATGGGAAGAGCATGGTCAAAATACATTGTGGGAAATTCCCTAAGAATTAATGATAATTAAGCAACAAAAATAGCTTCCACAGAGCCGTCCTTCTGAACCTTGGTATCCTTGAAGGGAACACCTTGTTGGCAGAACATAAGCATTCTCTGAATCTGGGGCACTGAACACTAGGATGCCAGAGGAAGGCTTTGCCAGCCTTGCTGCGTGCCGCCATGTGGTGTGGTAGAGCGGGCACAGGGAGGGCCTGGATGCAAACTTGGCATTCAATAACCAGATAGGGTTTTAAATAGATCCCTGGAAAGAGCAAGCTGGAGAACAGAGGATTCTTTTCCAACACACTCAAGTAGGAACAGATCAAAGATAGGAACCTACGTGAAGACTTAGCCAGGAAAATGCACTGAAGTGAGGGAGCACTGGATGTCCCAGCTTCCAGAACAATCCTGGGGCTGAAAGAAGCTCTGTGAATAAAGTGGCTGGCTCACAAGCATGGGGTCCTGAGTGGAGATCCCCAGTACACACACACACACACACACACACACACACACACACGCTAGGTATGCCAGTATTGGGCTGTTAAAACCTGTATGCCTCCAAGCATACTGGGAGGACAGTGACAAGATATTGGGATTCCTAGTACTTACTGTCAGTCTACTCAAAACAGAACGTTCCATGTATACACACACATACACACATACACATAGGCATACACATACATACAAAGGCACACACACATGCATACACATGGGCACAGACACACATATATCCATGGACACACACATAAGCACACACATGTACACATACACACTCACACACACACACTCACACAGGCCAGGTATGCCAGTATCGGGCTGTTAAAACCCATATGCCTCCAAGCATATTGGGAGGGCAGTGACAAGATATTGAGATCCCTAGTGCTTACTGTCAGTCTACTCAAAACAGAAAGTTCCATGTACACACACACACACACACATACACACAGAGGCATACACATGCACACACACACACATGTACACATAACATAGACACACACAGGTACACATATACACAGGCACACAGACACATGCACATACAGATTCATACACAGGCACACACACATGCATACTCACATGCACAGACACACATATATACATGGATACACACATAAGCACATATACACACATATACATGCACACACATGCATACACACACGCACACGCACAAGCACACACACAATCCTCAGGGAGGCTGCCATTGTTTCACGAGCCCTTCTTTTCTATTTTGCTGCCTGGATCTTAACACAGAAGCCGGGGCCAACTTCCTCACACTTCTGACGATTCTGTGCCTGTTTTCAACTACTCCATCTTAACTTCACTCAGGAGACTGAAGTCAGTGTCAGTTACCAATAGAAGGAGACTGGACAGTGGACTCATCAGACCTGGCTGAGGCCACTGACAGGCACCTTGCAGCCAAGATGGTTTGGGCTTCCACTGTGCTAGTCAGCAGCTGTCTAGCACACAGCATCCACTTTGGGGAGGACTGTAAGGGTACATTACAGACATCTGAGAGGTGGCTGTGTTTAGATACTAAGCAGCACTCTTCACCAGTGGTTTATATGTCCCCTGGTCCAGGGGACCTTGTGCGAAGGGCAAAGAATTATGTTCATCACACTGGTCAGGGAGCTGTGAGGACAGGGTGGACAATCAATCATTCACTAACATCCTCAGATTCATAGGTGCACCATGACGGGTGGGATGCCCACATCAAGGATTCTGTGCTGCGTGTATCCAAAGATGTGTTACCCCTGATGGGAGCAGCAGCCACTGAGGCCGGCCCACTCTTAGAATACTTTTCTTTGTTCATCTCTGCTGTTTCCTCTCCTCTCTCTCACTGTCTCCCTCTACTAGGAAGTCAGGAAGGCGCTGTTGCCCTGACTGACTTCACTCTATGCTCCCGGCTTGGAAAACTACTTTCTTTTTTCGAGTTGCATGCGACCATACAGAGCCCATAAAAGATGGTTTTAAAGCCATCTTATGAGTAAAGCTTGGCAGCTCAGAAGCATAGATTAAATAATTTTATATTTTCTAAGCTTATTTTTGGTTCATATCTATTCCAATTACTTGAGGGTGCCAGACTTCAAATGTGTGTCAGGCAGGGCGGGCAGAAAATTTCTGGTTTATTTAAAACTAAAGGAACACAT
This sequence comes from Rhynchomys soricoides, assembly GCA_019843965.1. Taxonomy (NCBI): domain Eukaryota; kingdom Metazoa; phylum Chordata; class Mammalia; order Rodentia; family Muridae; genus Rhynchomys; species Rhynchomys soricoides. Next base: position 148,926 of record JADRCH010000203.1, on the reverse strand, counting down.
AAAACAAAACAACAACAATTGTCTGTGAATCCACCCCATGGCTCCCTCACACCATGCCCTCTTTTGTTTTCAAGTTAATTGTATCGTGGAGAAGGCCTGACTTGGGTACTTCTTCAACCCTAAATGACGGAATTATCATAGTTAAACATATACGCAGGGGCTGCAGGAGAACCACGCACTGTGTATCTTCCCACAAAGATCCTTCAGTTCTGTGTATTTGATTTTTACCTGTGGCGTTAAACTCAGGATATAAGCTAGTATACATTAATAACATGTAATTTTCATATCCATTTTAGTTTCCATTGTCAAAGTTAACTATTTTATGTATTTTAACCGAACACACTTAGACTTTTTAAATATAAGATTCCCATGGGCATGAATTGGGTTTAAAAGCACAGCTGATTTTCTCAGGGCATTCTGGGATTCAAAGATAACAATGACCCGTCGGGGGGATGGAGTCAATGTTACCTACCTCCTGTAATGTTAGAAGAAGCCCTGGGTATGCTAATCCACTCACCCACCACACTACATTTCAGCTTCATTAACTCCGTGGCACACAGAATCATTGGCTACACATTTAAGAAACTGTAACGGTGTGGAGTCAAATCGTATCTTTCAAAGCATGAAGTACTTCAGCTCGTTTTGACGCCAGCGATATAGTAAGGACCCATTTCATATGTAAACATCATGCCTATACTACTCGTATACAAAAGCCATTTGGATGTTTAATTTCTGTTTTAAAGGTTTTACGTTGTTCATTGATTTGCAAAGGTGTGTGTGTGTATGGAGATCAGGGGACAATTTCCAGGAATCAGTTCTATACCTCTGCGGTGTGGATTTTATGGGTTTGGGTAAACTCAGGTCTTCAGGCTTGGTGGCAAGTGTCTCTACCCTCTGGTGTATCTCAGTGGCGGATCTGGAGATAACTTTCATGTCATTTCCAATGAATCTCTCATCATCTCTTGCACAACCGATGATCTTCCAGTAATTTGAGCATAATAATAAAATTTAAGTAAAGTCATATTTGAAACGAAAATTTAAAAATTTTTCTATTTGATTACAAGAATCACTTCAGATTATAATATCAGAATATAAAAGAAACCAGAACATCTTACATTTCACTTAAGATCAAGTTTTGTACTGGGCCCCTGAGCCTCAGAGGCCCCTCCTGTGACTCCCAGGTTCTTATTCTAGGCCCCTGAGCTGCAGAGGCTCCTCCCATGAGTCAGGCTCCAAAGAGCATATAGAAACTCAATCTGTATGTCTTCAGACTCCTTTTACAATGAGTAAGGGAATGAAGTCTAGCTCGTAAGGATGATATCAACACATACATTTCTCTCCCTGAGTAGATGTCTGTCTGAGAGGCAGAAGAGCCCAGGAAAAGAGCAAGGGAGCACAGAGGAGCAAGGAGCAGAAAGAGAATCGTCTGCAGAGAGCTGAGCTCCGTGCTAGGGTCCTGTGTGCAGATGGTCTCCATCAATCCCTGCATGTGCTAAGCTGTTCTCTCTGTGGACTCTCTCCATTCCAAACTCCTCTCCTGTGCTTTACAATCTACATTTTACATCTCTGAAAACGTGATCCAGCCCACCATCACAACAGGAACTTAATCCCATGCTGTGCTTAGAATACTACCACGTGTTCCAAGCAGGATTTCTGCACAGCTCTCACACTCTGTGTTAAAATAGAAAGGCTCAGTCAGATAGATAATACATGGATGGATGGATGGATGGATGGATGGATGATAGATGATAGATAAATAGATGGATGGATAGATAGATGAATAGATAGGTTGATAAATAGATGATGAATAGATAGATTGATTGATGGATGGATGATGGATGGATAGATAGATAGATGGATAGATAGATGATGGATAGATAGATACAAGGATGGATGGATAGATGGATAGAGCAAACAGATAGGTGGACAGTCCCTCCTCTACAGTTTCAGCTCCCAGCCATTTGCTCACTAGTTCATAGGTCACAAGTGGGAACTAAAATCTCTGACACATGACTACATGTGCCTCCTCACTTATGTATCTGTTGACAGATCAGCTACAACTGAAATACCAACTTTAGTCGGGCCAAGAGGCAAAGGCAGCTGCCCTCAGAGCCCCAGCTGACCCTCATTCCATGTTGTATTACAACTTGGATTCCAAGCAGGATGAGAGACAAAGGGGAAGTGAGTCCCTACACTCTTCTGGATACGGGACCCTTCCAAAACATAGCTCTGAGCACGGACAGAACTGGTTCTAAAGGCTCGGGGCATCTCTCCTCTGAGCCTCATTCTTGGAAAGAAGGGAGAAGACAGTCACCAACTCTAATAATTCTGCTTAGAGACCACGAAGGACAAAGTAAGATTAAGATCGTGAAAATATCAAATTTCATCACCAGTGAAAGACAGAAGATTTCTGTTATTGTCCCAAACTGTGTTGTGATTTTTTTTTTCTCCTTCAGACTTAATCTCAGCCTGGTGTGCCTTGTTTTTAGGGCTCTTGAAAGCAGAAGTCACCATGCTGGTGAGAGACCATTAAAGGCAGAGGAGACTCCTAGAAGCACACCATGTGACCAGGTGACACTGTCTGGATTAGCATTCACAGCCTTGCCAAGCCCTGGAGCTACAATTAGCTCCTTGCATTAAACTGAAAACACCTGAGAAACTTGCCACTGAAGCAGCTCCTGGAAGTGCCCCGGTCTGCCGGTGACACTTAAGACAAAGTGGAACTCAGCAGTAAAAGACAGGAGAATAAAGTTTCCCCCACTGAACTCTCAGAGTCAGAATGTGGTCTGAAGATGAGTGGGCAATTTCCTTTAATGAGATTTCCCCATGTTTGTTTAAAAAAGAGATTTAACCTGCCTGTTCCTTTCTAAGCCAATGTCCCAAATATCTATGTTTGGCGATGATAGAGGAGACATAAGGAATAAAACCACATGGCCACAGAGGGATACGAGGCTCCAGATACGAGGCCTTATGCTAATCTTAGCAAAATGTATATATTTCTTTTATATACAGAAAGTTATGGTGTTATATAAAGAGACCCTTAAACATGACGTGCCCCCATGTTCTATTTACTGCCCGACTACTGCATAAAAATTATACATAGTGGGTGACTATGGAGTACACTGCCTGTCTTCAAGGAATAGCCAAATCATATACCAAAAATTTAAATTCTGATTTTTATAGGATGTATTTAATATAAGACAAAACAAAAGCAAAACAAACAAACAAAACCCAAACTACTGTTCGGCCCCACGTTGGAGCCTCTGTGCTTCCTGCTTGTGCTCCACTTGCTACTTACTGGGTACCCTAATATTCCTTGTATGCCGGATGCTGATGGCTCATTATGGGAGGTAGCTGCTGATTCTGTGAAACCACAGTTCCCAGAAGAACAGAAATGTAACGCACGGAGAGAGGGTTATATACATCTCAAAGTTAAATGTCAAGGATTTCACATACCAACATTAAATCTTGAAATGTGCGCAAGTATTCAAATTATTTATTCTATACACAGCTTTCTTGGCTCAACTCCCTGCTTAGGCAAGAAGTTAGCTGCCCATCTCCTCTTTCTATAAAATCAGTATGGAAAAATAAATTCGCTATCTATCGCCAAAGTCATGGCTAACTACACATCACAGGACAGTCAGGATTATAGAGTTTCATTCCAGAACAGTTACCTTTAGTGGCAAGAAGAAATTCACTGTAAAATGATATGAAATACCAAGTGGCCGTTTGTTCTCCACATGCTTATGGCAAATGCATTGCCTACAGTCATCCCTCTCCATCACCGCTGCTACACAACGGGCATTTCCACCTGGAAAGGCTCGCAGGATAGACTTTCCTAATGGCGTGGGTCTCTTGTGTGTAACTCTAGTCCAACTGAGATCCAGTATGCCGAGCAATAACAGGATGATCGGTTAACCGGACTTGACTCTCCTCCCTCAGCTTTGGCCAGGCGATAAGTGCAGAGTAGCCTAAGCATTCCCAAGCAGCACCAAAAAGAACTGAACACAAAATTTCTATTATATTTGTAACGAAGCCCTCTTCGTCAGCAGTTAAAATAGAAAGTGTGAGGTCCCTAAATCATACTCTTTTACGCCTAAGAATAACATGTGGTACCAGGATTTCTCAATACATCCAAATTCATAATGTGTTGGTCTACCATCTGAAATAAACCCAGATCTGAGCACAGCTTAAAATAGTTTTGGTGGGGCCAGGTTTTAGGTTCACCTGCAACACTGCCTGACTCAATGGTAAAAGCCTGTTTGTTCTGATCTTACCATCTGAGAGTTATTCATGTGAAAATTTAAAAAGGAATATTCTCTTTAAAAAGTAGGAGAAGGGGGAGGAAGAGGAAGGGGGAGGAGGGGGAGGAGGAGAAGGAGGAGGAGGAAGGGGAAGAGGGAAGGAAGACAAGAATAGGAGGAGGAGGGGGAAGGAAGAGGGGAGGAAGAGGAGGAGGAGAAGGAGGAGGAAGGGGAGGAGGAGGTGGGAGGAGGAAGGAGAGGAGGGGGAAGGGGAGGAGGAGGGGGAAGAGGGAAGGAAGAAAGGGGTAGGAGGAGGAAGAGAAGAACAAAATTTGGGACAATAAATAATCTCTTTCTCCTGGGCAGGACTATAGCAGTCTGGACCTTAAATCAGAACAAGGGTGTTGTGAAATGGAAGTCCATGGAAACAAACCCACCCACTGTTTTTTCCTGTTGGATACAAGGTGAGCTTAGCAAGTGGAAGCGCTCTCACTACTTTGCAGTGTTCAGATGACCAAAGGCATCTCTGGGGATGATATAGAAAATATGTTTCCCTCTCTGTCTCCATAGAGTATTCAAGCTCATTAGGCCTGCCATCGACACACTGTGCTGTTACGATCTGCAGCATGAAGCTCTGGCAAACACCACTGCTGCCATGTGTAGGTCATCAATATTCTGGATTTCCCCTCAATGTAGGTTTCGAATATACAGTAAGTATTGGATGATTCATGAAAATTAATCAGCCCCTAAAATTTGTGACTATAATTAGAGCCATTGGGAATAAATTCAGCACTCTGATTGTAAACAGCGCCTTTAAAAAAAGGGGGGGGGGGAGATATCTGGTGTGGAAACAAAAATCCAAAAATCGTAAAATGAAGACCACCAAGAGAGATGTGCTCTTCTACTTCCGCTTACAACAGTCCTGCTCTGTGAACCAAAAATTATCCCTATTGCTAAGGACGGCAGCTTGGGGGCGTGGGTGGTCACCGATGACCATGTGTTGTTGTTACCTTGTTTATTGTGTGAAGTTCTGTGACGAGCCCAAGAGGCCTGAACGTAAAAGCGAGTGCCGTAAAGATGGGTGGTATATTAATAAAATTTGAAAACCTTAAACCGAACTAATCGATTCGAAGCTAGATGCTGGTTAGAAGCTATTTTCTGATCCAGGAATGGAGAAGAAATGTTTAACTTGGTTATGGCTGTAAACATTGCATCTCTTCTAAATTAAATCAATTTTCTTGATGAAACTAATTTCTTGCCTGAAAGGTATTAAAATAATTTCATTATAAGATGGTCTTTGCCTTGTGTCTGCCTATTTCCACTAAAGCGAGCCATCCAATGCATGTGTAGCATGAAAGCCACCTGGGGTGGGGGCGTGCGGGAACCCTGGGCAAAATAGAATCTGGATAACTCGTTCTCAACATCTCACTTCTTCCAATGTTCATTTCCCCTGAGTATGTTCCAAATATACGTGCATGTCAAGATCACAGGATGAGACCTTGCAGGGGCAGCTTTTGTCCACATATTTAATTTAAAAACAAGACCAGGGTGCTAAGCACCAGGACATACACAGGCAGGCGCAGATAGTCAGTGAGGCCTGGGCTATTACAGCTTTTGAGAGTGCCAGGTCAACGTGTATGAAAAAATGAAATTCCCTCAGCTTCTAGCCCCGCCTCCCTGATGACGTAGCCTATGGGAATCATCGTTGAGACGCACAGACACAAACCGGAAGCAGAGTCTGAGCAAGTCAAATGACAGGACATAAACCTGATGCTTGTCCCTGGGAAATTAGGACAGAAAGAGGTGATTCTGAGGGCAGAAGGGCTAGCCTATACACAAGCAGGCTGTAAAGGAACCTGTTAAGTCTTTTCTCTTGAAAAAAAAAACTAGATTATTGGGGCTTTTGTTTTCTACCACCGTATAATTTCAAATGTTCTAAACATAACTTTAGTCTTTTACAACCAGAAATAAAAAGCAACAAAATTTTAAAACCGTGGGCTTCGAGGTTTTTTAAATGCATGCATTTTTTCTCATTATAAAACGTGTGTTATTTATAGAAGTAGAACCTATCAGATAATAAAGGAATATTTCTCCACTTTCAATTAATAAATATTCCTTTATGTTATAGAATTTATTATGTTATCTGGGTACACTGCATTGTTTTTCTAAAGTGTAGAAACCCCCCCAATTTAGGATGACAACTGAGTTTTCTACTTTCTACCTCTCGTAACTGTGTCCAAGTTCACCAAGAAAATTTCAATAATGAGCCTTCCGGTGATTGAAAGGTGCAAAGTGTGAAAAGTGAAGTTACTCCCCACAAATGGACTGTGTTTTTAAATGACCCTGGATGGATAAAGCTATGTGTTTAGGATCCTCATTTCACGTTGTCAATCCATTTACATAACACTTTTTATGCACTGTTTAGAATCATTTTAAAAAAATGATTCTAAAAACATTAAATCAATTCAAGAAATAGTCATATCAGACATAAATACATGCACACATACTCATGAAAATACACACATGTATATAAATGCACACACATACACACATGAACACTCACTTGCATGTATGCACACACATGCATATACACATATGCACACATACATGCACACACACTTATGCATACTCACATGCACACATGAACATACATATACATGAACACACACTTATGCATACACACACATGCACATACATTCACATACATATGTGCCCACACATACATGGATGCACACAAATACACAAATACAAGACCTGAACAAATCAAATTAGTGAATATCCCAACATGGGAGCCAGTGGAGCCCATGTGCCCACAGCCCTAAATGAGGAGACACCAATTACTGATGGCTTCTGAGAAGTGGATAGTCCGTTTTCTTTAAGGATATGGCCCACAGTAGGTCAACAATAGTCCAGTGGGTAGACCCACAGTTATGAACAGTATAAAGTGGATGTGGTAGGTTATTGAGAGAGAAGATGTAAAATTGGGAAGGGCTGGTCGGGTCGGTGGGGAATTAGGATGAGGTGGGGTAAGTACAAAAAAAGTAAATTGTGTAAAATTCCCAAAGAATAAAAATATTATATGAAAAAAGAATACAGTTTGTGTTTCAGAGAACTTTTAAAAATTATTTCTTACTATTTTAAAATCAACCCCCCCCCCCAGGATATCTAGCAAGTAAGAGAAATTTCATAATATATATAAATGAATTCTAGAAATAATTAATGAATAGAGTTAAACAATTGGAACCTCTTAAAAATGAAGAAGCAAACATAATACATACAAGGAACTCATAAACTAGGCAACTGGGCTTGTGTGAGTTGTGCTGGACCACCTTCTCGGAACCTTGTTTGTGCCCTGGTTGCCTGATTCCAATAGGCACGTGGGTCAATGAAGGACTGAACTGTATTTTACCAGCATGGAGGTATGGAAGAACCATGAATAGGCATATGCACATCTGTGTATATTACATCTTGAGCCCAGAATTCACTGCTATGGAAATTAGTTACTTCTAAATAAGTTTTAAAACCTAAATAGTCAGTAATAACAGTAAGGTTTAATTAAGCAAAAATAAAAGTGTCGGACCTGTAGCCTGGGAATACAGAGTAGGGAAAGATTGGGCTCTGCAGATCCAGAAAGCAGGTGGAGTAGGTGATGAGCACCAGGGGCCAGAGGGAGTAGAGACTACTCGTGACTTATATAATTCTGCGCATCACAGAGCTCTCCAAAAGCTTCCATGTAGACCTGCTCTGCTCACAACCACTGCATTGAACACTCACACACACCCCTGGGAGCAGCAGCTGACCATCATGGGTTCCGACAAAGTCCAGGTTCTGCTGTGAAACCTAAGGCTTTAAATAAGTCATTGGGGTGCCCAAGTATCCTCATTTTCTACTTTAGTTTTATTGAATCTCATATTTGAAAGATGTTTTCTTACAGAATGTCTTCTTGGTTGTCACATCACATAGACTATTTTTTAAAACTCATTCAGCTCCTTTGCCCATCATTTTTCCCTGTTGGTCTCAGATTATTTATAGATACTTTTTTTTTTTTTTGACAGTGTTTGGAGTAAAATATTTTCCAGTGTCCATATCCATCATTGTCAATCACACCCGAATTAATGTTCCAAATGAAAAGAAAATGTTCAAGAAAAACCAAAGTAATAATTTCCAATTATCTACCTAGCACTATACCACCTGAAGTGAAACTGTGAGAGACTAAGAGCCAGGAATACATTCTCATGTTATCAACTTTTTTTTTAATATGTAATTCTCAAATTTTGGCTCTTCTGCCATAGTTTCTCCATTATAAACGCTGCCATGTTGGCAGCTAATCAAGTCATGGTTGGAAAGTGCTCAGAGCTTAAATATTCTTGGAAGAGAAGTTAGTATACAGGTGCAAAGTAAAAGAAAAATTTTTAAATGTTTCCTACAAATTGAAGGAAAAAATTATAAAATTCTGGTCGGGCCATGTGTACACAAAGATAAAGTACTTCCACATGGCTGTCATTGTACGGGGATAGGTTTGCCCAGGGTGGACACATCTCACTGAGTTATGACAGTACAATCCAAATACTTCCACAAAGCTTGGAAACAGCTTGTGATACGTACAAAAATAAAAATGCTAAATGATAAGGGGAGAAGAGATTTATGAAACAATCAAACAAACAAACTAAATCTAACCAGACAAAAATACGTGCTTTCTATCAATCACTTTCCAAAGAAAAATATCCTCTTCAATGATGAGAATTTTTTAAAAAAAAAATTCAGTCTCTCTTAAACAAGAAATGAACAATGGAGCAGTTGAAGTCAACAGCTACAAGATCCATGTGGGGCGACCTCTTGGAATGTGCATTCTCTGCCTAAGACATCGCTGGGTGGCTCTCCAGTGCCAGTCACTGGGCTGGGGGCAGGGGCACAAGGGAGAGACAGAAGGCCCATACAATTCATCAAGGAAGTTGGACACCAATCTGTCAGTCACTCACGTGATGGCTGTGGAGCCCATAGTGAGCCAGTCCTGGTGGAAAGGAATGTGGTGACTTGTAAACAGCAACCGGCCTGTCTTCCTAGAGAAGTTAGGCTCACACTGAAATCTGTCCAAAGGCTAAGAGAATCTGCCAAATGGTTAAGGGTTACCACAGAGAGGGACAGAGAGAGCAGAGCTTTTGACAACAGAAGCAAATGAGGAAGCTGGGGCTTTGAGGGCCAGCAAGAGGGATGCTGAAGCACAGAGCCTTTAAGATAAGCTTGGGGTGGTATAAGGGTCAGATAAACCAGAGCCATGAAATGCTGTTGATGGCTTATTATTTTCTAAGTCAGTGACATTTTCTATAAAGCCATCTCTCATATTGTCTCATAAGTTTAGGGTCTGAGAGAAATTTTTTCTAAGGCTTATCATCCAAGATAAACTTTTACTGAACTCCTCAGAAAATAAATGGTTCAGAAGGAATTATGCTGAGCCTCTCTCTTCAGGGAAAGGAAGAAAGCATGCACAGGACCTCTTAGAAGCACACTGTGGTGAGGGGGTTGTTGACCAGTAGGCTGGTGAAGAAGAACTTAATTGTGGCAAAAGGTAAATTTTGCCTTTGAAGAGAAAATTCTTAGTATGGCTTCTCTGCCACCAGATTTGGAAGTCCGTATTTGTGCAATAAACAGATCATAGGCTTCAGGGAGCAGGGCACGGCCCAGTAGTTAAAGAAGAAACAGAAAGTTGCTTCTTCCACGTGTGTCCAATGTGGAGCTTTCAAATTTCACGTGCCCTGTGGCAGCTATGAATGCAACTCGAACCAAAGTCATAAGCATTGTAGCACACTGTGAGGTAGGTCCGTAGCCTGGCTGCACAGGGGGAATGAACACTTGGCAAGTGACAAGGTTGTATTACAACTTCAAGAGGCCAGACGGCCTGTAAGCCTTTTTAGACCTCCATTCATGGTCGTGGCTACCCTGTCGCCTGACCTTCCAGCTTTGCTGATGTTACTCTTCAGTGCTGGGTAGGTTGCACGTGTCCTTATGAATACACAAGAACAGCAAACGACACAGATGGAATGAAGGTCTTTCAGTCAAAACAACTAAGGCAAGACACTCCTGGGGTAAGGTTAAGGAGCCACAAGGTGGAGACAATGGTTGAAAAGCTGATTAAAATATGTCCCCTCTGTACGTGTCCATGGAGTTGTCCCAAATGGCTTGCACAGATGACAGATGGATTGGTCCATCTTGCCTTTTGGATCAGCTCTTTGTATCAACAATATCTGAAAGCACATGTCATGACTGCCCATCACGCCTGGCATGGTCATCAAACTGGAGATGATTGATCCTGAGTAAGGCATTTGGAAAAAGGGAAAAGCAACATGGCTTTCTGAAGATTTCTATTGTCTTTGTCCCCTCCTGGTCCCCTCTCCCATCTCTGTTCTTCGCTTTGATCCTAGGTATTGGCATGGGATGTTTCCCTTTAGTTGAGAGAGAACACTGACAAACAGGAGTGGTAGAAGCTGAGAGATCATAAACTAATCAACTTGTTTGGTTGCATAAAAGTTTGAAGCCAGATGAGACAGTCTTTAAAAGAAACAGAAAACACAAATGTGTACGTCACCTAAGGCCCCATGTTTATTACAGAAATCGGACCTGCTGAGGCCGATGGGAACGGGCTTCCGGGGCTGGGTTTTCTCCCTCATCTTCCTTCTCATCAGACAGCAGCCTTCTCATCATTCCATATGGCCTTATTGACAGTTGACGACAACTTTTACTCATCATTACATATGGCCACTTACAGTTGACAGCTGTCACCCAGGCAAGTTCACATACGTTGCCGAGTAGTCAAATGGTATCACAGACAGGAGGGTGAGAGCCAGGGCTAGTGAGCCACTGATCAACCAGTAATGAGCCTGGGCAGCTGGGAAACTCCCTCCCTGAACAAGCCAGGTCTCACAGGAGGCCACACCACCTGAGCCAGTGCCACTTAAACATCACGCGTTTCCCTAGGACCATTTATTTATTTATTTATTTGTTTATTCAGTCAGTCAGTCACTCATTCATTCATTCATTTGAGTTCTAGAGCGATATTCTCACTATGTAGCCCTAGCTAGCCAGGATTTTACTTTGTAAACCAGGCTGTCCTCAAACTCACAGAGATCCATCTGCCTCTGACTGTCTGGGCACTTCGAAAGCACCATTGGTCAGACACTGATACACTTCCTTCTCTTTTCAGTCAAGCTGGTCTCCCAAGGAAAATGAGGGCTGACACGAAGAGAGCTCAAGTAGGAAATGCTACTCCTTACGAGAGGGCATCTGAACATCCCTGCCTTGACCTGTAATTCAGGTAAGGGGTCCTTGGAAATTAACTAAATCCCAGGCCAACATGTCAGCAATGTGTCTGGGTTGCCTATTTCCAAACATACATATGGCCCGGAGCACAGTCTGCAGTAGGCTGTTGCTATCACAGCGAACGCAACGTTTAAAATGGTAACTTTTTATTATGTTTCTACTTTTAAAAAGAGTGTCATGTCATGAGGTATAACTGTGTCTCTGCATCATCTACGTATTAACCAGATTCTCCCTGCACACAACACTGTGGTGGATGTCTCCACCTATGCCAAACAGGCCTTCTGGAATCCAACGAGAGCAGGAATCACTAAGGATGCTAACATGGATCTGAGGGGAGAGGGAAACAGACCATGGAGACATAGGCTAAACAAGTCAAAAGGTTGGTTTTCCATGAAAATCAGCAGGAGTCAAAAATGGCACTGCAGTTGTCCTTGGAACAGGGCAGCTGCTGGGTTTGCTGAAAGGCTCAGCCATTGCCAGGTTTTAAAAAAAATCTAAAGGCTAGAGCATTTCTATTTGAACTTCTAAAGTGTTTTAGAAATCACAACACCCAGCTAAGAATAACACGGACAATAGATTTCCCAAACCATTATTTTTATTTTGCTTTTAAACTGAGATACTTACTAATTGAGAAGGTCAACTTTAAAGACACGAAGTAAATTCATTAGGAAGTATCTGGAAGTCACCTAAATAGATTTCCAACTCAAAAGATATATGCTCTGGTATAAGAAGTCTAATTTAAATGCCCATCTCTTCCTTTGGACATAGCCAAGAGCTAATTGAGAGGCACTTAACAGGGGCATATCTACAGCTCTGGACAGTGTATACTAGCTCTCAAAGGGAAAAGCCTCTTAGAAAGAGGTCAGACCCCAAGTTACCTGGGCTTTAACTCCATGGTCCCTTGGAGGTGACCTGGACATCTGAATATAGGTAAAAAATCAAAATCAGGCTTGAATCTCCAGAAATTGACACCTTTGTTATTCTGTATTGTGCTCTTTGGACAGCTGCCATGAGACCTCTGGCTGTGAGGTACACACTTACCTCCGAGGCTCGTAATTATGTGCACTACTTCTGGATAAGAAGCACTTTGATCAGTCATGTAAAGATAATTTTAACAATTTAATGTCCCTTTCTTAAAAAGATTATTTATTTTTATTTTATGTGTAGGGGTGTTTTGCCGGCATTATACATGTGTACCGCATGTGTCTGGTGCCCACAGAGACCAGAAGAGGGCGTCAGATCCTGTGCAATTGGAGTAAGAGATGAGTGTGAGCCACCATGAGCTAGAGAACACTAACCTTACCTCAACAACAGCAGTGAGTTCTCTTCACTGTTGGGCCATCTCTCCAGCCCCCATGTTATTCAAGCTCTCTCAAGTGTATGCTAAACCAATCAGTTAAAGACAAAATTTAGATCAGAGTTGAGAGCTGACTAGCAGGGTGGTACCTCATCCCACTGGGGTTCCAAAGGCATGGGATGCCTTCATGCCCCTAATGTGTAAATGCATGGAGACTGGGCAGCTTCAGAGTGTGTGTCATCTCAAATATTAGAATTGCATGCTGTAAGATAAATTACAAAAGGTGAGACTCCTCCCAGCCAAAGCATAAAATCCAGACTATTACTCTCCCTTCTTCTCTCTGCCCTGAGGACCCTCACAGGAGAAGGTCCCATCCTGTGCCCCATGGCAGGCATGCCACATACCACAGGAAGAGACCTGCCCAAGCCTTCCTTTTCCCAGTCTATGCCATGTTAACTGCCATTGCCCGTCCACAATTTCTGTGGATGCTCATTATCTACGGAAAGAAAACAGGAAACACTTTGTTCCTAGGTCTTTGGCTCTTCATTCTGAAACACCCCCGGTTCCCCCCCCCCCCACTCAGGTGGAAAACTTAGATTAGATAAATATGTTAGGGTTTCTCTTGTCAGCTTGCCTTTGTTACAGGACTGACAGCTAAGACTCTTGGTACAGGTAAAGAAACACACTATTCTTTTTAGACCTGCAAAGTGCTCTCTCTCTCTCTCTCTCTCTCTCTCTCTCTCTCTCTCTCTCTGTGTGTGTGTGTGTTTGTGTGTGTGTGTGTGTGTCCAGATAGCTAGATACATTTAAGGACACAACTGCCTCTTACACCTTTGCTCCTCTGCTCTAGGGCTGAAGAAGGGGCATCAAGTAGCCAAGCACAGAACCAGGGCTGGAAGGACAGTTAACTGGTCAAGTGCTTGCCTTGTAACTCTGAAGGCCAGAGTTCAGACCCCCAACATGCATGCAAACAGCCAGGCATGGTGGAGTGTGCCAATAGCCTTATTTGCGGGCTTGGTGTGCAGGGTCACAGATGAGCAGACTCCTGCAACTTGCTGGCAGTCATTCTAGCCGAAGCAGTGATCTCTGGGCTCAGAGAGAGACATAAAAATGTCTCATAAAAATGGAAGACACATGATTTCAGTCTCTGGACTCCACAGTGAATGCATGCATACACATGGACATGTGTCTCACATACCAATATTACATACAGCACACACAGCACACAGAGAGAATTAACAGTACACTGACTTCTGTCAGCATTGATTCCCTTTAGCACCATGGATAAATAGAATTGTTCAAAGTCTCAAGGTCAAGGGTATCGAAGGAAGATACCAGCTACCATCCACTGGCCTCTGTACTCTTGCAGAAATGTAGATGGTCCTATATACACCACACACACGTGGATGACCCTATACCCCCCCCCACACACACAGAAAAATAAAAATCTTACGCTGGATTTGAAGGTCAGTGATAGCCTACCTTCTGAATGCAAGGCCCTAGGTCGAATCTCCTGCATCACTAAAGAAGAAAGCAGGTCACAGGTCTGCAGATACTCAGACTGAGCCCTCACTTTAATCCTGACAGTGCCACTCATTGCCCCCATAGCCAATGTCACCAGATGAACAAACTTAGGGAGTGGAGCAAGTGGGAAGAAGAAATGCATTCTGTGTATTCTTCTAAAAATAAAGGCTGGCAAGATTGCTCAGTGGCTAAGAGCACTGGCTGCTTTGGCAAAGGACCCAGGTTCAATTCCTGGCACCCATATCTTGTCTCACCACCCTCTGTAAATCCAGTTTCAGGGAACCTGATGCCCTCTCCTGGTCTTGGAGAGTACCAGGCATGTACATGCAGCACATACATACAAGCAAGCAAACACTCATCCACATAAAGAATGTTTGAAGGAATACAGTTAAAAATGAATGATTCCATAGTAAACAGACATCTCTCTCCGGGAGGAGACACTGGAAGATTGAAGACTCTTCCAGGTAATTCACCCCTGTCAAAAAAAAACCCAAAAAAACAAAAAAACAAAACAAAACAAAACAAAACAAAACCAAACCAAAACAAAACAAAAACCAGGTTGCTGATCAAACAAGTTAATTTCCTCAGTGCCGGTCTGAAATTTACCTCTCCTCCCTGAGCCAGAACCTCTTGCTGTTACGATTTTCCCTTCCCTTCCTTTTCTACAGAGAAACAGTGTTTCGTTTCACAGGTAATTGATAGCCTTCAGCACATGTAAGTTATAATCACTGAATGAAAAAGATTTGCTTTGGTGAATTAAAATGAAACAATTTCTCCAAAACAAAGGGTAAAAGCCAAAAAAAAGTTAAGGGGATTAATAGGCCCGGGCTTCATCTGGTTTTACATTTAATTTGATATCACGAGAGCTGCAGGCATTTCAAAACACATCTCTTTTATTCTTCTATAAAGTCTGCACGATTTTGGCTCCTGCCATAGAAGCAGTTCGGTGGGGAGGGGAGGCTGGATTCTGTATCTATGCTAAAGAAAAAAAGAAGAGGGGTTGACCATAACCCGAGGCCCCAGCTCCTGCAGAGTGCCTGTGTTCTGAAAGCAAGGTGCTCCACACGATCTAATCATAGCACTAAACCTTGTTACAAGCCCTTTTACAGCTCCAATATCTGGGTTACATGGAAACACGCTGGAGAGCCTCCTTGTACTATGAAATAAATGTCATTCTGACTGGCATCCTCTCTTCCAGCAAGTAATTTCCCTCTGCTGATAAATCGATATGGCAAAAAACAAATGAGAGCGCACAATGGACAGAGTGTGGATTACATTTTTATTCATTCCAGAGCCCCTGCGGCCAAGTTTTTTAAAGCAGAAAATGATGCGCTGGGGCCAGGAAACAAGAGAGATACATGGAGACCCTGGGATAGGAAGAAGAAGACAAAGGAGACAGAAGGAGGGGGGCAAAGAGAAAGGCTGAAGAGATCAGAAGCCAGTGCAGAGGAGAGCGCCCCTACCAGGTGGGTCAGCTGCAGGAACTGCTGCCAGAGAGAAAGATTTCTATCTGAATGCTTGCTCAGCTCTTCACAGCAAGATGACTCAGCAGGTCAAGGCATCTGCTACCAAACCTGAGGATCTGAGTTCAATTCCTGGGACCCACACTAGAGAAGGAGAGCCCTGACTCCCTCCAGTTGTCTGACCTCACGTGCGTGTCATGACATAGATATACATACACACACACACACAGAGGGAGAGAGAGACAGAGAGAGACAGACAGACAGACAGAGAATAATTTAAAAGTAAGGTTGGGAAAACACATGCCCACCATCTTGATTCTATAAAGCAATAGTTCACCTGAGAAGGCTCTAAGGTCAGAATTTTGACTAGTCGATTTTTGATGTCAACCATCAGGATTCGGCCATGAAAACTCACCTAGAAATCCATCTCAAGGCTAACATTGACCCATCCATTCATATTCACCAAGTGAAGTCCCCTCTAGCCATCCCCTCTAGCCATTTGTGTTTCCTTTATCTTTAGCACTAGGAAGGGAAAGGCCAAACAAAAGACCATGAAGTGTGTCTTTGAGAACATGACCACTCCTAGAAGTGGTCAAATCCAAGGAGAGCGCCATCATGGAGAACAGTAGTGAGACACAGTCTCATTATTCACTGCAATGTGCATGATATTTGGTCTTCTCTGGGTAAGATAATAAAGTCTAATTCTGAAACCCCACTTCTCTGTGAAGAACAGAATTATAATTCCAATTATTACTGTGTATTTAATTGACGTTAAGGCATGGAATTACAAAATAACAGAATTCTAAAATCTTAGTGTACATGTGGAGCTGATTTGATATTCTACGCGGTATTCTAAGAAACTTAATTCCTCATACCTCAGTCTCCTCAGCTATAAAATGGGAGCAATTATCAATACCTGCCTGTTTTAGGGAAAAATAAATAAGTTGTTATCAACAAGGTGCTTGGAACAATAGCTGTCTCAAGAGCTAATGCCACAGAACTCAGAAAAATTAAAGTTAATTATTATCCGTGTTTCTACCTCTCATTTCCTGGGCTATCTACAGTTATCTGTCAGGTGTCTCCACAGCTTCTATTTGGTCAAAAGATAATACTGTACACCAAGGAAGGTGGATTGCATGTCTCAAGGGGACACATGCTTACACAACTTGTCGAGTGTATTCTTGTGGGTTTGCTTTTTGTCTTTTTGAGCCAGAGTCACACTATGCAGCCCAGACTAGATTGTAAGTCATACCCTGTGTCAACACCAAACTTACAGAGATCCCCCTGCCTCAGCCTTGGAAGATCTGGGAGTATAAGTGTCCATCACCACGCTAGTTTTAAATATTCTTAACTGTGCTCATGATCTCAAGGACCGATGAAATCTCAGCAGCCAGAGCGAGTTAACAAACCCAGCCCTACATCTAACATGTTCTTTCAACTTGTTTCTTGGACTACTATAGGCTGCCAGTTTGGATGTGGGTAGTCTGGTTTTTGGGAATTAAGTGCTTGGATTCATGTCTGCTAACATTGTTAGTTATACCCAACGACCTACCCACTTTGCTGCATAAAAACCAGAAGACATTGTCTTGGGTTTTAACAAGGGCCACTCCACTGTGAATAAAGAGAGAAGGTGAGAAGCCAGGCAACAAGGACAGTGGTGAGCGAGCGCTGACATTTGCTTCTCCTTCTCTTAAGTCAAAGTGGGGCTTCCTCCAAGAACGGTGTTCTCCACAAGTTCTGTCCTGACCTTGCTGACCACGAATCTTTGCTGTTTTCCCTAACTGCTTCCTGATGCAATTTCAATACACCAGACATACTCTTGCCTACATGGAATGTATAAGCTAGTCTGCCCTTCCAAGAATGGAGTCTGAACGTTGATGCGGAGATATGGCCTTTGAGATAGCTAGCGTGGGCTGACATTGCTAGGAAAACCAACTGCTTCCCACTTAGTGAAAAGGCAGGGGCCTGCATCACTTGAAGGCGAGTTCAGCGAACATATGGTTTTGTTGTGATTTAAGTACTGCTCTATGGACCAGGTTAGGCTGAAGGGGACATGGCAGCTATAAAGGACAAAGGGCAATCTTGAAGGAAGTTTAAAGGCACATTGTAAGGGAAATGCAAAGTGGAATTGTTCCTAATTAAAGCAGCCAGGGAATTGGGAGGTGAAATGTAATTATCTACATTAGAGTTTGGCCAGGCTTCTCTACTCATTGGGAAGAAAAAAAAAAAAGCTCTGCAGCAATCCTTAATGATCTCAGTTGAACGCCCCATCCAAAAAAAAAAAAAAATGATGCTTAAGTCTCCCTTTCCCGGAACACAAATGGCCTTCTCATTTTAACTTAACAAATTTGAAACTGCATGTAAGTCCCATCCTTTAGCTTAAAGTAATTATTTCATAAAGCAGTGACTTTGCAAATGGGAGTGTTAGAGAAGACAGCGGCAGTAAGGGTTGTGACGATGTTTATCCAAGGCAGATCCGAAGTGCTTTAAAAATAGACATTTATGGTAAGCCATGCTAACGTGGATCTAAGACTGAAGCAGTGGCTCAAAACAAGCTACTTTGCTTGAAGTGCGCAACCCCCTCCACAAAGTGAGCGTGTCACAACTTGGGTGGGTGATGGAGACTCTGCAAACTGGGGAAGCCCAAGGTGTCAGCTGTGAGAAGTGAGCAAAGAGATGGGCATTTAACAGCTGCCTGGGGAACAGAAGACTGTCAGACACAAAAACTAGGTTAGGTTAGATACTTAGCTCAACTCTCATCTGATGTAAGGCTCTCCTTTCTAGCTTCTGGAGGGCCTGAGGAATTCTTTTTCTTTCTTCCTTTCATGGCTTGACCATAAAGATGAAACTGGGGTGCTTTAATTACCGTCCAGAGCAGAGCCTTGCCCTTTGATATGGAAATCCCACTTGTGCCCCCACCTTTTCTCTGCCCCTTCTTCCACTTTCCCAGCAGGAATTTTAAGTAGCTTTATCCAAGCAGCTTCTAAGTGACAGCAAGAGAGCCAAGCATAGCTCCTGGTAAGGTCTGAGTTACAAGGTGTGCCCTCTGCCAGGCTGGCAGAGCTGAGGGTGGGACAGAATGGGGAAGAGAGAAACAGGGAAGATAGGATAGAGTTGGGAGGGGAGGGGGAGGGGAGGGGGAGGGGAGGGGAGGGGAGGGGAGGGGAGAGTACTTTAGAATGGCTGGATTTGTTTCTGCCCTACCAGCTTGAAGTGCGGCCAGGGACACAAAGCCTCTCACTTTGAACTCACACAGAGAGCACCAGCTAGGCATGCATGCTGGCATGCACAGCCACCCAGGTATTGTCATCTGCCTTCTGCATGACTCCCGGCTTAGCTATAATTATTAATTGCACTTGTCAACTGTCATTAATTCCTCTTTAACATCCCTGTCTTTGAGTAATTAGACAGAACAGCCTCAGGAGCCCATTGTTTAGAGTCTCCTGAAAGAGCCCACTGGGCTTTCCGGGTATGATAGAGGACTTCTCTGTTAACCCTTCATGAGCACTTGTGGAGCAGAAGGGAACAGGGCAGGTTTGGGCCTCCTGCTTTGCCTTGGGCAGACACATCCAAATACTGTTTAAGCAGAACTAGCTTTTAAATATTTCTTTCCTGGAGACAAAGGTATTTAAAGTTGACTGAGGAGCAGAGAAAGGGCCAAGAAAAACAGTATTCACTAATCTGGGTCACAAGATGTGCCATCATTTTCTTATGCTTTGTATTTGAGAAAAGCCAAATTTTTTGAAGACATTTTCTACATTCATTACGTTATGCACATGATGGGTATATCTGTCTGTTTCTACGAAGAGAAAGGCGTTTTAAGATGACTTCTGAATTCTCTGAGGTACAAACACTTTTAACACACTAGTATTAAAGGAGTAAGTTTTGCTCAGCCAGCCCTCTCTCAGCTTTCTATAGATGGAAATCACTGACAATAATTTTTATATTGTATCATACAGTTATTGTGCATGTGCGTGTGCGTGTGCGTGTACGAATGCGTTTCTGCGGCTGCCACAGATGCTAGAAGAGGGAACGGGAGTCCCTGGAGCTGGAGTTGCTAGCAGTTATGAGCTGTTCAGCATCTGAACTTGGGTCCTCGGTAAGAGCAGCAACCACAAGAAGGCTCTCATATAGCTCAGGCTAACCTTACATGCACTTTGTAGCTGGGGATGAGCTTGAACTCCTGACCTTTTTACCTCCATCTCCCAAGGGCTGAGACTATGGGCATGCACCACCTTGCCCAGCTTCATTTGACATTACTTTAAAACTCCTTATTCTGAAAGATATACTCAGCATGGCCACGGCCTCTCAAGGCCCCTAAACATAGGTAGTACCCCAGGGAAAGGCAAGATGTGACATATGGCTTACTTCACATATCTTGCCAAGTGACGGATACCATTTAACATGGCACACTGAATAACAAATCACTTGCAAAATTCTGTAATACCTTATGATTTTTGTATTACTATTATCACTATGACTTATCAGTCCAAATTACTTGGATGGCCTTACATTTATTCATGACGTTAAATTCTGTAGCCATTAGGCAGGGGTCATGCTGAGGAGGAAAGCCACTTGGCCATTTTGTAACAAACATTTTTGGGAAACAGAAGGGGGACTACGGATTTTATTTGAAAGCAAAGTGACCCCATGTAGCAAAGCTTTTCTGGATGTTGTGCTAAAAAAGAAAAATCATAATAATTTCTCTTAAGGAAAATGAAGGTCCGTGGAGTTGTGGAAAGTAAAGGAGAATCTACTTACTGGGAACTGTGATAGCCATTTCCTCCACTATCTTCATGGTAAGTTTTTTCCCTGCTGCTGAGCCAGTGCTTTTTGCAATAATAACATTTATTGAAGTCTAGATGTGTGTCCTGTGTTCTTTATATACATTAATTCATTTAATGCTCAGATCTGGGAAATAGGTACTATTATTCAATTTCAGAGATGGGGAAAACTGTATGAAAAGTGGTTTCAGAAGTTGTTCAAGACTGGCCACACATGACAGCAGTGAGGGATGGCTGAGCCCACAGACCTGGCTCCCAACTGCTCTTCCTGTGCACGTTTCCATTCAAAGCATAGCGGCCTTGATTTCTGGTGCTGTTTCCTGCAGAAAGTAGATGAATGTTTCTGCAGAGAGTAGATTAATGTTTCTCGAAGGTTTACTAGGAAAGTGTGGTATGAAACACTTGGGGCGCCCAGGGGTAGTAGCAGATGCTTTACTCCCAGCCCTTGAGAGGCAGAGGCAGGAAGACATCGATGAGTTCAAGGTCATCCAGAAACAGAGACTTTTTAAAGAAAACAGAAAGCACTGAAGATTGGAGGGACCTGGGCTTCAGGGTATCCCATGTGGTGGTCATGCATGTGCTGGCAGTGGAATATGAGAGGAGAAAGAGAAAGAGCAGAGGAGAGAAGAACAGAGGCAGAGAGGAGGAGAAGACCATGGGTTTTGTAAAGTTGTGGATTACATCACAAATCACTGGTCACTGTTACTACTGAGTATGAACTATTGTTCAAAATAAATATGTGAGTGGCTATGTAGACACGTAGAGACAGAGAAAGCACATTCATAGACATTCACACATGGTATCAACACAGTTGAGTGTGTGGTTAACTAAGGGTTTGCCACATGCCTGTTCTGTACTAAATGGGCGAGATGGTGAGGGAAAACAAAGGTTAAGTCATGATTCTTAACTACAGGGAGTTTTCAGAGTCATTGGAGAGAGACTTTTGAGAACCACACCATTAGCATACTAGAGTGCTAAATGGAACCCAATCAATGAGATAGATTAACCAAAGCAGCCACTACGATCAATGACTGACCTATTAAACAGGAAAACCTCCTAATGTGCATCTCCAACAACGCATGTGGTCACCTTGCTAATTAATGAATGGCCACTATGGAGAGCATCCAGGTTGGACAATGAGCTGTACAGGCTGGTGCAAAGGCTGCCTCGGGGTGAGTGGAAGTGGGAGCTTAGGTGGCCTGAACACTGTCTAGGATCAACATTCTATAAAAAGAAATCTTCCTGGGAGACAGAAAGCCTATAATTGGTCATTCAAAAAGAAAATGTCTCGAATTTTTTAATTTATTTTGACTTTAAAAAGAGGGTTGGTGGTTAACAAGTGGCGGGCGTCCAGAGTGAAGAATGAGAAGTTTAAATAGAGTTTACAGGTCCCCAAACAAAGGCAGAGAAACAAGAAAGACTTACGGGGAAGATAAGCTAAGCACGCCAACCTCAGTGCTGTACACATCATGGCAAAGGACCAGGAATGGGCAAGGTGCTGCAAGGAGAGTTAAGAAGAAGGTGAAGAGAAAAACTGAATCAGAGACACAAACATTGCCAAGGCAAGAAGGGGGCTGTGGGCCGTGTGGTGGGCCACGAGACCCCGGGAAGCCACGGCCCATCCACTGGGAGCTGGCTAATGAATGTTCTGCAAACAGGATTGTAAAGCTCACCTTACTCACTGTGTGACCGCAGGTGCACTCAATGACCTTGTGGTCACCCAGTGCCCACCGCCCCCAGAGGACTGTTATGTGGGAAATAAGTTCATGGGAATACAAATCAAAGTGACCACCTGTGTGCTCAATGTAATGATAGTCTACGGGTGCTACCAGTTCTGCCTACATTCTTAACCATGCCTTGAGAGCACACACACAACAGCAGACTATAAAGGAGATGATTTAAGGACATTGAATATTTCTAATAAACTGTTTTGAAAGAAGATGGGAGAATGAATTCCTTAGGTGGCGATTCTACTCCCCTAATTTAAAGAGTTACGTAAATATAAAACAGAGGCATCTTCTGTAATGATGCTGTGAAGTGTCTGCATGGGATGGGGAGTTGGCGCACGAGCACTCCTTCTCACCTCACTCCAAAGTGTTACAGTTCTAACGGTAAATTTCCACAGTTGGGGAGGCTGAGGCAGGAGGATGGTAAGACACAGGCCAGCCTACACCAAACAGAAAAACCCTGTCACAAAAAAGCCACACTGGCCCAAGCTCAAAATGATCACCACCATAACCACACACACAAAAAAAAAAAAAGAAGAAGAAGAAGGGAGGAAGGGAGGGAGGGAAGAAGGGAGGGAGGGAGGGAGGGAAGGAGGGAGGGAGGGAGGGAAGGGGGAAGAAAAAAAGAAGGAGGAGGGAGAGGAGGAGGAGGAAGAGGAGGAGGAGGAGGAGGAGGAGGAGGAGGAGGAAGAAGAAGAAGAAGAAGAAGAAGAAGAAGAAGAAGAAGAAGAAGAAGAAGAAGAAGAAGAAGAAGAAGAAG
>JADRCH010000203.1:108065-125803 GCA_019843965.1 Rhynchomys soricoides | reverse complement strand
AGAAGAAGAAGAAGAAGAAGAAGAAGAAGAAGAAGAAGAAGAAGAAGGAGAAGAGTAGGTCTAAAAGAAATATATTTAGCCTTTGGAGGAAAATTATATTTAGATAATACTTTTCTTTAAAATTCAGATGTCAAAACAGCACACTATTAGATGTACACAGTAGAATAACATGGTCTAAATAAAAATTTGGCATGTGTCTCTTAATTCTCTGTACACAAACTTGTGGTAAGCAGCTTAACTTCTATGGCTCAGATTGCCGAACAGTAAAGTCCTGAAAATGATGCATCCTGGGTTTTCTTTGAGAGCTGAGTGAGTTCATACACATGAAGTGACTATGAAATGCCCACAAGTGTTCAATATCTGTTATTCATACCTTGTCCCTGAGAGGTTTACAATGCACCACTGGAAAGAGTAAGAAATACTGAACTTTAGAGATAGCCTCAGCTAACCTAAAGAAAGTACATATCTGAGATTCTGTTCCCTCACAGTCTGTGCTCACTTATGGTCTATGATCCACTCGATAGGACTAAAATTCCATCAGAAATGTTACCAAATGCACACAGCCTGGACAGCTTTACAGTCCAACAGTGAGCAGTTAACTGTCTGCCATGAAGATGCACTCCCATGAGTCTGTGAGACTCCAGCATGCTCTGCAGCCCACACTCACTCTCATTCAAAGCAATGCATAGTTTCTAGTGCTAAATTTATATAACATTTTATTTTCAGTTTCTGAAATTTCAAAACCTACTTCTTTATTCCATGGGAAATCCACAGAACTGCACACACATAAGAAATCTTAGTGCTTGTGCGTAAGCCACGGCATAAGCTTGACACTTGCACCTACCCTTTGGGGATGAAGAAAATGAATGACCCTTTGCCATTTACCAATCTAGAGAAGATTATGTGAAATCTGGAGCTGGAGAGAGGGCTCAGAGATTAGAATCACTGTAGCAGAGGCCCTGCGTTCAGGTCCCAGCATACACATGATGGCTCACAATCATCCCAGAATGCACATGGTGGCTCACAACCATCCCTGAATCCAGTTACAAAGCACCAGAACTCTCTTCTGACTTCTGAGGGCACCAAACACACCCACGCATCAATGCAGGCAACATACTCACAAACATAAAATAAAATAGATATATCTATTCTTAAAAAAACTATAGGAAATCTCCTTGGGCTGAGTTTGAGCACATGAAATTTAAGACCTCATGTAACACTTTCTTTGTTAAATTCACATGTCTCAATCTAAAGGAAATCCACAGTATTTTTAGAGTCTGCACAAGTAATGACATCACTGTGTCAACAGCAATACTCACAGCCCAACCTAAATCCCCAGCTCATCTATATGTTTTCAGATTCCTGCTTCTCCTCCATGGTTTTCCCTTCCAGTGTTGCCCAACCATGAAGTACCTTCCATGTTGACACATGAAATATACCATTGAGCATCAACCACAAGTCCATAAGATACACACACGGGGAGCTGAGGCAAGGTGGCAGCCCAGCGTGCTTTCTGCTGTTGTGTGATTATCAAGACTGAAAGCAGCCTGGAGCAGAAGGGATGATTGCAGCTTACATGTCCAAATCACACTCCGACCTGAAGAGAAGTCAGGGCAAGAAGTCAAGGCAGGAACTGAAGCAGAAACCATGGAAGAGGCCTGCTGGCTACCTCGTCTTCCATGGCTCCATCAGCCCGCTTTCTCATACAACCCAGGCCCACCTGCCCAGAGTGGCACATCTCACAATAGTCTGGACTCTCCAGCACCAATTGTTAGCCAAGAAAGTGACCAACAGACTTGCCTATAGGCCTATTAATATTAGGGGTGCATTTTCTCAACTGAGGTTCCCTCTTTTGAGATGAGCTTAGCTTGTGACAAGCTGACAGAAAAAACATAAACAAACAAACACAGCACAGATGGTAAACATAGCCTGTCAGTGTCTGTGTCTTCGGCTACAGAATTCTCCATGTGACACTGAGTATGTCGGGACTAGAAGGACCAAAGGGACACGGCTTAGTCTTGCGACCCACAGGCATGCTTAGTTGTAGACCAACCAACCACTCAGGGGCAGAGTAGCTTATCAGAAGAGCCATGTTTTTCTACATAGCCTGTAGACTGTGACTATGGCCCTCCAAGCCACACTGAAGTATACTCAATGTAGGCATCCGAGTTTTGTAAGTTTTTCAAAACACCATTCAGAATAAATAAATAAATAAATAAATAAATAAATAAATAAATAAAGCAGGAGAGCCAAAGTCCAGGTGGCTTTCTATTGTAGACAGAGACCAACAATAGGAAGAAAGGGGCTACTGCACCTTACAGTTTACAGTCCATCACTGAGGGAAACTGAGGCAGGACTCAAGGCAAGAACTTGATGCAGACAACATGGAGAAACTCTGTTTACCGGCTTGCTCAGCTAGCCTTTGTAAACAGCCTGTTCCCATCTGCCCAGGTATAGTCTCACTCACAGAATCCTGGGCAGTCCTACATCAATTAGCAGGAAGTTCCACAGATCTATGGCAGGCCGATTGATGTAGGCAGTACATAAGTTGAACATTCCCTCCTCTTAGGTGATGTCAGATCGTGTGAACTGGAGAGCAGAAACTAACTATGACATCCCAGGACATCACAGAGGGACTGCCCAACCGCGACTATGATTTTTTAAACACTCCTTCCCACCACTGTACTTCTTCTAGATTCCGTCTTTAGTCCTAAACAAAAGATGATAGTCTCTGAAAGAGAGACATTTAATATACAACAACCAAACACTAAACCAAATGTCTACGATGCAGCTAGCAGTAAAGGGTGCCAGCTATGAAGAAGCTTTGGGTTACAAGGGCTCTTGACCTTCACTGGAATAACAAGTACATTTCACTACCTCACCCAGGGACATGCCAGGGCATTGTATCATCCATTGTTTAGATGAAGAATCCCATTTTGCTTGTGTCTGTTTTACAGGATCATCCCCTGACCCAACAGATGCCATGTGTAGGAGTTCAGCTGAGCTCCCTTGCAAAAGATCACCACAGCCGGGCTTCTTGACTCTTGACATTCCCTAGTGGAAGGACTAGGAAGGTCACAGGAGCCTCACCTGATTGAGTATCCAGCCACCCATCCTGGCCAACTGTATGCAATCCTACCTGGATTGCATGTGGCCTTGGGTCTCATGGAGTGACTACCGAATAGGGTCTGGGAGGATGGAATGGAGGTGCAGGCCTCCATCTGTACTACCATGGGAGGGTCATCATCCCTGTTGGATGCAGAACTTCCAATATTGCTGCTTTAAGGGCACCCAATTCCTACCCATAACTTCCCACCCATGCTCTGAAGAAGGCCTAATAAAGTCATTGGTTACCCAGGGTGAACTACTTTGGTGGTATCCAACTTTCTCTAGCATAGGGACCTTTTGAAGAGGGGCTGCATATTGCCTAGTTCCCTCCAGGGGATGGGAATTTTCACAAGTGTCTTCAGTTAGCATTAAATTGGGCACATTCACAGTATAACTCTGACTCATAGTTAGGTCTCTGCTTCCAGTTTATTTTGCCTCCACTGGATTCTTGACCCAACTTTGGCTCAAACACTGGAGCAGGTACTCAAATGTAGGTACACCTGAAACTGGGTTAATAGCACTTGTTGCTCTTCCAGAGGACCCAGGTTCAATTCCCAGTGCCCACATCAATAGGCTGACAACAGCCTGTAAGTCCAGCTTCAGGGACTCTGGTGCCCTCTTACGGAGGGTATCTGCACCCATATGCCATGGCCGTACACAGACAGAAACACATTTTTAAAAAA
This sequence comes from Rhynchomys soricoides, assembly GCA_019843965.1. Classification (NCBI taxonomy): domain Eukaryota; kingdom Metazoa; phylum Chordata; class Mammalia; order Rodentia; family Muridae; genus Rhynchomys; species Rhynchomys soricoides. Next base: position 122,012 of record JADRCH010000203.1, on the reverse strand, counting down.
GGTGTTAAGTCAGACTTCACTTCTGCCCATATTTTTGCTCAGCAGTACTGTCTAGCAGCTATGCAACCGCCAATCTTCCCGAAATTTTAGATCCTAATTTCAGGATTTACTAGGTTGGAAACAGCTTCTGGGCAAAGGATGTTACTCTGAAAACATTTTACCCCAGAAATAGCTGGATTATTTCTGCTTGACAGGCAGTCTGGAGGCTTGATTCTCAATGAAATGTAGGTATTCTGAGATGAACACTTCTATCTTTTAATAGCAGTACTTATGAAACAAAGGGAGACCCGAGGGAGTAGATAAAACAAAGTGGGTTTTACTTACATAGAACTTATTATTGATTAGGCGGGGGTGTGAGTGTGCGCACATGCCTTCAGATGCCAGAAGCAGGCATTAGAAGTCTCCCTGAGCTAGAGTTGTGGGCAGTTATAAGCCACCCAGTGTAAGGGCTGGGAACCAAACTAAGGTCCTCTGAAAGAGTGGGAAAGCTTTTCCCAGTGAGCCAAGTCTCTAGCTCCTAAAAAAAGTTCTTAAAAAGGTGAACATTTGTTTTGAGTTTAACCCAGTCTCAAGTTCACTTTACCCTGCACCTGTGTAAATCCACAGGGTTAAAGCAGATATTTCATTTATTTTTCATTTGTTTTATTGCATTTTCTTGTTTGCTTTGTATGTACATGTGTGAGAACCTTGGACACACATGGAGAGGACCACATGCAGGAGGAGTTAGTTTTCTCCTTTCATTACATGGCTTTCAGGATCTCACTAGGGTTATCAGGGTTGGCCGCACACACCACTACCCACTGAGCCATTTCACCAGATCTGTATTGCTTTGCAAGGGTCTGTTCAAAGACTAATCCACTTCTGAGTTAGATGGTTTCTATGAGTTTCATTCCTTTCCAAAGTAATTAGGCAATGTTTGTGTGTATATGAATGAGTGTGTGCGTGTGTGTGTGTGTGTGTGTATGTGGTGGGGTAAATTTTTTATAATGTATTTTTGCTGTTGAAAATTTATTATACTTTTAAATTTAAAGTATTTATCTAGAAATTTTAATACTAGTACAAGCAACAATTTAAAAATTGAAAAAAAGAAGTCAACTATAGTTTGGCTACAAAATGTGGTCCCAGGCTGGTGGTATATCTTAGAAGTTTACAGAGACTCTAGCAGTGAAGGCCATTGTGGAGAAGTGAGTCTTGAGGGAGGGTCGTAATTTGAAAGGTCTGCCTAGTTTCTGGTCCCTTGTTCACACACTCTTTCCTGCCCCCGCGATGCTTCACATCACTACAGACCCAGAAACATAAAGCCACGTGACCAGGGACTAAAACCTTTGACATGTGAGTCAAAATTAAACCTTCACGCCTTGAATTTTTCCTGGCAGGTACACTTGGTGCCTACAGGAAAGCAATGAAAAGACATCCACTCACGGAGACTCCCTTAATCTATATTGTTCATCTCAACCGTGCTCAGTAGTGGTAGTAACAGAGCTCAGTTTAAACATTAGTTTCTTTAAATTCAAACTGGAGATTACATTTGATTGGCTTATGTTGTGGGCTACCCTGATCACCTAAGTATCCTGATGCTGTTTGTATTCTGATATTAATTCTGCTTCCTCGAGGTGCGTCTGCCTCCCAACAAGCAGTCAATCACATAGTCAAGTGATCTCATGTGAACTTTTTCCCCATTTTACCCAGTCAAATAAAAGCTATATGCCTAGATTGTGCAGATCTAGCATTATTCTAACTTATCCCCCAGCTATGAGACCCTTTGCTACTTGCAGTTTATCCTGGCTACATGGTTCTGCTCCATCTTTGTTTCCTCCTCCTCTACTGTCTGTCCTCTCTCCTTCCCCTTCTCCTACCTGCCCCGACTCTCCTAGACCTCCTATCCCACCTCTGCCTTCCACTGCTCAATCATAGGCTCTAGCCTTTATTTGACCACTTAAAATGGGGAAAAGGTTCACCTGAGATCACCTGAGTATGTGATCAACTGCTCGTTGTGGGAGCAGTTCCTCTTGAGGAAGCAGATTTAATATCAGAATGCAAACAGCATCAGGGCAGCCCACAACATTTTCCCCTTTTTGTCCAATAAAATGGCTCTTTTCTCTAAGATATAAATTGAGCACAACCATAATAATTATGCAATCATATCTATATATAGTATGGTATACTCTTAACATCTAGTTCATCATATTTGTCAGTTTAGGTAAAGTATTCTATCATCTCGCCTAACCTAAAGAGTTTACAATGCTGTGCCTGTTTTGTGTTGATTTTTAACTTTTATTCCTATCTGAAACACACTTTACAAATCTAGACCATCTTAATGCTAAACAGCTTAAGTTTGATTATGAGACTATAACTAGTCTTCAGTCCCATCAGAGATCTGAAAAGAAATTAAATATTACCTAAATATGTAGGAAGCACAAAGACATAGCCTCCAAAACTATACAATTTGTAGAGACAGCCGACTGCCTGGACAGTTCTTTATTTTTTTCTTACAACATTGGAGCATCTATCTTCAGCCTTATGGCCCAGAACCATCTGACAGGCCTTAAGTGAAGCAGGAATTATGAAGGCCTAGCTTATTGTGTCTTGGCAGAGCTTAGCAGTCTACTATCCCGAATCTGTTTGTCCTTTTTTTGGACAGAATTTTTGCCTTCAGAGGAATTAGGGTGATTTTTTCCCCAGTGGCTACCTTGCAATAATCGAAGCAACTCTGCCTGGAATGGGTCTCATATCTGGGGAATAAGTTAGTACAGTGCTAGATCTGCCCAACCTAGACACATAGCTTATAATATAATAACTGGATTGTGTGTTTTTATACAGGCTTACTGGGGTTGGAAATCACTGCAATGGGCCTATCAAGTGTACTTTACATACTTCATTTTAATTAACCTGTCTCCTGGGTCACTTCACAGTCATGGTCACTCTTTATTGCTGAGGTATTTGGTTATGGAAGTGATGAGAGGAATGGGGAGAGAAAGGCTGGAAGGGGTTTTTAAAATTGAATGATGCATACATCTTATATAGATAGATATTTAACTATTTCTTTAATGTTCTGACATTATAATGTAATTACATACTTTCCTTTCTCCTCCCTCCCATATCTATATCCTTTTTGCTCTCTTTCAGAGTCATGAATTCCTTTTTCACTGATTGTTGTTAGATACATATATGTCTATACATATACAAGAGGAAATCATGCCTGTTATAGGAAACCTAGCCAACTACACGGGTCTCACGAATTCATAGATCTTGGAGGAGAACCTCCAAGTACCACATTCCTAAACCAGCGTGATTCTTAATTACATTCAAAATACGTGTCCTTATTTGTACCCACAGATAAGTGTAATCCTCACCCCCATCCAGGAAACTTCTCTGTGCATCTATCTTTGAACGTGTGAACACAAAAGTTCCCAACAAGGGGATAACTGATTCCATTGAAGAACAAGAACGGCCACATAGAGACAGAAATGCTAGGAAGGTGGCTAAGGTTGGTGGTTACATCATTAGGTCATGATCCCCATGAGCTCTGAAACCAGTGTTGCAGAAGAGAGCATCCAGAAGGCAGGATCCAGAATTTGTTTCAAGTTGTACAACATTTTTTAACTCTTATTATTTTTTTCACAGCTTATGAATGACCAAGACAAACTTAAATGCAGGCGATGGCTGGGAAAATCTGCTACACAAATCACAACTGCCTAACACCGCCTGGGAGGTCTGCATCCTCAAATTTACTACTGAACAATTCCAGAATAAACTCATGGGAGCATGGGAGCCAGTGACCTTCCCATGAACACTTCAAGTCCACCAAAAATGCCAAAGGACTTTAGTTCCTCTAGAGTCTTCCCTATCTACCAAACCAGAACAAAGACTCTAGATAAGGTTGCATCTCGGTCTATATAAGAGCACAAAACATTACACAGCGACCACTACATTGATGCCTGAAATTTAAAAAAAAAAAAAATTTACAGTTTTCTTTTCTTCCTTTTCTTTTTCTTGTGAAAGATACATGCTCATTCAAAGAAAGCTGATGAGAGATGCAAAAGAAGGATTTTAAACATGGAGGTGGTTCAGCTTGGGAGCATCTCTTCAGTTGTGGTTCTTAGGATCATTTCTCAGTCATTTACTGTCCTAAAGGAAGATGGGACACCAAGCCTGGCCCATTCACATGCAGTCTCTTAAGGACTCTGCTCAGTGGTTCATGCTTTATTTCCTTTGGTGGAAAAAGGCTCTTAATTATAAATAATTGCTGACAAATGCAGCCACTCTTGAGCAGCTCTGATTAAACGCCTGACTCACTTTGTCATCTGACATTTTAAAAGTATTAAACTAACTCTTCTATTACTTCTAAGTCAACATTTTTTTCAATCAATGAAGAAATGGAAAGCCTTCATCAAAGACCTGAGTATAGACTATCATTTTCCACCAGTGTTGTTAATGCATTTTGTTCTGGATTCCGAAATTCAAATGCACTACTAAAGTCCCCCAGGTGACTTACATGCTCTTGTACTTAAAACACTCAGAAAACAAGGCTAATAATCTCATGTTAATCCCAGATGACTACTATGTTTATGTGAAGCATGGAGACCCTCCAGCATTGTCAGACATCTTTATAATTTCTTGTTGATCAAAAACATCATAAAGGGTGGAGACCATTTGTTTTTAACATTCTTCCAGAATTTTTCCCCAGAGTATTTTTATTGAAGATGGTCTGTTGAGTTAGTAAGACTAAACTGGGGTTATATCAAAAGGAAATTCCCCTCAAGAGAAAAGATGATCCATAACAATTTATAAAAGATCCTGGAAGGGGTCTGAAGTGATGGCTCAGCAGTTAAGGGCACTGACTGCTCTTCCAGAGGACCCAAACCAGTTCCCAGTTCCCAGTTCCCAGTTCCCAGTTCCCAGTTCCCACGTGGTGGCTAACAATGGAGCTGCCAGATGTAACTCCAGTTCTAGAGGATCTGACGCCCTCTTCTGGCCTCCATGGGCACTGCACCTATATGGTGCACATCACACACACATAAAAGAAAAGCTTGAAAGATTCTGAAAGAAAGCGTCATAGAAGATTTTAAAAAAAAAAAAAAAACAGAAGCTGTACAGAAAATATCACACAAGTTAATACTTAAGAAGCAAAAATGCAGATGCCTAGAATGGACTTTCCAGACTGCATATTTTAGAAGGAACTGTGTGGCGAAGCAGGCTCTTGCACAGGAGGCAGGATCAGGAGCCCTCATGTGAACAGCTGTCGGGAGAGTGTGTGCCCGTTCCCCTTCATTTTCAGATAATAACTGAGGTTTGGATTTCAGAAGGTCATTGGATAAAGCTGTGGTCTTTCAATCCTGTTAGTTATTATGTTTTCAGAGTGATGCACAAGCCACACTACAGGTGGAGACCTCTTAGAATCAACATCAATCGTATTCAGTTTTTTGTTTCGGTGAGGCCTCTTTTTTAAGCACCACCCGCATTAAAATGTGAAAGTGTACTGCTCAGAGGTCTCATCAACGTTGCACAATTTACAGGGTGGATCTGTCAATAAAATAGCTCATTCTCGGAGGCCATTGAACCCTGAAAGAATAAAATGCCTTTAAAAAACAAAAAAAACCAAAATATAAACCAAAACCAAAAAGAACCCCAAAACCTGACAATCTTTAACTATTCAGAACTCACTTGACAATTTGCAGTATATTGGGATTATTTTCCTTTTTAAGACATAAAGCATTTTACATTTATGTATTATGGTAACCAAAGGGTGGGCGTGGGCAGGGGGCATAGTTGGGGGTGGGGTGGGGCAGGGGCGTGGCGGTATGTGGTTAAAACAAAGGAGTTGCTTATTTGCAGGTAGAAGAAAAAGAGATCAACAGCACCAGTAACCCCAAAGAATCACAAATCATTAACTGGCTGCTGTGGTTAAAGCAAATAACTATAAATGTCATGACTGTTGAAAGAATTCGAACTCAAGAGATGAGAAAACAAGGCCCAGCCAATGGTGTGGCCAGCCGCCTTCCTCTGCTCCTCCACAAACACTGGGTTCGAAGTACCAGTGGGACACTGCGTTTTCCTGCTGTTTGCAGTGGCCGGTGTCTGCACACTGTTATTCAACTTGGACTTTTTCTGACTGCTGTTAGTTTTTTGAAAGGGTGTTTTAACCACGCATAAATAAAATATCCATCATTTTCTACGTCTCAAATTCGTTTGCTCCCAGACAATCTTGTGGCAGAGTCTCACAGCCTTTATCACATTCCTTTGACAAAAAGCCTACTGGGAAGAATGGTTAGTTTATTTTATCATGTTTCATTTTCAGTGTGCAAAATTTTACAAGTATCTGGAACTATTTAACCTAATTTTGAAATGCTGATTAGCTTAATTTTCAATACTTAACAACACATATCTCCTACCTAAAATATGTGTTGCCAGTAGGGAAATAAAGTTTAAAAGCATTTACAGAGTGATCTTGAAGTTTGGTTATTGTGCAACTAACCTATGATCGCTTAACAGTGACCTTACAGTGAACCTCAAGCTAACCCTACCAGGGCCTGCCTTGGTGAGAAACACACTTGACCCAGTTTTTCCTCTACCCCATCATCCCACTCCCACATCGACCACAGCCATTGGTTGATCTTCAAGGCCACGCCCACCTCAATTCACAGAGTTTTCTCATGCGTTCCTTTATAGTTTCACATTCTACAGTGCTTTCTTGAATAGTATACTTTGGTTGCTCTAGGATCCTCTTGGGTATACTGTCATGAATCTTGAATTTTTCTCTTAGCTAATATTAATTAAACTAATATTTTTACTTTTACCCCATTCTGATTTTATTCAGTGACATCTGTGATTGTCCATCTACTTAGTGGCAAGTGTTGACATTATTTAGCAAATAGAAGCATTCTCCTGTGTCTATTCATTATTATTATTGTTGTTGTTGTTGTTGTTGTTATGTGTGTGTACGTGCACACACGTGAGCATGTGCATGTGTGTGTCTTCGTGTGTGTGTGTGTGTGTGTGTGTGTGTGTGTGGTATTTATTCACCTGCATGTGTATGTTGGCATTCATGTGTCAGATTTGATAGGAGTATACATTTGTACATAGGCAGGTAGACACTAAAAGAAGATATTGGGTAATCTCCTTAATGACCCTCCATTTGTATTTGTTGATGAAGGGTCATTCTCTGAACCCAGAGCTTACCTGGAGACCCCATTTCTGCCTCTGAGGTTACAAGTGGCCACCATGCCTGCCTAGCTTTTACACGGTTTCTGGGGTCTGAACTCCAGACTTAAGACTCACAAGGCAAGTGCTTTATCAATGCTGCCATTCTCTGGCCCCCAAACACTTTTCCATAGTTGGAAATTTAGCTAAGGCAGCACTGGATTTCTTTCTTTCCTGCTGCACACTGGGTTAGATCATATGTGGATCCTTGAGTCATGGTTGGTAACTGTAGGTGTTTTCTAAGTTAAGCCTGGCACCCCTACCCACTTCTTTGATTCCTTTGGCTTCGTGAATTCTTCTCTGCACCAGGATCTATCCCCAGATTATTCTCTTACAGTCTTGACTAGCAGACTTAGTGTTTTGCCTCTTATACTCAGGTTCTGAACAACTAAAAATGACATCTTAAAGAGATAGATTATCACTAAATTGCCATGCTGCCCTGAACTCTTGGCTCAAGAGATTCTCCTAACTCAGCCTCTCAGGTTTCTGAGATCAAGGACTCATGCAGTAATACTGATTTTTTTCTGCATGGCAGGAGGCAGAAGCCACTTTTGGTTTCCAAAAGGGACACTAAAATTTCACAGTTAACATGTCTTTCATAGCTTTGGAATCTCAGCTTCTCACAAAGCTCTTGTTTCTACATGGCTGGCTCATTCCATCTGTAAATGCAGCCTATCTCATCGCTGACATGGGCTTGGGAAAACATCAGACTACCGGCTGGAGAGATGGCTCAGCAGTGCTTGCTAATGATTCATGAGGACCAGAGTACAGATCCCAGACCCATGTAACAACCTGAGCACCCTGCAAAGGGCTGGAACTCCAGCTCCAAGAGATTCAGTGTTCTCTTCTGAACTTCGTGTGCTCCCAATACAACAGAATCTTAAACATGGAAAAGATTATACTCTCTATCTCCAGTTGCTAGAAATGTAACCATTGGTACTGATCTACAAATGTGCAGTTAATTCTGTGACTACATGCATGCGTCCTGGGCGACTCTAACACATCATTTGCCAGCTATGGCAATCCTAATGAGTTTGTCATGCTTTACTTTATTGGCTGGAATTTCTAGAAAAAATAATAATAACAGTGAATAGCAAGGTGATCACAAGGAGTCACTCCTTGGTTTTAATCACTAAAGGAAAGCTGACAATATAAGACTCAACAATTTGTGTCTGCTAGAGATCTTTTTTGTATCATGGTAAGAAGCCCCCCTCCCCACCCTAATCTACAGTTTTAAAGATAAAAGGCATAGAAGCAACATTTTACTAAGAATTTATGCTTAGTTTCTTGAAATGGTTATCTGATGACATCTTTTCTTCTGTGTCACACTTCCCACTAGCAAGCAAGGCTTAGATTTCTGAAATAGCGTGACTGGATCACAACAAATTATTCTTTCTGGCTGTTGCTCAGTTCACTTTGCTGCCTGGGTTTTGAGGATTTTCCCATTTGTTATCCTGAGAACAGTGGTCCTATACGTGTCCTTTTTCATACTGTTCTTATCAATTTCGATGATCTTTTATCAGATCAGCTGAGGTGGCCCCCTCCTCTTCTTTGTGAAGCTACGTAAGATTAGATTCACTTTCCTCTTGTGTCTGCCTAGGGAATTATTTGGATTCAGACTTTGTTCAATAGGTCAGTTCTGGATCCCTGCGGCTGATTCTTCCTCTGGTTATGGAATTCCCTGTCTGTTTCTTAATAGGGCATTTCACTGCCTTGTACTTTTCTGGGATGTTTTAGTCCATCCACTTCTTCCTATCTGCTGTGAAGTCCACAGACTCAGTCCTGATGCTGATCATTGACCGATTGTTGGCTTGCTTGCACAGTCTCAGAGGTTTGGGGAAAATACTTACCATTCTCAGTAATTTTCATTTTCCCTGTTATGTGATAAGCAGTTGGATCTGTCTGGTGTGAGTTCTGGAGGTCAGGGGAATCAGGCCTGGGTCCACTACAATAGCAGCAAGTTTTCTTAACCAGTGAGCCGTCTCTCCATTTCCTAGTTCAATAATTTATTCATACTTTAATGTCTTTGCTTGACTATTGTAGCTTTAGCTGTTGCTTTGTTGTTTGGTTAGAGACTTGTAGCCCATGATGGTTGTTGACCTACTGTGTATCTGAGACTGACTTTGCACTCCTGATGCTCCGGCATCTACCTCTTATGCCCTAGGGTTGCAGAATGTACTAATGCATGTGGCTCCTGATCTTTTTAGAAAATAGTATCCACTGGTTGACATGTAACACTTTTGTGTGTTTGAAGGGCATGGTGCAGTAACCCTTGCATGCATTTAATGTATAACAATTGCATCAGGAGAAGGAACATTTTTACTCACATGCCTCTTCTCTGTGTTGGGGTACAACTTCTTGAGACTAATTGTAGACCTATTAATTTTTACTCTCTCTTTTCTTTTACAATATATTTATTTGGGTCAATAAACCTGTTAATAGGCACTTTCTATACACGACGTATAACTGTCTGTAGGCTATTCACGCCCAATGTTAAAGTTTTACCATCGCTATGTTGACTTATTTTTAACGGTACAAGGTTATTTCTAGATCCCTTTGTGTTAATCGCTTGAGTCGTGACTTCATTCGCACAGTGTTTCAAATCCTTGAAAATGACTGAGAGCTACTCTACCAAAACTCATTTATTCACTTACAGTCTGGCCTGGTTTAAGTAACCGTCCCATGTGTGCTTGAGAATCATATCAGTTTCAGTTATGTGCAAGGCTCTAGCAGGCTCACAAGGTCAGGCTCCTGAACCTTGCCTCCCCACTGTGAACCTCTCCATCTTTTTCCATCCATTTTATTCTATTAACTGCTAAGAGAAGTGAGTTAGTGCCATCGCTCCAGTCTGTTTGTCTATTCACTCCATTGTTCTGTCAATTTTTCCTTAATTTATCCATAGGTCATGGTATTAGGGGCATTTAGATTTAATAATGTACTCTCTTCCTACCGAAAGGAAGCCTCAATCATTCACAAAGTAGCTCGAGCTCCAGTCACGCCTGGGGTTTTAAAGTCTATTGTGCCGGGTGGGCTGCACATCCCGGTGTCTGTGGAGCACCTGCATGGTGTCCTTTTCACATGAGGAGCCTGAGACACAGTCGGTGAGCAATGAACTCAACAGTGTGGCCAGTCTCTCTCCAAAGTCAAGTCCACGTCTCTCCAGTGGATTCTTACAGTCAACTTGGGCTCACAAGGAAAACCGCGAGGAAGAGTTTCCCACAGTTCCACATCGCAGTTCTTCTCACATAGCTGAAATGCCTGCTTCTCTAACTTCCTAAGGTAACACAATGCTTAAAGAATAAACCACAACACTGTTGCCGTTGCCAAGAGGTGCTTGCTGACAGGAACCTGGTGTGGCTGTTCCCTGGGAGGTTCTGCCAGCACCTGACCAATGCAGATACGGATGCTTGCAGCCAACCATCACACTGAGTTTGGGGACCTTGGTAGGGGAGCTTGCAGAAGGACTGGAGGAGCAGAGGGGCATTGCAACCCCATAGGAAGAACAATGTTGGCTGGCTAGACCACCCAGTGCTCCCAGGGACTACACCACCAACAAAGGAGTGTACATGGAAGGATCCATGGCTCCAGATGCATTGTAGCAGAGGATGGCCTTTTCTGACATCAATGGGAGGGGAGGCCCTTGATTCTGTGGAGGTGTGACGCCCCAGCTTAGGGGGATGCTGGAGCAGTGAGGCAGGAGTGGGTGTGTGGGTGAAGGAGCACCCTCATAGAGGCAAAGGGGAGGGGGGAGAGGGCAGATGGGATAGGGGTGTTGTGGAGGGGTAACCTGGAAGGGGGATATCATTTGAGATGCAAACAAGTGGAATGATTAATACAAATAATTAATAAAAAAAAAGAATACTTACTTCAGAAAAGCACTCCATCACAAACTGCAATATGCAACCTCTTTCTCGTATACATGTCTGAGAATCATTAATCCTAGGAAATTTCAGTATCTATCATAGTTCACAAACTTTTAAAAAACCCGTTTAAGTTTTTAAATTGTGTGTATGTGTGTCTCCGTGTGGGTATGGCTATGTGTGTGCAAGTCTATGAAGTCCAGATGAGCCGCAGTTTCATGTATACCCAGCAAAGCATCTCTTGGAAACTTTGCCTTTTGTCTTTGTCATAGACATCTATCCCAGGAGCCTGTGGGTGCCTGTCTAATGCACAGATGCTCAAACTGCCCTGAAGAGGCTGTCAGGGTGCGATGAGTCCAGGATTTCTAAGTGGACATCTGGACCTTTCTAAGAAGGAAAAGTCACCCTAACCATGCTCAGGAGATGCAGCTGAAGAAGCCGGAGCTAGGCTATCTCATCTCTACGTGAACAAAGACACATGTAGTGTTTTAACAAGCAGATAGAAAGAAACACCGGTAAAACGGTGGTAACGGACTAACTGTTACATCTCTCAAATTCAAAATTAAATCACACACATTAAAAATGTTTATAAAGGGCTGGAGAGACAGCTCAGTGGTTAAGGGCATTTGCTGCTCAAAGGATCCAGCACCCATGTCAGGTGGCCCACAGCCACCAATAACTCCAGCTCCAGGGGAGCCCTCTCCAGGGGAATCGGTGCCCTCTTCTGGCCTCTATGGGCACAGCACACACATAAACATGCACATACAGACATGTTACACATACAGAATTAATAGCTAAAAGCATATCCACATGCAGGTACAATATATTCATAAAATTAATAACTAAAAACAAATGTTTTAAAATGTTTATAAATTATGATGATGGGAACTAAAACTTCTCAAGATTAATGAGACACAGCTAATTATAACCAGTATATTTATTTTCAACTAGGTTGTATTAATTTTTAAACGCTTACAGAGCGTTTAAACACACAGTGTGTGTTGTCTGTGTCTGTGTGAATTAGTGTATAGAAGACACCCACAAGTGACTCAGACTTGGTTCGGTAAACGTAATATTACGAATATGTTCATGTGATTGAAAACATTCCAAACTTCTTTATCAGTTGTATAATTTCTCACCATAGAAATGCACTCAGAACGTATCAAACCATTATTCTATTCTGGAAGAATTTAGTTAATTCCAAATTCTTCCCATGACCAACTTATGTAAAGATACTTATGTTAATGCCATCTGATTTTTATATGATTTTTTACAAGTTCCAGGTTCTTACATCTAAGATCATAACAGGTAGACCCTAGGGTTGGTTCTCTCAGTCCCTCCCACGAGAACTCTCCCAGACCCGTCCTCCACAGCGAGAACTCTCTTGCCCTCTTCCTCTGCAGCTTGATTTGGTCATGGGATGATGTCCTAGTCAATAACAGTGAAGAGCAGAGCCTGTGGAAACTTCCAGATGAAGTCATTCTGGGAGGGAGCATGCTTTTCTTCTTGGGATATTTCCTCAAGGCATGAGTGTGGTTTATCTTACTAGGGCCGGGCATCTTCCCTCACAATGGTCCTTGTCTCCAAATATCCCTGTCCCCGCTGTTACCTACAAGATGGCCATGTGGCAAAAGGGCCATAAAAAGCCTTTCAACTCTAGGTTTATGGTCAAACTTTCATTCCTGACCCAAAGAACATTCTGGATTTTTTCAAAAGTACAAACAAACATTTCATAAATGCATGCCCAGATGCCCAAAAACTGTTTCTGCCAGAAAATTAGAAAATATTTGTTTGGCCTCAGCAAAATTGCTTTTCTTGTTGTGTTTACAGAAACATACCCTGGAATATTTAACAGTCTATGGAAATTTTTCTAAAGTGTGTGACAGACCCATTGTGACCTGAAATGTTTCTTTTGCAACAACGACAAAAAAACGTAGCAACAAATATTTTACAAAACTGCTTGTCAATGGAGAATAAAAGCTGAACCTCAACAATGGATCTCATTAAGCAAGAGAAAGGGGTTGATTCTCATACCTGCATTTTAGTGGAGAAATACTGCCTTCTGACACTCATGTTCAAAGCAAAGTGCTAGCCACTGCCTGCGTAGGAAAGACGATGCACCGTAAGTTTTACATGCATGGAGTCTGTATATTATTACTTCTAAAGTAAAAATGAAAGGTGCCATGTTAACTTCCATTTTGGTGATGTAGCAAATGTAGGAACTGATTTACCAAAGGCTTGGAATATGTTTTATAAATGTACCCTGTTCAGCTTCAGACTCCTGTGGACAGGATAGTGTCAACAGCGAGAAGGATGCTGGGAAGATAAAAGTAGACCATTAACACTGCACTATGCCATTTAGTAAATACATGAATGTATGACTCTTGGAAGTAGGAGTTGTCTATAGTTTTGTAAAAATAATTTATATTTATACATGTAAATTTATGCTTATGTAAATTTAGATATACAAACATAATAAAATTATGGTTTATGCAAGAAGAGGCCCCCAGAATCAAGAGAAAAGGTCTATGCACATGTAAGAACATCTCCACTTTTCTCCTCAGTCGTTCATATCTGATGTCACGGGAACAACAGATGAGTGCTTTAGCACAGGCTAGACCATGTCAGACTCTTGCTCCTGAAATGATTTAAAGGAAATCTTCACGTATATTCCTGGTCCCTTCTTTGAATCCATTCAAATGCCAAGAGCAATGATGAACATAGAGGGAGTTCACACACACTCACGCACACTCACGCACACTCGTGCACACTCACACACTCATGTACACTCAAGCACATTCACACACATTCACACACAATTTCACAATCACACTCACACACACACACCCACACACATTCACGCACATTCATGCACATTTGCACATGT
>JADRCH010000203.1:87304-98863 GCA_019843965.1 Rhynchomys soricoides | reverse complement strand
TGTGTATGCACTTGTGTACACACACGGTTGTGAGTGTGTATGTGTCTCTCTGTGTGTGTGTGTTTGTGTGTGTTTGCAAGCCAAGGACAGATGTTAAGTATCTTCCTCTACTGTTCTCTGTTTGCTCAGGGTCTCTGAATCCTCTGATGAACTCTAGGGATCCACCCTTGTCTGTTGACCTAGTGCAGGGATTATATTGTCCAGCCTGGCTTTTAGATAAGTGCTGAGAGATGAACTCAAGTCCTAACGCTGGCATGACAATTACTTTACAGACTTCTACCATGGAACTTAGGACAGCACTGGACAACTGAACAGGATTTTAGGCTCACTAGGGAATGTTAGGTGATATCTAACAGCAGTCTTTTAAAATTAACTAATTAGTTTTATATGCTTTACCTTCGTATACTATAGATGGATAGATAGATAGATAGATAGATAGATAGATAGATAGATAATTATAATACACATCAATGCATCACATATGTGAGTTACAGGCAGTTGAAGGCTGCCATGTGGATCTTGGAAATTGAACCTGGGCCCTCTGGAAGAGCAGTCAGTGCTCTTAATGGCTAAGCCCTCTCTCTAGACCTCTCTATCAGCAGACTTATATAAGGACCAGGCAGGTCTCAGAATGTGAACACCCTAAGTAGGGCATGCTTCTCAACATCCCCAGGACAGAGCTCCCACAACAAAGACCTCTCCAAAATGTAGAAAGGATTGCAGCTTGGAAACCCTAGACAGACAATGCTTGTATTTAGGCCATCTGGTTTTGACTCTTACTTTTGTTACATAATCATAGTAATGCTTTCGGAGTGTGGCATTTCCAGGGTGCTAATGACTGCCTTGGCACAAGGCGATCAGCTCGTGCCTCCTTGCTAATTCCACTCAACGCCCCATGCCTCCTCTTTGCAGTTCAAGGATACGCTGAGCCGTGGTTCAAGTGACAGAGGTCACCATTACTGAGATAAATGGATCATGAAATCACTCGCCGTGGTATTTATCCACCCTTTGCAGAGAAGAATGTTAAAAAATAGAGCAAGCAAATGGGAATGGTCAGAATCATCCATGTCAACAACATGAAATGGGAATGGAAATTTATCTGTGAGGAAAGGAGTGACCTCTGACCTTCTGCTATGTAGAGTAGTCATCAAAAACTCCACAACAGTGCAAGCCCATCCTTAACCACATATTTAGGGTTCCGCTGACACACTGCTAGTGAGAAGAATCGTAATGAACGGTGCCTTCTGTCCAGAGAAAGCTGTTGCTACCCTTGCCCGGTTCACATTGCTCAGTGAAGCTGCGTTCTCATCTGTTTCCTGCAGATGGAGCCCAGGCTAACCCCTTTTTCTTCATACCAGTCCTAACACCAAGCAAAGAAAAGCCCTGACTGTTGGCAGCTGCCTTGGCACACATCCATCTGCCTCTGTGGGACTCTGTGGGGCTCTGTAGAGCCTGTATCTCCCAATGTCGCTCTCTGTGGGGCCTGCTTAGTGTGGAGACCGGCCAGCTCCTGAATACGGGTCTGGGGATTTGAAACCTAGTTAATTATCTCTTTAAGGGTCTGAGGAAAGCTACAAGCCCACTTGAAAGAAACACAAGTGTCTATGTGGCAAGACAATTTTTGGTTCGCTTTTCTAGTTCCTGATATTCTTGAGAATAAACTGGTGTGTGTACTTTCTTCAGGACTTTCTCCCCAAGGACAGATGTATAGCTGTAGGATACTGTCGAGCATCTCTCTCCATAGTACAGGGCAGGCCAGTCTGGATCAGAAGCATAGTCTCCCTGAGGGCACAGTGAGGCTGCACTCTGGTCCAATAGAGAAGGCTTGGCTGCCAATCCATGTTTCTCACCAACTGAGGATAAACTCTGACTACTTTACTGTGGTCGGCTTGCTAATATTTCAGTTGCCACTCTTTCTCTGAGGAAAACACCATTCTGTACCTGATCTGAGAGTTTATAGTTTCCTAAATAGTATCTAAGAAACTTCAACAAACTGTATCAGTTTAACCTAAGGCAAAAAATTCCCAACCCTTCACAGACAACATGACAAATAAGCCCTTTATACAAGACAGTATTTTATCTATACATGCCAGCCAGAACAGTCAAGTATGCTTGTTTGTTTTTATCATAAGCTCTAATACCTACAGATACCTATGAAATGATATGATTTATTTTTGCACTTGTTTCAACAACAACAACAGACATTTGGTTTCCAACCATATAGGGTGAGTTATTGCAGAGGCTTAAGAAAAAGTGCTTTAGATTTGAGACTTTTTCAGGTTTTTTTTTTTTTTTTAATATTTGTGAATACAAAATGAGATATCTTGGGACTGGAAATCAAGACAAAAAAGCAAACTCTGTTCATGTGTCAAGTGTGCCTTACACACCCAGCCTTGGGTGATTTTATGTCATAGATTTAGTGCACCTGGGTTTAGGCCGCAGCTCAGTAAGTGAAAGGAAATGTGGAATTTCTTGCTTGTAGTTCTGTGTTGACACTCTGGAAGCTTTAGATTTAGGTGCACTTACGATTTCTGTCTTTCAGATTTGGGGCTCTCAAGCTGCCCTCACAGTGACTGGCATGAGATCCTCCTACGAGCAGGCCTCACTATTAAGAGCTTCGATTCTGAAACCCAGAAGCTTCTGATAACTCAGCCACAAGTTCTCTTGTTCAACAGGACAGGACTCTGGTGAGTTAAACAATGTGACCAATACCTAACAGCAGGCCACTGGAGGCCTGGTATGCAGCCAATGACTTCTCTGCTTTTCCCTCTGAGCTGCACACTAGTAGCTCAGAGGCACAGTCCATTGTCCCAAAGTTATGTAAATAATGAGACAAGCTACTTAAAGAACAGTGTAGACAGAGCTGCTTGGGTCTCTGATGGGGTGTAGATAGCCGGTTCCAGAGCTAGGAAGGGCCTGTTTCCCCTGGAAGTCAATGATAACTTCCCAGACAAAACCTGAACTAAAGTAATGCCAACAGGATGACTTGGAGCAGAGCAGCTGAGAGGGGGCGTCGGCTAGTTCCTAACTTTCACATGAGGACATAGAAGTTCAGGTGCAGGGTCATGCATGGTCAAATAGCTTTTCTGAGAGTCTTGCTGGCCCCACCCAATATCCCCCACTTGGTATCCAGCAACAGGCAGTGCTCAACGATACCTACTCTGCAGGCTGTTTGACTATGCCTCTCTTCTCGTTTTTTAAAAATTCGCTGTACTTGGGCATGGTCTGCTGGAAGAGAGGCAGCAGGATTGTGTTATCATCTCCTTCTCAGACTTCCACCAGCACACCACGAGGTAGTGACAGGGTTAATAAATCACCAGGACATGTAAATGTTATTTTTCGGCTAGATTTTATTGAAGGGTTTGTCATGATTATAGACAAAGTTCCAATAAGGTCAACATCAATGATCCAAAGGCATGAGCAGGTAAGCTGAAGAGAGATCAAGTAAATTGTTTAAATGTTGCAGGAAAGGTAATTCTCACGGCTGTCTCTGCGGCCAGGCTAACTTCCATTAACATAGTTAGAAACTCTCTGATATAGGGGAAATTACTATAACTTCGG
Source organism: Rhynchomys soricoides (assembly GCA_019843965.1). NCBI lineage: Eukaryota > Metazoa > Chordata > Mammalia > Rodentia > Muridae > Rhynchomys > Rhynchomys soricoides. The sequence continues at coordinate 95,302 of JADRCH010000203.1, read as the reverse complement.
ATATTACTCTAAGGAGCGATTGCTGTGGAATAGGAATGAAGGGGTGTAGATAAATTTGCAGATGTTCGCCATTTCCACAAACACGGACACAGAGGAGCAGAAAACTTTGGAAATAGTGCCTGCTATGAGGAGCTAAGCTCAGCAGCAGTTACTAAAGCTACATCATCTGGGAAGTTTTGGGAGATACTTGGCATGGCTTGCAGACAACATTTAGAATCCAGAAGTGAGCTAACGAGTAAAGCTCTGAATGATGGGGATTTCCTGACAGGTTGCCATGACTGGGACATCACTACATGCTACAGCACCTAAATACCTCAGTGGGTGCTGGAAGAAACAGGAATGGACATGCCGAGATCCCTTCCTTACGATGATGCCTGACCTGTCCAGTAAATGTTAAGACCACAGTAAAATATAGCTAAGTATAATCACCATCAGCACCCATCCAACAGACACTGACTGGGGTGTATGATGGGCACCCAGGAAATCCATATCCCAGAAGGAAGTGAGGCCTGGAAGAGAGGAGACAGTATGCCAAGAGCTGTTTGTACATCAGGCACAACTAATCCACGTCTTCCCTGAGATTAACATGAGTACCTGGGGCACAGAACATAAAGATTCATGACAGCCTGGGTGATGGGTTACACGTAAAATGGCTTACAAACTAAAACTCAAGCATGAGGCTCAAATAAAAATGCACAGTGAGCCAGTGGATGCCAGCACACCAGGGATACTCAGTGGAAGAAACAACTAAGACACAGGGGTTAGAAACAAGTAAAGGAGGGGAAAAGAAGCATGCAGACCAGGCAATGTGTTGGGGAGTGGACTCTTGAACCCCACAACAACACTGGTCATGGCTTTCCTGCGATCCCATGTCCCTGGTCTGTCCCTGGGACACGCACCCATTTCTGAGTACCGTTTCCAATCTTACTTTCAGAACTGGGTCCTTCTTAAAGTGCAGCCATTCTTCCCTCCGAATGGCATAGAGCTCTACATTTACTTTATCTCTTTTGGTCCTTCTACAGCATACCTTGTCACAGCAAGAAATAGAAACAAAATAGACAATGGTGTTTCTATTCTGGTTTCCGTCCATTAAATAGTAAAGCGCCATTCATAACGTTACCTTGCCAGCCTCCAGACCTGCCAAGAGAAGAGCCAGACATCGCTGCCTCAAAAGAGCCAGAAGTACATGTATCTAAAATTGTAAACTCGTTAACTAAACAGAATTCTGACGTAGGAACCCCACAGAACTAGATCAAATATGTATGTCTGTCCATCTGTTCACCTTCATATGAATGCTTCCTCTTCCTCAGGACTAGCGCTGGGGGCTCTTCCAGGCCAGACCAGGGCATTCCCAGTCTATCTATCCTTGGCCCCCTTCACAGCTGCCTCAGGATTTACAAATCTTCCAAACAGCATCCTAGGGACACAACACCAGGCCGAAGCTCTATCTGTGACACCAGGACAAAGCTCTCTGCCCGTTCCTGCCTCATCACTTAGTATCAGCTGTTCATGGAGGCACAGGGACATGTCAAGAAAGCCTTACGGCTTCCACAGTCTACCCAGGAACTCAGAAGGAATGGTTCTGTAAACAAATGTGATCATCACATAGTAGGTGTTCAAGTCTAGGAAGCCCGCCCTACTCTCAGTCAGCCGTGAAAGAGTCATCCAAGCATGGAGTGAGCCACAGGGTTAAACATCTCTATACTCTTGATGCCAGTAATGGAAACACCTAAGCCTGAAGCAACAGCACTCTGAGCCACCCGCAATAAACAGATGCAATTGTCTGGGGCTTTGTTCTGCTTTCATTTTTGGTCCTATGACAAGTTCCCTGGCGGATAGATACTCAGGCGAGGAGTTTATTTCTACTGACATTTCCAGATTACATTCCATCATTGAGGGACATCAAGGCGTGAACACAGGCGTGGACATTAAGACCGGCCTGTTTGCTATTCCACCCACTGCCTCTAACCAGAGAACTCACTGTCAGCCCAAAAAGAACAGTAGAATCATGGAGGAGGATGCTCGATGGCTAAGGTCACATGCTAACTTCACTAAATGAATGTGCCGGGTAAGAAGAGCAGCGGACTTCACAGACTATGGCAGGTGAAGACCTGCATCCATACTGCAGAGGGGGCAGCTGTGCACCCAAGAGCAATGCTGATGGAAACTCTCCTAGAATAGCACCCTAAGGTGTCTCATTAGAGATAGTCACAGATTCCAAATTAGAGAACAATAATCCAGAAATCCAAAACCTAAAACATCCAGGACTTTCATTATTTTAAAAGCTCTTCACAGCCTGGAATAAATTACTATTTGTGAACATTTATCAGTGTATATGTATATGTACATGTAATGTGTACATATGTATGTTTATGTGTATGTATATGTGCATGTGTCTGTCTATATGCATATGTATATGTATGTATAATGTGTATGTATATGTATTATATATGTGTGTATATCTTTATCTATATCTGTTAATAAAAGCCACACACATATGTTGTCATTCCAATTCTTTTTTTTTTACATTTATTTTACTTTTTTTTAACTTTATTTACATTTCAAATGTTTTCCCCTTTCCAGATCTCCCCTTTGGAATCTACTATTCCCCCCTCCCCTGCCTCTATGGGGGTATTCTGGCTAAGAACAAAACCTCAGGTGACAGCAGATGTTGGCGAGGATGTGGAGAAAGAGAAACACTCCTCCATTGCTGGTGGGAATGCAAGTTGATACACCCTCTCTGGAAATCAGTTTGGCAGACCCTCAGAAAAATGAACATAATACTACCTGAGGACCCAGCTATTCCACTCCTGGGCATATACCCAGAAGATGCTCCAACATGTAATAAAGACACATGCTCCACTATGTTCATAGCAGCCATATTTATAATAGCCAGAAGCTGGAATCAACCCAGATGTCCCTCCACAGAGGAATGGACACAGAAAATGTGGTACATTTACACAATGGAATACTACTCAGCTATTAAAACCAATGACTCCATGAAATTCGCAGACAAATGGATGGATCTTGAAAATGTCATCCTGAGCGAGGTGACGCAGTCACAAAAGGGTGAACATGGTGTGTGCCCACTGTTAAGTGGTTATTAGCCCCAGAGTTTGAAATACCCAATTCTCATGACTATCTGTTTTTTCCCTACTAATCAGATTTCTTCACAGCTAGCGACCTTGCCATTCTCTCTGGTCAGCATCCCTCCTGACCCTGCCCCCACCACCCACACTTATTCACCAACACTTCTGCTATAACAGAAAACTAAGCACAGAATCAGCCAAGTATTATTATAGACAGTCCAAAATACTTGGATTCCCAAATTTAGGACGGTGGGGTTGGTATATACAACCTGAAAAAAAAATAACTGAAACTGTATCTTGTTCTCTGTCTCTTGTGTTCAGTACAGGATAATTATCTCAGTCAACTAACGCTTTGTACCACTATTTTTTATTTGGTTACTCTGATATGCTACTTTGGACTGTATGAACCAGTAGCTGGGTATAGTGTCAAACAGATCACTTTTATAAAGGAAAGTTAAATCTAAATATCCTTCACATATGACTTTTTAAAAAATATGTATCATCTTTGAATCTGAGCCACTCACAAAAAGTCAAGGACAAGTTAAATGTAAGAAATAACATAACCTAAAGTAATTAATAAAAACCACTAGAACATTTTTTCAGGGGAATATCTGAGACAGAAGTATATCTGTCATGTATCTAAGCACACTAAACTTCGGAATTAGAGGGGATATGATTTCATAAACTGTCTGAGGTAGTCAGTTTTGTCAACTTGGCACAATCTAGCATCACCTGCAAGAGAGTCTCCAAGAGAGATTGTCTATAATCTGTGGGACTATGAGTATGCCTTTGGAGGTTTGACTTGATTCTATTAATTGTGGGAAGACCCAGCCCACTATGGGTGACTTCATTCCCTCAGCTTGAGTCCATAACTGTATAAATAAGAGAAAGCTTGCTGAGCACGGGCATGCATGTGTTTATTCTATCTCTGCTCTTGAGTAAGAGTGTAACCGAGTGCTTTGAGTTCCCGCCTTGGCTTGCCCGTACGCTGGAATTGTGGTCTTTATCTGTCTAGCTGCCATACACATAAAGGCAAACAATAGTACAAAGAATTTTCACTGCTAACTCAGAAGACCCTAAGACACAGTTTAGGTTCTTTCTTCTGTTTTCTGCCTCAGTTTCCTTATTGTAGCAAGCACCACAATTTCAACCTGTAAATTAGTTAAACATCTCAAAGTAACTGATATTCAGGCATTGGACTTATCAGCAGGATTTGCAGTATGGGTGGCATTTACACTTTGGGATTGCTGGCTCTTTCTGTTCTAAAGAACGAGTGTGGGCCTTCACCTCCTGCCATGGCGCTGTTCTCCAGGCTTGTATCCTTCCTGTCAGTAAAGGAAACTATTCTCTTCTTCCTCCGGCTTCATCATCTGGAGAGCCAGGCTACCCAGAAATGGGCACTGCCTGCTAAGGAACCCCACATATAGATCAGTTAACCACATTAGGTGAAGTTCTATGCTCTCCTTTAAACATTTCTACAGCTAGGGCTTGCTTCAAGTCATAACCCAGGTCCTCAGCCGCAGACCAGAAATACAACAAGACTCAAGTCTCCTTGCATTTGCTACGAATTGGGCCAAGAACGTCGTCAGAAATGACAGGGAGCCTGCAGGTGTGGAGCTGGGGCTGGCCTTCCAGAACCTTCTCCTGAGGAAACAGACTGGGCACAAGCACATGTGATCAGCTGCTGGTCTGTGCCTCACACTGTCTACTTGGCAGGAGCCACACATTGAGTGTCTCTTGCCAGCATCTCATATTTCTGGCTTCTCCCTCCTCCCTATGTCTGGCCTCTCCCTCCTCCCTATCTCTGGCTTTTCCCTCCTCCTCTTTGTCTGGTTGCTTCTCACTGTCATCCTCATAGGACTTTGGGTGACAGGTACTGAAAATGTGCACATGTCAACTATGGAATAACATGGACTGTCCTATCCTAGTGAATATTAACCCATTTGGGAGAATAGCAACTTTCTCTTCAAATATGACAGCTTATTTCCACACTAAAAGAATGGAAATCTAGACAAGAGTGGGTGGATGGGAGAATACCCCCATAGTGGCAGGGGGAGGGTGGAGGGAATGGGGAGGTTCCAAAGGGGAGATCTGGAAAGGGGGAAGCATTTGAAATGTAAATGAAGTAGGAAAAAAAAAAGAATGGAAATCTACAATCAAAAATTCAGGAATTAAAGTTTTCCTCTTTAAAATGTTATTAATTAAAAATAAAATGGCTTTATTATAGTCCACTCACCTATTAAGGCATCCCATACCCTCACCTGCCCAGTCTGAGGTGCTCTGCCTCTCGGTGAAGTCATCCACTGTTAGACTGGTCACTCTGAAGCCACAGGGAGTCACACTTGCTCTGTCGATTTCATTTTTAAATTTTATTTACATTTGTCCAGTTCTTGCTGTTTCAGTACCTAGAAAGATGAGCTCGCATATCCACCACAGAACAGGGAAAAGCTATGATAAAGTCGTGACTAAAAGGAAAAATGGTTCTGTAACCTCATATGCAGGTCCTAGCCTACCACGTACACGTGCACATATGTCAAGAGTGTGTGTTCACTATAAACCTATGAAAGACCAAGGAAGAGGAAATTTACACCACTAGGAGATTAGATGCTCATGAAAAGACAGGACTCAGGAAATGGGCTTTGAAAAGGTAAAATTTCAAAGAGCTTACAAAAATCTCGAAAAGTTGGGCTCCGATGTATATGTAGTACCAATATATTTTTAATTTCAATGTTTTTTGTTCCATAGATTTAACAAAGTTGGGGTCAAACCTTGCAACCGTGTCCTAGATAAACGTTCTGAAGTGTCACAGTATTGTCTGCAAACGGTGTGGCTTCTATGTGGTACAGATCAATTTTAATATTTTATGCAAACTGGTTTCCTTTCAGTATCAGAAAAATATTAGGGTGGAGATATATGGGTTATGCCACTTATGGAAGGTCCACCAAGAAGATGTGAAATTGAATTTCAATTATGACTCTAGGGTCCTCACTCCTAGAACAACAGAAGCATAAGGTAAAGAAGCAGTAGAGATTCATACCTGTAATCTTAGCACTCAGGGGACAGAGGCAAATACATAGATGGATGGATAGATAGATAGATCGATAGATCGATAGATAGATCGATAGATATGGTGGGAGGGGTGGGGGAGGGGAAGGACAAGGAGAGGGAGAATAGAGAACCACTGAAAACAAAATTTAGAATCTCTACCTGGTTTCTATTGAAATTGAAAATACATTTTAAAAGTTTAATTTTAAGGAGCTAAATGTTTGGGGTGTTAACTAGGTATAAAAAATACTTGATTTTTAAAAAAGATTATTTAAATTTTAGTTGTGTGTGGGTCTGTGCATATGTTGCATACTTGAGTGCAGTCCCTGTGAAGGCTAGAAGAGGGCATCAGATCCCCCTTGAGCTTGAGTTACCGGCGGTTGGGAGCTGCTTTTGGGTGCTAACATTTGAACTCAGGTCCTCTGGAAGAGCACAAGAGCTTTCAGCCACTGATCCCATTCCTTGATTTTTCAATAGGTCAGATAGGGTGTCAAAATTATTAAAGACACAGCAAAGACTGACTGACAACCTTCCAGTGGAGGTTTGTGTATTTCAGAGTTCTGAGTGAGCAGGCCGCAGCAGCTACATTTGAAGGATAGTTCGTTGCTGTGGACAACTGGGTTCTCTTGTTTCTGCTTTGCAGAGTGAAATCACAGAATTCAAAGATGATATTACAGGGCATAGATATCAGGTTGTTGGTGTTGCTCTGGACAAGCCTACTTCCAGAAACTCCCATCTTGGCTTCAGAGTCAAATCATATTTCAATGATTAGCTCATCACTGACTCCCCCAGTAGCACTAAAAGAGTATTTAGTCATTTACAATGTGCTTCAATTGTGAGGGTTCAGCCCTGGCTTCCAGTGTCAGAAAAAGTAGAAAAATAAAGATCTCAAGGTGAGCAAAGGAGGGTGTTTCTGGAGAACCCACTCCTTGGCACCCAGGTCAGAGAGAACCCAGAATTTTAAGTATCATTTTGAGAAACAGCATCTGTCTCTATCTGGGTGCATCAAAAAGCATCAGATGATGACCTAGCCCAGCAGGGATTCATATTTTTTAACTTGTATCCCATTGTTGAGGGATTTGAAATTTTCTGCTCAGCATCTTCCAATCTCTAGAGAAAAGAGGCAACACAAATTCAAAATAAACAGACCCTAGGCAGCTTATGTGGTAGCGCTTTTGATTTCTTGATGTGCCTCCCGATTGGTCCATGGAGATGAATTCATTTAATAAACTAACTTCAGAAAAACAACTAATTGATCTGTAGTGAACGCAGTTATTTCTTTCTATGCCAACAACAGGCTGTCTGAGTTCTACATCAAACCAAAGTTTATTTGGGGTGTCGCAAACCATATCTTCTCTGATTTGATTCTTAGCATCTTTGCCCACCCTTGATTTTATGACATACTGTGTGTGATGTTTAATTTGCTAAGACCTGAGAGGCTATCACCACCCATCGATTTCCTAAGACAAAGCCTGCAGTAAACAGAATCCACAAAGGCATTTTCCGACAGGAACAAAGGGAAGTACAAGCTTTTCCTTAAAACGTTCTGTAAGCAGACGGGAGATGGCTCACTTAGCAGTGTGCTTGCCACACAAACACAGGGACCTGAGTTCAAACCCCCAAGCCCACATTAAAAAGTCAGATGTGTATTTCAGAACTGAGATTGCAAAGACCAGGAGCCATGAGGCTTCATAGCTTGGTCTGATTGTCAAGACCAAGACCAGTGACCTATCTCTAAAAACCAGGTGTATGACTCCAGAGAAATGACCCCCACGGTTGACTTCTGGCTTTCAAAAGCATGTATGCAGGTGTGTGCACACTCCCTCCAGCAGACACTAACATACACAGGTGTGGGCACACTCCC
>JADRCH010000203.1:70192-87294 GCA_019843965.1 Rhynchomys soricoides | reverse complement strand
CACTCCCTCCAGCAGACACTAACATACACAGGTGTGGGCACACTCCCCTCCACTAATATAAAGAAATAGAAAAAAGAAAGTAAACAAAGATATAATCATGGTGACATTTAGGAAATGACCCGAGAACAATATAAAATGGACTCTGTCCTCAGCAGTTCAAATGGTTTTCAAAAAGCTTTTTCAAAAGCCACAATGTATGTGGTAACTTCTAGATTCGGGGGGGGGGGAGAAAGAGGAAGAGATGGATAGAGGGAGGGAGAGAAAGAAAGAGGGAAAGAGGAAGAGAAAGAGATAGGAGAGGGAAGGAGGGAGACAGAGCGAGAGCAAGAGAGAGGGAGAGAAGGGGGAGAAAGGGAGAGAGAGGGAGAGAGAATCTTGAGGGAAATGGAGAGGGCTCCCTATAGCCAAGAACTAAAGTACACTGGGACACTGGAATTTACATATGTCTACATTAACTATATGTGCTAGAGAGTTACAGGAAGCCTCAGAAACAGTGTTAAATGCACCATCTGGATTCCTGCAAAATGAACTTTTACCTGATGGTTAGTGGCAATTTATTACTAAACACAAGAGAGATGTGTGAGTTATTCTGGACTCAAATAGGACATTATCCATGCAACAAGACCAGTATTCACCACCCCCCACGCCCCCCCAAAGCAGGCAAACAGACCGCTGGCTACATCGTCGAGCCTAAGGCGGTGGCAGCACGTATTCCTGTCTGTGAACCCAGACTCTTTTCGCCCCTTCTGTCAGGCTCCCACACAACTTCTTTCCTCTAGGAAACCACCCACCGATAGATTCTCCAGAACTATCACCCTCAAACCTTCTCACCCTTCTAATCTTGAAAACTCTATGTTGCATATTCATATAGCCATAAATCCCGAAAGAAACCAAGACTCCTTACGACTCTACGCTGAGCGAACCCAGTGTCAGGACTGCACAGTGATGGCACGTACATATTTAACAGTTCGTGCCATCTTTGTGCACACTTGTACATGTCCGCCTTACTGAAAAGTCTGTGGCTACTGAGAACAGGGACCCCTGTCTTTCCAATGATATCCATGTAGTTTTATATAAAGGCCATCCCTCATCTCCAGAGTCTACTGCAGATCCTAGGGCTGGGGATCCCTGCCCACAGTGTTGTCTTGGTGCTCACTGACATGCACCAGCAGCTGCTGTCACCTTTCCCCCCCAGAAGACGGAGAGCAATTACGCCTGTGTAGTCTGCACCTTCGCTTGTCCTGACTGCATGCATAAAGGCACTGTTGATCCTGGCACTGGAATGCCAATATTAGTTTCTTAGAGAAGTGTGCCATGTCAAGAGACAATTTACTTCTCAGAGCTATTTCCACTTTGCACTGAAATACCATGACAGCTGCCTTAAAAAGTTGCCCCACATGCCTTATGTGTCATGTCTGGCTTATTCACAGAAAGCATCAAACTCCGTGTGCGTTTCTAATGATAACTTCCAATCCATCTATTAGGGTGACAACCACGAATATATCTCGTGATATCTTATTATACAGTGTGATGACCATAATTCATACACACCTCAGGCCTCCCCATTCAGGTTAAAGAACAGGAACTAAAGTGGAATTTTGGGTAAAGTCTCCAACCTGACTAGAGCAATTAGCCAACTACTTGCTACTTATGAAGCACAGAAAAGGAAAATTCTGATAGAAGGAAATACTTCCAAATCTCCAGTTTCCTAACACTGTAGCCTCTAGCCAGAACTAGTAAGCCACACTTACTTCTGAAGTTGTTCTCTGTTCTGTTTTGTTTTTAAAGGTTTGATATTTTTACTTTTAATTCTGTGTGTATGGAAGAGTGGCATGCACATTAGTGCACTTCCTGCAGAGGCCAGGAAAGGGTGTCATATGTCTCGGGTCTGGAGTCCCAAGCAGTTGGGAGCTGTCCAATGTGGGTGCTGGGAACTGAACCTAGGTCTTCTGTAAGGACAGCCATCTCTCCATCCCTTGTTTTCTGTTTGTTTGCTTTTGTTTTGTTTTTAAATAAAAACAAGACGCTAGAATGAAGAACACAAAAAGTCATGAGGTCCTGGGCAGACGAAGATAAGACATGTCTTGTCTCACGGTGCAGGCATCCAGTAAGCGGCACAAAGACAAAGGATGAAAAATCTGTTTCAACACACTGAACATGTTGTTCCCAGATGCTTTTCTTTGACTAAACTCTGTCGAGTTAAAGGGGGCAGTTAAGGTAAAATCAGGTACAAGAGTATTTTTTTCTACAAATGCTACATATGTGATAACTCACATTCACCTCTATCCATGGGCACTCAGAAGGTTTCATACAACCAAATCTTTAAAAAAAATCTTTTATTTATTTTTTTATTAAAAAAATTTTTTTTTTTTTACAGAAATAAAAATGAGTGAAATTTCTTATAATACTGTCTTGGTTCCATACAGATGCCAAAAGGTCTAAAGTGTCATAAACTATCTCCAAATAGTGTTTCTGAACTGAATTTATTTATTCCTAGAGTCTCTTCTACACATCACCCACACACATGAGTGCATGCAGCTTTATCAGGTGATGTGAAATTAAAGAAAGCATGCTGTGAAAAAATACACATGCACGTGCTTATGCAAATTCAACCCACTTGGTTTGTTTGTGAATACCTTGTTTTAAACAGCATAATTTATATAGAAAGGTCACAGAGAGTAGCTCTGTGAAAGGTCTTTAACACAATTTGTATGAACAACACTCTGTAAGTACAGACTTAGGAAGTGTTTTCAAAGAACTTCAAAGTTATTTGTAATATACAGCATAGAGAAAGCTCTACAGAGAGGGGCAGGTTAGAAAGAGGAGACCGTCATAAAAAAGGGGGAAGGTCATAGGTTATAGAGAGGGGTGGGTCTTAGAGAGAGGAAGGTCATAGAGAGGGGTGGGCCACAGAGAGGAGTGGCCCATAGAGAGTGGAGGGTCAATGACAGAAATGTAAGACATAGAAAGTAGGTCATAGAGAGAGGAAGATCATAGAGAGGGGTGGGTCCTAGAGATGGTGGGTCCTAGAGAGGGAAAGCTAACAGAGAAGGTAGGTTGTAGCCAGGGGTAGGTAATACAAGGACTGGTTTTCCTCCAAACACGAACACTTCCAAGTCTATTGGTACAGTTAAGAGAATTCTCTCAGGTGAACAGAAAGGAGGTCTTGCTAACCCTGGTTTGGGTTTCAATGTGGCTTCATATTAATCTGAAGCCCGTAAGACAATGGTAGAGAAATATGAACTGCCAAGGATTTTTAATACTGGAAATGAAGACAGAGATAATCATTCTTGCCCAGAATCCCAGAATCAGCCTTGTAAATTGAATGCTTAGCCAGGGACAGGGTCCAATGCATTACAATGGGGCATATCAAAAGCCATTATCCAGGGACAGCTGATGACAACCAGGCTCAGAACAAGGAAAATAAAACCGCTGACTTCACATTAGCCACAGAAGGAAAAACAACACCATCAACAGCAACAGTGAAAGCAATTGCCTAAAAACAACACACACTCAAAAACTGCCCCAAATCTAGAAACATATCAAACTCCAGTATGAGCCAGAAGAACCAATCGACGGAAAATACACAATACAGGGAGAGGCTTACAAAACAGGCCATGAGAAAAGCCACCAGACACAGCACAGCAGAGATGGGGGCTGGAGAGAAGGCGCCATACATCCCACGAGCTCCCAGAGGCACTTTACAGCCACTTGCAGTTTGTCCAATGTCACTTAAAACAAGGCAGAAACATTAACAGGTTAGCTACTGGAGGCCTCTGTGTGACGGTATCCAAGCAGAACCTAGTGGAACCAAGCTGAGCCTAGTAGAAAGTAATTAGCTAGCTAAGACCATTGCCTACAGAGAGATTAATGTAGTCCTCATGGGGTGCTCAGTTCCTAGAAGAATAGGTTGTTATAATAGGACCAGGCAGATCCAGTTCATCAATTGCTCGTGGCCCTGTGATGTCCTTAGGGAACATGCCCCACCTTGTTGATGGGAATCCTCTCCAGAGACAATACACTGGTCCCTTCCTGATCCCAGACTTTCTACTTTTAAATTAAGGCATTTGGTATACCTCTTTTGCTTATAAAGTGTCCAACATCAGGTATTATGTGATAGCAACACCAACTTTATGATAATGGCACAACAATACAACCTGGGTATTACTTGACATGATTTTTTCCCCTTAATAGTTACTAGTATTGTAAACTACAAAAATAAGGAGAAAATATGTAAGCAAAACATGATTTTAAAGTAAAATAGAAAAGAATCGTTTGCAAGCCAACAAAAACCTGGGGAAGTTTGTTAGTAGATAGACCTGCTTTATACTGACAAGTTTTATTTAAGGAAATGCATCACAGTGAAATAGACTCACCCTAAAATAGCAGCACAAAACACATGAAAGTTGAAATTTAATAGGTAAAGGTAAATATATGGGCATCCAGGCTTGTAATGCAGAAGGTGACACACATGTTAATATTGAAACTAACAGATAACTATATGTACTCACTCACTGAGCAATGTCAGATAAAATACCCTGTCCCTGATAGGAACAAGAATGTTCTCAATCACTAGGGCAGAAACCCACGGATATATGACATGAGTGTGTGTGTGTGTGTATATATATATATATATATATATATATATATATATATGTATGTATATATATGTGTGTATATATATGTATGTATATATATGTGTGTGTATGTATATATGTAGAGACAAGCATAAATTTTAAATATGACACTTCCTTTTACCATATAGATATTGCTCTTCCAGGTAAGTCCTACAGTCTAAAAGAGTTTGAAATGTCTTGCAATTGTTGCTTCTCGGTGCTATCTCAAAGAGTTAAGTCAAGGGCATCATATTCCTGTCTCTGCATTTTGTTGGCTATAAGCAAGTCAATAAACCTTAGGCCATCTCTAGAGAAGGGGATTACCCCACAGGAGCCTGGTCACAAAAGGCAGCATTTTATTGCACACCAGTGTCAGCAAACTTGAAATTCAGAAACGTTGATCAATTATCTTTTTAAAGAAGATATGTGATCTTGCCTCTCTTTTCCCTCCCTCTGGGGTCTCTCCCCCCTCTGCCTCCTATAATTATTTTGTTCCCCCTTCTAAGTGGGATTGAAGCATTGCCACTTGGGCTTTCCTTCTTGTTTAATTTGTGGGGTGTATTGTGGGTATTCTGTAAGTTTTTGGCTAAAATCCACTTATCAGTGAGTATATAACATGTATGTCCTTTTGGGTCTGAGTTACCCCACTCAGGATGATATGTTCTAGTTCCATCCATTTGCTTACAAAATTCATGATGTTCTTGTTTTCAATAGCTGAATAGTATTTCATTTTGTAAATGAACCACACATTCTGTATTCATTCTTTGGTTGAGGGACATCTGGGTTGCTTCCAGTTTCTGGCTATTACAAATAAGGATGCTATGAACACAGTGGAACAAGTGTCCTTGTGATATGGTGGAGCATCTTTTGAGTATATGCCCAGAAGTGGTATATGTGGGTCTTCAGGTAGAGCTATTTCCAGTTTTCTGAGGAACTGCCAGATTGATTTCCACAGTGGTTTTACCAATTTGTACCTTTCTCTACATCCTTGTAAGCATGCACTGTTGCTTGAATTTTTTTTATGTTAGCCATTCTAATTGGGTAAGTTGGAATTTCAAAGTTGTTTTGAATTGTAATTTCTTGATGACTAAGGATATTGAACAAATGAACAAACAGTGACCAGCCCAACATGAGATCATCCCATGGGCAGGTACCAAACCCTGACACTATTACTGATGCTATGTTGTACTTGCCGATAGGAGCTTAGCATGGCTGTCCTCTGAGAAGGTCTACCAGCAGCTGACAGAGACAGACAAAGATACTTACAGCCAACCACTGGACCCCTATGGAAGAGTTAAGGGAAGGACTGAAGAAGCTGAAGGGGATGGCAGTCCCATAGGAAGACCAACAGTGTCAATTAACCTGGACTCCTGGGGGATACCAGAGACTAAGCCACCAACTAAAGAGCATACAGAAGACGGCCTTGTCTGGCCTCAGTATGAGACGATATGCCTAATACTGTAGAGACTTGATGCCTCAGGGAGGGGGAACGCCCAGGAGGGGCACCCTCTCAGAGGCAAAGGGGAAGCAGATGGGGGCAGAACTCTGTGAGGGGTGACGGAGAAGAGAAAAACAGTTAGGATGTAAACAAATAAAATAAGTAATTAATAACAAGAAAAAAGAAGATTTTTGAGAAAGGCAGTTTAACTGTACCATTTTACCTCAAACCAAGAGATAATGTTGAGAGTATTTCATGCCCTGGAACATTTACAAGTCTGGGGAGCACGGCAGATAAAAATATATCAGAACTTAATAATACATTATGAACATATAAAGTGTTGAAGTTCTCTTAAACAGTTAAATTACTCACCAGACAGTGAAGAGTCAGGCAAAGGGTTTATCGGGTTGATTTGGTGGTGAGAAGCATTCAGATAAACAGCATGAGCCAAGCCTGGTCCACCCGAAGGAAAGTTCCCAGAAAAGAGATGGGGACCTGGGCTTAGATACAGAATGTTCTTGGAAGGAAGGCTGCAAGATGGAGTGGCAACGAGTGACAAGCGAGATCAGAGAAGGCCACCCAGTGTCTCAATCAAAGGGACAAAAATAGGTGAAGCCAAGAAGAATCACACAAGTTCCTGGAAATGAAAGTCCGGTGGCCATTAAATGACTTGGTTCCACGCTCCTATGTCTGAAGGCATTAGGGGTGGAAATACAGAAGCTTCTTAAATGCTGGGGTCCATGGTCTTCCCTGCTTACCTCGACCCCACGGAGCCCAGTGTTTTTTAGCTTACATCCCTCTCCTGATACATTTTTCAAAATCTCATATCTCCGCTCAAGTGATTGAACAGCATGGCAAATGTCACCTCCTTAATTTGCTCAGCCTCCTCTTTCTCATACTTTTCTGCTGTTATGGGGAAAAAAGATTGATGCAGTGACTTGAGACAGGGGTTGGAAGTCAGGACCCCCTCCCAGAAACTCACCTTTCATTCAGCCATTGTCAAATCCACTACCTCAAGCATTCTAGTCTCGAGGTCTCTGGCTCCCCTCATCTCCTCAGGAAGTCTCGTTATAATAATACAAGACACCCGAGTCGCCTGTGGCCATGTTCCTGCAGCCTGCCTTGTCAAAGCCTGAATATGGAGGAATACCCTTGAAAGATGTCCACTACCAGAAACAAAAGTAAGAGAGCACAAGACCCAAGAATGGCCGGGCTTGGGTTTTCTACCAGTCTCATAAAATAATGGCCTGAGAATCAATACTTATGCTGTTATGACTGATTATGTTATTATTACACAATTATGCCAGTAATTATGTTAAGGAGAAGGAAATAGAGGAAGTCATGGCTTCTCAAACGCGGGAGACCGCTGTGGTGTTTATCCATGACACGCTCAGGCCTCCTCAAGGACGCTGAAACTTCCTGAGTAGTCACGAGGGTAATCATCAGAAAGGCTAACCCCCAGGACTGAACCATTGTGTTTTGTATGAAGTATGGCCAGTCCGTTGGATATCGGGGGTTTGAACACTACCTCCAAACCATCAGGAGCATGTGATAAATATGGGTTTCATTTTAAATCCCGTAAGTTGATAACGACTAACCGAGAAAATAGTCTTTTTGACTATAGATCTCAATAATTTCCTGCCTGGGAATATCCATAGGGGGAAGAGACACGGACCCCAACTGTCTTCAGATAAATGAGGGCCATGGACGGACGCTGCCACTCAGTGTGTGGAATGTTTGTCTAGCATGAAGGAAGTCCTTGGTTTGATCCTTAGTTCCATAAGATCAGGCATGGTAGCGTGCATATATAGTCCATATGAATGGAAGAAGCAAGATCAATAGTTATATTAATAGTTAATTAATGGTTGGAGGGGAGACCAGATAGGGAAGTTGGTAAGATACCTGCCATCAAGACTGACAACCTGAGTTTGATCTCTGGGGACTACATGATGAAAGAACTAACTCCCACCTGTTGGGATGACACCTACATATGCACTGTGGCACAGGCGCACGCACGCGTGCATACACACACACTAAGTAAACAAGATGTACAAACAAAACTTGAATGAATGAATAAATAAATAAATAAATAAATAAATAAAATAAAGGCATTCAAGGTAGGCTACAGAGTGTGTTGCACACCAGCCTGGGCTAAAAGCAACCCTGCCTCAAAAAAAGTAAAAAAGTGAAATAATACATAGATAAAAATCAATGCCTCCTTATCTTAGTAATATTATATGTAATTACTATGTATAAATTAAAAATAACACACATCTAAAATGGGAGTGAGGTTGTTAACTCAACTGGCAAGGTGATCGCCACACATGAAACTCTGTTTTAACCCCAGTGCCATATAAACTAAGTATGGTTGTATCTGCCTGTAATCTGTAATCCTACCACTCAGTAAGTAGAGGCAGGACAGTCACAAGTAAAACACTGCCATCCATTCTCAGTTACATAGCCCATTGCATGTAAGCCTGGGCCAAATGAGACCCTGTCCCTTAATCCTCTGCCTCACCCCTCCTCCACCATACTGAGGTTCCAGTTCACCAAGTAACTGACATAAATATTCACAAAAGAAACAGCAGTCATGTTCATCCAGGAGCAAATAATCTTTAAACTGATGCCTCTGGAGTTGTCTTCGAGTTTTGTACAAACACAGTCTCTGCAGGCATGTGCAAATCCTGGAAGCCACAGATGCTTAAGAGAAAGAATGGAGAACAAGAATGAAGTGGGATGCAGCTTCCTTCCTCACCTGCTCTCCCCAAACCCCAGTCTCAATATCCCAGTCTCTTCTCAGCTCAGATTCTAGTTGAAGGACGCAGAGAACCACTGCACAATTCTGCAGGATGGCCACTGCACAAGACGGTCACTACACAAGCCTACAGGGCCATCCCCTGAGTTGTAGGACCCCTAGAGTTGCATGTGGGATCCTTATGCATCCACCCTGCAGCACAGTTCTATGGAGAGTCTGGAATTTCCTGACTCTACCCCAACAAAGGACAACTTTTCAGTTTTCATTTGTCATGTGCTGGCCACTCCTTCTTCACAGGAGTGGATAGAATGACCAGGGCTGTCTTGAGGAACATGAAGCAAGCAAAACTTACTCTTTCTTAAGAGTCTGTGTTGGTTGATTTTGTATCAGCCTGACACAGCTAAGATCGTCTGGGAAGATGAAACCCTCGGTAGAAAACAAATCTCCACCAGACTGGCCTGTAGGCAAATCTGTCGGGTGTTCCCTTGATAAATGATTGGTGCAGAAAGGCCCAGCTCACTGTGGTGGTACCACTGTGGGTAGGTGGTCCTGGCTGTGTAAGAAAGCAGGCTCAGCATGCCATAGAGCAAGCCAGAGGACAGTACTCCTCCATGGCCTCTGCTTCTGTCCCCTTTTCTCCCCAAGTTGGTTTCGGTCATGATGTTTTATCACAGAGATAGCACAGTAGGTCAGAGTTTGGCTATATGCGTGGCAGGTTTCAGTGGGAGGATTAACTATGTACTGAATGCTGTGCAGAGGACTAGACATATTCTCTCTTGACCTCTCATTAGCACTGTGGTGTTGGTAGAGGACTCACTGCTAGGCTTTCTAATGATGGGGATCAGAACACCACACTGCAGTGTGGCGTGTGAGCACAGTGAGCCCTCTGAACCCTTCAGTTCAGAGGAAACATGTGCCAAGCTGCTCCAGAGCCAAAGTCCTTCCAGGAGCCTTCCCTTGTTCCTGCCCACCTGTCCGACCAGGAAAGGGAGGAGCTTTCTGTGGTGCTCTTTTATCTCCCCAAAGTAGGATCCAGCAAAAGGGACAGATGCCTTCAGCCCTTCAATCACATGGTTGTGCTTGTTTCTGTTGTTTGGTCTCAGTCTATGGCCTCAAGCTCCTGGCCATCCTGATGTCTCAGCTGCCTAAGTGCTGGAATGACATGTGTGCCTCCATGCTCACCTGACTTAAGACACCACAGAATTACAGAACTTTGAAAAGGCTGAAGAGTAAACAACTGGGATCCAAAGAACTCTGTCCCAGGCCACAGTCCATGCCTGGGCATAGTCATCTCAGCCCAGGCTCTGAGGCTCCATATTACCCTCACTCTCTTCCCGTCTCTTCTCTGAATGGCATATAGATATAGATAGATAGATAGATAGATAGATAGATAGATAGATAGATAGATAGATAGATAAATCTGAATCTCTTCTAGCTGCTTGGTGCATACACACCTTGTGAACTCCCGAGTGTTTAGGTAAATTTGTTTCTGTTTCTCCTGGACACTTGTCTACTGCCAGGCATCTGTCAGAAGACTAGAACCTTCACAGGGAGGAGACACAAATCTATTGTCCTAAAGGCTGTAGACCATGCCAGTAGCTGGCACGGGGCTAACACAATAGGGTTCTAGGAGACACAGACAAGTATTGTGAAATTCCTCAGGTGTCTGCCTCTGTGCCATTTACTACCTTGAAAGTAAAGGTCAGAACTGAGAATGGAATCAGCAATAAAATGTGAAAAGCCATGCTGTTAAATATATAGAGAAACCGAATTCACACGTCCTCCTCTCTCCCTTGGCTGTGATTTTCCAGATGTAAACTACAGAGAGCGTGGCAGGACCGGACGGTATTGTTGGAGAAGGAGAGGTCCACTTAACAAAAGTGGTCATGTTCTTATTTCCTTTTTCCTTGGGGAGCCTTCATCTCCAGATAACTTTTAAAATAGAAACAAGCAGTTTTTCAGGCAGTCTGATCAATTTACACCTCTCAGAGAGGAAGGCCAGAATTCCATTGTTTTGTTAATTGTCAATTTGCATCTTTGAAAGGTGTTGCATTTTCTCTTCTTTCCAGCAGGTTAAGACTAATTCTGTATGTTAATAAATATTATAAGCACTTTTAACTAGCATGCAGTGTGCGAAAAAGTGTGTGATGATTGCGGCTCTGCTCCCTCTACTTAATTACACATTGGATATTAAAATGGACTTTATCAAAACTAGCTGCACTCTTAGTTAGAACATGTTTTCACAAAAAAAAAAAAAAAAAGAAAGAAAGAAAGAAAGAAAGGAAGGAAGGAAGAAACATTTACCCTTCAAATGAATATTTAGGTGAAATTTTTTATTTTACTTTTAATTAATTAATCTTAACTAACTTACATATTTGCTTATTTATTTTGAGTCAGAGAAGGGCATCGTGTTGTGCAGGCTGGCCTTAAACTTCCTATTGAAATGACCTTGAACTTCTGATTCTTCTGTTTGTGCCACCTTCATGGCTCTGGGATTACAGACATGTGCTACCACATTCTGTCATGGGTTGCTGGGAATCAGGACTCCATGCACACTACACAGACCCACTACCCACTGAGATACAGCCCACAGTCCCAGATTCTAAAGGTCTCATAATGGACAGCACAAGAGAAGCTCAGGACGGAAGCATGGCAGACATGTACCTGGACAGCCATGCTTTTGAACTTTAGCAAATTATTAAACATACTTCTGCTTTTTTTTTTTTTCAACTAAAATCATAACTCTAAACATATCAAGATTAGGGATGGAAAGATGACTCAGTGCTAACACTTGATGACCCTCCAGAGGACCCCAGGCTCAGTTCCCAGCACCTAAATGGTGGCTCACAACCATCTGTAATGCAAGTTTCAGGGGTTCTGATGTCCTCTTATGGCCTCTAAAGACCGCAGGTACACACATACATGGTGCACACACACACAGTCAAAACACTCAAGAACATAAAGTAAAAACCGAAAAAAAAAATTAAAAAAAATTCATCTTGCAAAATAACAAGAGCAATAGAAAAATGTATTTTAGAAAGAAAAAAATGAAAAGGGAGCCCAGATTGGGGGAGGAATGTTCCTTATCATGTGGTTATGGGAGCTAGTTGGGAGAGCTAAGAGACTCCTGTATGGCCTATCAAGTCTAGCTCCAGTGTTTGATTCCAAATACAAGCAGGAATATCTGAGCTGCTGTTGAAGCTGGTATTCTTAACTCAGTGCACGCATTCCCTGCCTCACACCAGAAGTGGATCAGAGTCAAACACTACACAGTGAGGAGCTCAGGGAGGCAATTCTTTGAGATCAAGGGACCAGTGCCCATCCATCCATGCAAGGATGCTTAATGGACATCAGCGTTGCTTTAGACAGGGGCAGGCTCACCCGTCACAGGTGAAATTCACTAGATGTATTTATGTCCTACCTTTCCTTAGGAGTTCAGACACACACTCTCTCCTTGCTTTCTTGACTTTTCAACTGTGAGAACCCATCAGATCAGAATTGATACCAGAGCTCAGTGGAAATGCCCACAGAGCATTCTGTGAAAATGAATGCCCAGTGTGCTATATTTATTGCTTGCTTTGGGCTTGCTTTTAAGCCATGTCTGATTCCAAGACAAGACATGGACTCAGTGATGTGACCTAACAACATGGATATTTCAAAGCACTCTTGAAAACATTAATACTTAGAAAAGAACAGGTTTTAAAACACTGGATTAACTTCTATTTAGCCAATTTCTAATCTCAGGATATTTGTGTCAGAAACACACACATACATGTGCATACATGCATACATGTACAGGAACACACATGGACATGCACACACAGAGATACACACATGTACGTATACACAAACATGCCCACACCCAAGACATAGCTGTGACAAAATGACAAATAGAAGAGACTTACGGATGGATGTATTTGAACTGTGCTTTAAGAGGGGATACAGTCCATTGCAGCAGGAAGATACTAAGGCAGCTGACTACACAGCTCCATCAAATACAGCTGACTACACATCTCGGTGGCCACACTGTGCAGCCAAAGGCAGCTGACTATACTGTGCAGTGACCACACTGTGCAGTGACCACACTGCACAGTCAAAGGCAGCTGACCATCCAGTGCAGTGACCACATAGTATAGTGACCACACAGTATAGTGACCACATGGTGCTGTGATCTCACAGCATAGAGATCACACAGTGCGGTGACCATACAGTGCAGCAACCACACAGCACAGTCAAAGGCAGCTGACTACACTGTGCAGTGACCACACTGTGTGGTGACACTGTGCAGCTGACTACACTGTGCAGTGACCACACAGTGCAGTCAAAGGCAGCTGACCACATTGCAGTTGAACAGAAAGAGAAAGCTGGCCCTCCACTTGCTCTTCTCACTTCTCTCCTCTCTCTTCAGTCTGGATCCTCAGCCTACAGGATGCTGCTGCCGACACTCAGCTAGGCCTTCCCTCCTTGGATAAACACTCATGAACTTCACCAGAGGTGTATCTCCCAGGTGATTCCAAATCAGTTAACCACGAAGATGAGGTACCACAGAGCTATTTAATTCTAAAATACACACCTCTGTATTGTAAAACAGTTCTGACAGTACAGTCTGCAGTTGTTTCCATAACCTATTTACTGAACATTTGAAGGTTCAAAACATACTATCTCCGAAATATGGTGGCATGGGCAGTGGGAGACCACGGAACAAGGCCACGTAGGCCCTCTCCTTTCTTTTCTGTCTTTGGCACAGTTATAAAGGAATTCCCAGACCTGATTCACCTGTGAAGGGGTCCTAGGACCGGGCTATGAGGAGGAAATATTACATGGGCTCCTTGTGGTGACTAACAACCATCTGTTGTTCCACAGCTAGCCTCCCACTTCATCCTACACAGGATGAGCATACTGTTCTCCTGGATCTCCGTGTTTCAGAATACACCTGTGCTGCCATGAAACCTGGATTGAAGCAAGCCTGTTCTTCAGCTCTCCTTTTACCTCTTGGCCCTGCCCTGGAGCTATCATCCAAGATACTTGTGTGAAAAAAGATGTGTTTCTTACACCTGGAAAACATCTACTATGTGTCAAGTTTGGTTGAACTGATTTTGGGGAAAACATAACACTGCGTAGTATTTTTGTGGTGAGTTGGACATAATATTATACAATGGAACTTCCAAGGTAAGCTAAAAGCTGAAGGGCCCTGAACAAAATAAATGTAATAACATTATCCAAGAACAGGACGATGACTCATTTAAAGCATTTTAGGAAAAATGGTTGAAATTACTGTTGGGCCAGGCTGTTAGCAGAAATGTCATTGATGGGTGTCCTCTTTTATTTAATTATTGATGGATTTAAAGCCCAGGAAAGTCCTGAGCATAAACCTCACAGTCCCACATAAAGACACAAAGTGACTGTGTATCCCTGTGCAACAGAAAAGATTAACCAAGCTGTGGCCAAGAACAGGGTGTAGTCTGTGTATGATCTGATGTGTGTGTGTGTGTGTGTGTGTGTACAAGATAGAGACTTATACACAGATGACTTAAGCATATATAATTATCAAGGCAAAGCATTCAAAATTTTATCTATTTCTATTTATTATGTGTCTATGGGTGTTCTGTCTGCATGCATACCTGTGCACCATGTATGCAATGCCCATGGAAGTGCTCCTGCAGCCAAGTGGGAGGTGGAAACAGGGGGATTCCCAGAGGCTGGCAGGACAGCTATCCTGGCACAAAACAGGGAACAAGGAGAGCCCACATCTGAGGTGATCGTCTGTCTCAATAATCATACTATGGCAAGTGAACACACACACACATGCACACACACACACACAAAACACACACACACACACACCCAATAAACACATACAACACGCATAACAAACAAACACACACAAAATACACACACAACAAACACACACAAGCACATACAACAAACACACATATACACTAAACACACACACACATATGTACACACAAAACAAACACGCACATACACATAAAACAAACACATACAACACACGCAACAAACACACACACATACAACAAACACACAGACATACACAGATACACAGACATACACAGACACACAGACATACACAGACACACAGACATACACAGACACACAGATATACACAGACACACAGACACACACAGACACACAGAAACACAGACACAAAACAAACCTTAAGAATATTACAAAATCCCCTTTAAAATTAAGAATAAAACAATTCTCTATAAATGAAACAAAGGAATGGTCACTTGAGAAGAGAAGATGGGGCTTGTTTTAACAACATTGAAAAGGAATTTTTCTCAGCCTCTCTCAGGAACATAGCAGATTCCTTCCATACGTACACCAGTAACAGACTCCGGAAACTGAACTGAAGTGATCACATAGGGTGGGCTGTGTGCAGAACTTTGCCAAGGGCTCCACCCAGCTTTCCATCTATGCTGAAGTCAGCATTGTTCCTCAACATTTTCCACCCACGGTCTAAGGTTCACATGTCTGTATCATGCAAATAGTGCCCTCCTGGGCCTGGCAGGAGCTGGTGAATTGGGCCCTCTGCTCACAGATTCCCCTGTACACCCTCCTGAAAGCCAAGTGGAGATCCATTTCGACTTGCAACCCACTTGGCTGCAGAGCCCACAAAAGCTCCATCATAAGAGAACTGTCCCCATATACTTTCTGGTATTTATTGCTTCCTATTTAGTCATGCCTACCTCCCAGACAGGTGTACAACCCAGAATGTGACTCTAGTGTCCTGGTGCCACCCGCCCCCCAGGACCTCTCAGAGTACTTGGGACAAGAGCTCCTGCTTAGCAAATAAATCCAATGCACGGACGTTTATTATTTACTATGGAACCCTAAAAATACACAAAATTTGTTGCAACTTTTAAAATATTCAACTTATATAACCGATAAGTATGTTAGTTATTATTAACTATGAAACTACCGTCAAATGCAGAACACCCGACCTCGTAGAGTCTCTGGTTCCACGTTGGCACTCCATCCTTTTGAGAGCTGGAACGCCCTTCTTAAAGGTCACCCTGCTTGCAAGCACATTGTATTCTGGTCTCGCCATCCCTCCCTTCAACACTTCCAGTGGTTGTGCTTGGCATATCATTCCACTCTTCTAAAATTGACTTTGGCATTTCTCTATTTCTGTCCGTCCCTGTTGCAAGCTTTTCTCCTCAATAACCTTCTGCTTCGTATCCGCAACATGGCACGTGCCCCATGGAAGATTCTGGGATGAAGCACGTAAGCATCCAAAGTCACCAGCCCACTGGGCTCCAGATCCTCTCAACAGTGTGTGAGTAGCCCCTTTCTCTTGAGGGTCCCAGATTCTCCACCTCTTACAATGGACAAACATCGGCCTTCTTGGCTCTCCTGGATTGACACTGCCCCAGTGCCCACAGAAACTGATCTCGGTTTCTTTGCACCTTGCTTCCTCGAGCTGTGTACCACCCTGCTCTGGGACAGTAGATGGCATCTGCTTGTGCATATCTGAGGTCAGTCTTGGGATCTGCACTTTCTCATCATTTCTGTTTTTACCTGCAGTGCCATCCTACTGAGGACGGGATGTCTGTTTTTCTGTCAGTATCCTGCTCGTCACCAATGAGTATCTCATAGAAGGACAAACTAATTTCAAGCAATCTGCTCCTCGGGCTCCAATCAGATCCTATCTTTTGCCACTAATGGGAAATGTCCACTTGTGTTGACTGGGTTCAAATTCTCACCTAACTGTGAGTCCTCTCTTTCCTTTGCATCTTGCTGTAATTTGAATGTGAAATATCACCACAGGTTCCTGTGTTTGATCACAGCTGGGGGTGCTCCTTTGGAAGGCTGTAGGAACTTTAGGAGGCAGAGTTCAGTGGCCATCAGAGGCAGGGGACCACCAAAGGTAGGGGGGCCACCAAAGGCAGGGGGCCACCAGATGCAGGGAGCACCAGAGGCAGAGGACCACCAGACGCAGGGGACCAACAAAGGCAAGGGGCATCAGAGGCAGAGACCCACCAGAGGCAGGGAGCCATCAGAGGCAGGGAGCCACCAGAGGCAAGAAATCACCAGAGGGACCACAAGAGATGGGCCTTTGTGTTTCACTGGTTGGTCCCACTTCCCTTCTGCTGTCTGAGTACAGGGGGCAAGCTGCCTCACGTTCCTGTCATTGTGCCTTCCTACTACTGTAGACTATCTCCATTTAAAACTGTAATCCAGAATGGACTGTTCCTCCTTCTGACCTTCCATGAGAGATTTTCTTTCTTTCTTTCTTTCTTTCTTTCTTTCTTTCTTTCTTTCTTTCTTT
>JADRCH010000203.1:33658-60551 GCA_019843965.1 Rhynchomys soricoides | reverse complement strand
CACACACACACACACACACACACACACACACACACATTCTAACAGTGCAGATTCCAGTTTGGGGGTAAGAGATCAAACGGACCCACAGGTGTTGGGTAGGAGCACCAGCTTGGGGAAGAGTGGCCGAAACGCCCAACCCCAACTGTGTCTGCCACCTCTTCTGTTCATTATTCCCACCGATGAGTCCAAAAATCCAAAGAGCGTGCTGTGCACTCCATTCAGAAACAAAAGTGAGTGCTGTGACTGTAAGTAGGATTTTGTTAGTCTTCCTTGGTCAGCATTAGTCCTCTTCTGGGGCAGCACTTCCTTGGTGCAGTCCCTGGTCCAGAGCCCTCAGAGGCACTTGCGGAAATACTTAGAAATGGAGACTTTCAGATTTCATCCCAAACCCTCCCCATGGGGGTCAGCCCCGAGCTATTTTAATCCCCCCAAACTACTCTGGGGTACACTATGGCAACACTGCACTATGTTCTATGACATAAACATATACACCCGAATAGAACATTCCATCCCAAAAGTACGCAAAGCAATGATTACGTTTCTCCTCGGAACCCTTGGAGAGGCAGTCAGAAGGAAAGGAGCACGGGTATATCCTCGAAGCGGGACACCTGTGCCGATAGGTTACAGATGTCAAGCACAGACTTTTTTGCGGATAGACTCCAGGCATCCCTTCCTTGTTAACTTTGGGTGCCACTTCTCTAAGGTCAAACGCAAAATAACGAAGTAGCTTCTCATAATAAATTTACATGAGCCGTTTTATGTTATAACATGTTTTAAATGTTAAGATATTGAGGGAGAGTTCCAAATAATTAAAACATCACTGCTATGATTTAAATATTTATAAGAAAGGAACAACATCCCTGGGAGTTAGAGGCAAGTTTAGGGTGTGTGTCATTACAGTTTTAAATATGGAAAGTGCCGGTGGCTCCCTGAACGATGGAATAGTGGATACAAAGCTCACGTGCCCAGTGTGGGCTAAGGTACCAGGGACGGGTGAGGCAGGAACTTAACCTGCCATGTTGTGTGCAATCTTCCTCCCCACCCCCAGTGGGATTAAAACTGACAACTATACTTTATTTATATTTCAGATGGCAGAAAAGACACACACACAAAAAAAATTGAAGATAAAAGAGTTTTACTTCCTTATACGAGTTCCTGAAAGATTTTTTTTTTTTGATGAAAATTTCACAATGACTAGGTAAATGTTTATGTAAGAGAGAAGAGAATTTCTGTTATTAAATAGTGTCATGGATTCCTGTGTACAAGCCAGACATGAAGTAATCCAAGCCCTTTAAAGGAAGTTAAGGACCATGTCAGAAACACTAATTGTATTCACAGTGATGCAAAATGCAACCTTTCAGGTGGTGGCTAGCATCAAAATACCTATCCACAGACAGGAGGACCAGGGAAGGAGCTAGGCTGAGTATATCTCAGAGACAGAGAGGATGCTTAACCTGAGTGAGGTCCTAGGTTTAATCCCTAGCCAAAATAAAGAGAAGAGGAAGGGAAGGGAGGAGTGGAGGAAGGAAAATAAGGAAGGGGAGGAGGGGGAGGAGGGGGAGGAGGGGGAGGAGGGGGAGGAGCGGAGGCAAGGAAGACAAGGCAGAAGGAGAAAATGAGTATAGTCTTTCATAGTTTATGCTGGATTTAAATGCTAAAAACATTTTAAACAAAATTAATACGTTCCTCTATAAATAATACTTCAGAGCCATCACAATTGGATAGGGATGCTGTATAGGGAGGACTCTTTCAGAAGGAGCAATGGGAAAGCCAAGGCGACACAGTGAACTTCTGATGTCATAGATAAGCCATCTCCCACCTGGGATCAGTAGGCCGTTCCCACATCGCCTTGTATATGGATTTCAGGACAGGGCCTGACATATGACCATGATGATGCTCTCATCCACCCTCAAAGTAGAGAGGCTGTCTTAGACTTTCTGTTGCTGTGATGAGGCACCATGGTCAAAAGCAAGGTGTGAAGGGAAGCAGAATAGGAACTCACACAGGGCAGGAACCTGGCAGCAGGAGCTGATGCAGAGGCCATGGAGGAATGCTGCTTACTGGCTTGCTCAGCCTGCCTCCTTATAGAAGCCAGGGCCACCTGCCAAGGGATGGTTCCACCCACAATGGGCCGGGCCCTCCATCTATCACTAATAATAAAATGGTTTGCCTACAGCCAGTTCTTATGAAGGCATTTTCTTGATTAAAGTTCTCTCCTCTTGTTGGACCTGGAAGTCCAAATGCCTAGGTGGCCCACCCCACAAAGACACAGAGACTGAGAATGATGCAATAAGCATGAGGTCTATTGAATCCAGTGCACTGGGGCCGCCCTACCAGCAGGGCAATGGCGATCCCGGGTTAGTAAGGTACATATGTTTTATATACTTTTCTGAGGCAGAGCTTGGCAACAAGTGTGGAAGGGCGGGCCTGCAATGGTGGTTAAACTTGATTGGAGGCCCACGGTGATGATGTCACCTGTAGCTCCGGCCTATCCTTGGCAACAGAGAATTCTCCTATTGTGTGGGACATGAGATGCATCTGCACCTGGCCTTGCTGTCTCATTTCATAATGGTTATCTTTGGTCCTTTCAACTGTCTGGAATGTTTCCTGGCTTAGCTCATCAGCTGCCTCCTGTCTCTCAAGGCCTCACACTCTCAGGTGACTTCAGCTTGTATCAAGTTGTCAAAACTGTCCAGCATAGAGACTTATGTGTTAGGTTAATGCACAGTACTTGAAGGTGTGTGCTTAGTGCTAGAGAATAGGTGCTTAGTACTTAAGGGCAAATACTCAGTACTAGGCATGTGCTAAGTTTTTTAAACCATTTGTCAGAAAAGCCATTCAAAGTCAAATCCCCCATGTTTAGGCTAAAACTTTATTCCCGGACATTCCAGTCTGCATGGGCCATCTACATGCGTCCTTCTCCTTCCCATCTACTTTTAAATATCCAGGAGCTCACTCCCTAATGCACCTATGGAAGACTGAGGGGCTAGAGTGTGCACATTGAGGCAGGGGGATGACCAGGATGTAAATCATGCTTCAATCCTGTATATGACCTGTAACAGGGGATGTCTGTCTCTTGTTCAAGGTCAGTATCACTAAAACCAGACTCATTAGGTACCTTGAGGTATAAGGAAGGCCACACTTGTTGCACAGTTGATGTAGAAGCTCCCAGAAAGGTTTGCTTTATTGTTTTTGTTTGTTTGCTTGTTTTTTGTTTGTTTGTTTTACTTTTTCTATAAATACTAAAGAAAAGGTGGGGAAAGGGATAGAAGGGGGTCTGAGGGGGCGTGGGGGTGCTGAGGGGAAATGGGGGGACAGGAGCATCACAGGGACAACTTGGAAAAAGAAAGGGCAAAGCAGCTTGGGAAGATGGTTAAGAAGGGCAGAGGAGGAGGGTGGGTGGGGGAGAGGAGGAGGGAGGGGGGGGGGGGGGAGGAGGGAGGGGTTGGGGAGAGGAGGAGGGTGGGATGGAGGGAGGATGAGTAGCTGATAGATTGTAACAGACATGTTTAAAGAATTTTCTACTTTGTGATGATTAAGTTCTCAACCACGCACTGTTCAGAAGCACTTCCTGTTACTGTCCTATAAATTGAATTGCTTCCTGAGGCAAAGAAGCCTTGCTTTTTCTCATAGGATAGATACTTCACAGCATCATCCTGTGCTAGCTCCTAGCATTCAGGTCTCACAATGGCATCCTAGTAGGATTTGTTGTTGTTGTTGCTGTTGCTGCTGCTGCTGCTGTTGCTGCTTCTTTGTTTTGTTTTCAACTTAACACAGGCTGAGGCCATCTGGGAAGATGACCCTCAATCAGAAAATACCTCCATCAGATTGGCCTGAAGACAAGTCAGTGGGAGTATTTTCTTGATTAATGACTGATGGGAAAGAAACTAGCCAACTATGGGTGGTGCTACCTGCCCCTGGGCAGGTGGGTCTGGATTCTATATAAAAGCAAGAAGCTGAGTGAGCCAACGGGAGCCAGCCAAAAAACAGTATTCTCCTATAGCCCCCACTTCAGTTCCTGCCTGCAGGTTCCTGCCTGAAGGTCAATGTCATAGCAAGAGCTTGGCTCTTCTCACCAAACCACAGCACAAGGCTTAACCAAATCTGTCTTTCTACAAATCAGTGACGGCCAATCCAGTTTCACTGCCTTTGTGGTATTTGCCATGGAGGCTTTGTTTAGTTGTTAGACAAACGGAATCATCCAAGCTGAATGCAAAATCCGCTCTCCTCCCCACGCTCCTCTCCCACTTCTATATTTGAAACAGTAACAATGTGCCCACCTGGAATCCTTGGAGGGCTCCAGTGTGCAGGACAATGTGTGCCTTGGCCCTTCCAGTGAACAATCAGCTTAAGGAGTTGTATTCAGATATTATTAATGTTTTCAAACCCATTTCCCATTTTCCTGCTGAAGTCCCTGCCAAGTGCACACTTCAGCAGACACTAAAATAATTTGGGTAGTTGACATTCAATCCAAATTTTCTATGGAAATCTGCCAGATTTGACATCTGTGGGAAAGTGGGTAATTTTTATTACCCACAAAGAGCAAAGGCATAGCTGGATTTCTCCACCTCCATGCATCTCCTGTGGTGGTGGAGATACTCAGATGTGCACACACGTGGGCACAAGGAAACCATTTAACCCATTCAGTCTTGCCACCCAATGGCCAGAACCTAATGCAAATTCATGTTAAGGGAACAGGTGGAATGGTTAAAAAGACACTTCAGATATATGAGAAGCAAGCTATCTCGTTATCAGTACACTTTGCTAAAAAATTATTTAATTATATATTTCCATGTCTTTAATAAAAATTATTTCCCCTTAAAGAGTCCCTGCTTGCTAGAAAATTGAACCTGGACTTTAGATCAATCTTTGTTTAGGGTGTTCTTGTAATCCCCAATAATATCTGATCCTACTCTCCTGCATAAATATATTTAAAAATCACCCATAATATTTCTTTTAGTACTAAATTGTAATCCCAAATAGCTAAGGACCAAGACATGCCTTTAAGATGCCTCACCCTGTAGATGGACCTCTAGACTGTCCACTCCCTCTTTAGCTGACAAATACTCAGCTTATATTGAAGGCAATATTGTAAATTTAATTGACATCTTGTATTGTAGTGAAACAGAGGGGCTAAACTAGTTTCTCATCAAGTATTGGTAATCATTAAGAAATTATAAATGATTATGGCAGCTGCTTCTTACTGACAAAGCTTTTTTAGTAGATCATGAAGATATGAAAACAAGGCCAATGGTTCATTTCACAGAAAGACAATGGTTAGTGATTTCTTCTTCATTTTTATTAGGGAAGAGAATGGCATCTTAGATATATAAATATATTTTAAAACCCAAAAGTAACCACTAAAAAAAAATCACAAGTATATATATCCCAAATTACAGAAGGCAACGTAAAGAAAATATAACCTGGAGAAAAGTCGGGGAGAAAGAAGGAAAAAAAGAACAAAAATGGAAAGCGTATCTAGAAAAGAATGTGTGCCATGTGAGATTACACAGGAGGCCACTACAGATGCAAAGTCAGCTCCCTGTCGGTGGGAACGTCACGTTGGCTTATGAATCTATTTCAATGGCACATTCAAAGACTGCATCAAAGGAATGTCCAGGATAAAGGAAGCAAAGAATCACATCCCTGCACAGGGTGTTGATCTGAGCCCCAGGACAGGACAAGGGCTATTTTGGAAGATGGAGACATAGGGAGAGAGGTGTGTGCGGGCTACAGTCATATTTGGAACACAGTCAAGACCTTCATCTCTTTGGGATCAAATCCTGCTCATGCCTTCTTTATAATCCTCAATAATAGTAAGGCCTTGGCATCGCACCTTGATCTTGCTTGATAGAAATGTTTCTAACTGTCCATCTACAAAGCCTCACTCAAGCCTTCTCTTGGAAATGAATTGCAACCTGGTGGGTATATCAAGTACATGTTTCGAGCGAACAAATGAGCAATTAATGAAGCCAGGCATGGTGATGGTCAACGCCTATAAACCAAATACTGGAAGCTAAGACAAGAGGGTCACCATGAGTTCAAGGCTAACCTACAAAATGTAGCGAGTATTGCTTCTTTCGGGGGGTTGGCTCCAAGACATAACCCAAGGCTACAAAACTTATGGATGGCCACGTCTCTTAAATACAATGGGGTAGTAACATGTGTAAATGAGATATACATATCCCCCAATAGTAAACATTGTCATAAACACTAAAGTGAGAGCTATAAAATCATTGCTAGACTTTACTGATTAACAAATAATGACAAGAAAAATCTGTACATGTATGGCACACACAATCCTGCAAATTTTTGACCTTCACATGACTCACTCCTTGTATATGGAGTCGGCAGTTATGGTGGGCTAACTGTGTGCCTGTTTGGCATTCTACTGCCTTACGAGCAATCATTCGTTTGGATCGATGTTCTCACAAACTTCCCCTGAAATGAGTCAAGTCTCTTCTTTAAGTTCTGAATGTAGACACCAAAGACTAAACACAAGAGGTCAGCAGTAAACAGGGCATTTCCTGTGTTTCCAAGAGGTGGAGCAGATGGAAGAGCAGGCTTGGTGAAGCTGGAGTATGCCTATGAAAAGGGTCAACTGTCAGAGGGGACACTGGGCACCACAGGGGGTGACCTTAAGGAGCAAGACAGAGAAAGAGGCACTCGCAAAAGTCTGCATATAGGAAAGTAGACAACCCAGAGTCTCATATCTACCCCCATGTTAAAAATAAATAATCTCTTTATTCAAGAACTTGTCTACAGTGACAAAAATATTTAAGTCAACTAGCTGGTAAGGAAGCTAGTGTGGAGAGTGGCAGCTTCCTTGTTTGACATTAGCAGATTTCCCAGGTAATGCAGCCAACTCAAGAGTTATTTTTAATTTTTGAACTTAAAATATTTTATTTTTAAAGATGAACTTTATTTCCGTTTGTGTATATTATGGGATGTGTTATGGAGCTTTGGAGCAGACATTAAATCACCTCCAGGTTTATCAGTTGACTGTGCTGAGGCCAGTTAGTCCTCTGTAGTTTTTGAAAATACACATTATTATTGATGACAGTGACCACGCTGGACGGTACAGTGTCAGAAATTACCTTTCCCAACCCAAACATCTTATCATTTGCCCGATGTCTCCCTTTTCCCTGCCTACCCACTCCCTTTCTCTGGCAACTTCCATGGCACTTTTCTGCTTCTATGAGTTGAGCCATTTTAGATCCCTCACGTGACTGAACTCATTGGGTGTTTGTGTCTATGTGCTCAGCTAACTCACTTAATACAATGTCATCGGGGTTCATCAACTATTATTTTCAGAGCTAGGTCAGAATTAGCCACACATTTGTATCTGAGTTTTGAGAGGGCTTTTCCACTGCCTCATTCTGAAATACAACAGGAAGCTGTAGACCATCAAATTTCTGAGCAAAGTCTACAGAATAGTAAGCCAAGAGAGACCTAAGGTATCCTGAAATTCACTGATCTAAGGGAGAGATCTTCAGAAGATGTCATATAAACTCAATCATATTTACAACGTAGAATGTGTGGTACCTATAAAAATAGGTTTATGGAAAAAATCATATGGGCAAAAGAACAGGAAAATCTAAAGTACTATTGTTCGATGAAAAACTTAAAATGAATAGAAATGGGTAAATTTAAAAAGCACAGCTGTTTTCCACAATAAACATAAGAATAAGCAAACAGCACCAAATGGTCAGGAGATGGATGAGACAGTGTCGGAGCCACAGAGCCAGGCAAGGCCATCTTCAAAATGAAGACAAAAGAACATCACCAAAGAAAAGGTATGTGTGTCTCAGAATGAGAGAAAAATACACTTAAGACAGAAATCAAGCTGCACAGGGCACGTACAACACCAAGATGCAGAGGGTACACGAATATCAGCAGCAATGGCAGTGTGGAATGAGCCTGTCCCCCACAGGGAAGCAGGTGTTAACCTGGGGCCCGACTCTTTACAAGATGCACAGGGTCTTAATCTCTGAGCGAAACAATGCTGCATTTTGAGTTTTAAGGCCAGGAATGCTGTCAGTCAAGTATGAAAGAGGATAGGCACATACACAGGAACCATAAAGGTTTAGATCGTGTGTTACTGAGAAATACTCCAGGAGATCAGCAGCAAAATTGAGGGAAGAACTGAAGTAAGGATGCTTACTGAATGGAATCCGAGAGTCACACATCAGCACCTCTGTCATGCTTCATGACTGGGGACAATGTCCTGTCTCTTTACTGGAGCTGCACAGAAACCCACACAACCATCTTGGCACTCAGAGCCAGTAGAGAAGCACCTGGTCTCCTGAGGGATCAGCAACTCTTTCATATGCATGACTTTAACACCTGCATAACGTTCACCTGACTGCCTGTAAATTCTTTAATCAGACACTGTTTCTAGTTCACAATTCCCACGTGTATTAGTAACAGCACCTTGCAACGTATTGTCTTTACATCTCCCGATGTGAATTTTCAAGGGAGGGGTTTTCACAGGGCCTCTTTTAGATTTGTGTTGCCTAAGTTCTTAAGTTCCTACCACATGCTCAGTCTTGAAAATGACACTGCCATTTGAGCAGAAGAGGAAACGCCTGTTAATGGGTTGCCCATTAAGGCAATGAAACTGTATGCGAGATGTCTTAAAAATGGTATGCTGGTCAAGTGCGATAAAGCACGCACGGAATTGTGGAATTACTTCTTCTTAAGAAATAAAGTGAGCATGCTAGCTAACCTCTCTTCCAATGAAGTATTTTTAAGTTTTAAAAAATAGGATGCTGTAAGAGCTTTCTAGAATTACATATAATCAGAATTCTAAAATTTTTCCCACTAAAAAAATGAATAATTTCAACAAAGTCAAAAGCATGCTATATTATTTTTAAACATAAAGTAAAAATCATTCATATCAGGTATATCAAAGGTTCTTCCTTCCCTTGACTTTGGGAAGACGTAAGAAAGAAAGAAAGAGCTTACTTATGTACATTAATATCAATCCAATGAGTCTTAGTACTGCTGACCATTTACTAACAGCTTAAACTCATTTTTTATTAGTGTGTGTTTGCATGGAGTATGAAGGACAATGATGCCCAGACTGAGATGAGGGAGAACTCTGGAGTCCACTCTCTCCTTCTGCCTTTACGGGGATCTAAAGGTTCAACTAGGGTTTGCGGGCAGGCATCTTTATGTATGGTATTAAGGCGTACGTTTGCATCAAAATTCACATTTCTTAAAAGATCCATTTTGTATCTGTTCAGTAATGGACATCATGGATGACTGCTTAGATAATTCAACTGCTTTCAATATATTGTACAAGTTACTGTAAGTTTTCGGTAGGGATCACACACACACACACACACACACACACACACACACACACACATCTTATGGTATACTAGAATACCAAACAACTGAAAGAAATAACTGTACAACAGAAGCCTCTCCTACAGACATGTGCACTGTTCTTCACAGAAGTTCACTGTAAAATTTACCTCCTTTGTTCCCTTGCAGAGTCTGTGTGTGTGTGCGTGTGTGCGTGTGTGTGCATGTGTGTGCGTGGTGTGTGTGTGTGTGTACATGGGTATATCTGTGTTTTTTCTTAAAAATTCTACAGAGAATAAGAAAGGTTGCAGCATAATGAAATCTACAAGAGTGAAGCTGCATCACTGATAGTCAATGCTTGGTACTTTTAGGGTTTGGTTTGCTGTAATTTCCAATTTTTTTGTTCAGTTTAAATATTCATTCCAAAAATATAATACTGATTGCTAATATGCTTTGTACCAGTATCCCAGTGTAATGGGAGAGGCAGATGCTACACAAATCATGTCTGCCTCTGCCTCTCCTTTATTATCCTTCTGTCTGTCTTTCTGTCTCTTTGTATCTCTGTCTCTCTTGCACACATAGGAGTTGGAGTTACTTTAAACACATTCAGGATAGATACAGCAGAAGTGTGACAGGCATGTGACATGAAGATGAGCCACCGGAGAACGGAGAAAGCATCTTCAGCCAGGTGTTTAGTAGTAACTTCTACACATGCATGTGTCTAGGAGCCAAGTTGGGGCTTTCTGGACAACCGGTGCAATGCATACAGACTGCAGCAAATGGAATGGCAAAATGTGGACCTGCAGAAGTCAGCTCCTTAGCGATCTGACAGTTAACGTTAGTGGACAGTCAGAGTCACACGGCGGTCTTTAAGACAAGGGGATCATATTTATCATAGATCATTGGCTAAAATTCGGGAAACCTGGTAGAGAAACCAACAAAAACCCTTATGTGACAACTCTTATCAGTACAGCCTAACACAAAGGTAACTGTCACTAAGATTCCAGGAGTGGTCAGGATGGAGTAGGACATCAGGACAGATCAGGATGGAAGATACAGGCGATACTGTGATGGACTGGGTTTATGGACAACTGTTTCCAGACTGAGCAACTTAGAGAAGGCAGATTTCTTTAGCAGAAGCAAATTGGTCTGTGGAAAGGAATATCCTTGCTATTGAACCCAAGACCCACCATCAGGATGTCCTGGTAATGAAATTAACCCTTGCTAAGGCCAGCAGATGCCACTACCAGATCTAGACCTCACAAAAGACTACTCCCTCTGAAGCTCTGAGCCAAGACACACCCTCCCCACCCCAATCCCATTAAGCAGCTTCTTCCTAGATATTGGTTCACAGTGGAAAAAGAAGCGACTACCAGGACAACATAAACCCTCATTTAAAGATCTTTATTTGTAAGATACATAGTCATTTCACATTCAGTACAAAACAATTGCTGTCAAAGTTTGTGTATTTATGTATATATTCAAATCATCTCTAACCTTGAGTTACAGTGAACCAAATACATTCAATATGACTCCATGTGACAGTGTGATTTCAAATCCGCTCTCCAAGGAAGTATAATCTAAGAGGAAGACCAACTTAACACAGTTAATCCACTGCAGAGTTTTGTGAAT
The DNA here is from genome assembly GCA_019843965.1 of Rhynchomys soricoides. Lineage (NCBI taxonomy): Eukaryota > Metazoa > Chordata > Mammalia > Rodentia > Muridae > Rhynchomys > Rhynchomys soricoides. The sequence continues at coordinate 49,607 of JADRCH010000203.1, read as the reverse complement.
ATTGGTAAGCATTTAAATATCTGGGAGCCAAAGTAAGCAGAGAAGTCCCTGAACCTGGTGAGAGCCAGCAGCCCCTTGCTGGGCTCTTCCAATCATGCAATGGGGTACTTGCTGTTGAGATCTGAGCACATGCTTTCTGCTTTGCTGAACATGGATGGATTTTCTGTAAAGTTCAATTGAGCCCAGCACTCTTGGGATGCTGCTTCTGGCCTCATGGAAAGCCAGGGCTCCATGACTGAGAACACAGAGAACCACAAATAAGCAACTCTTCTCAACCGCCCATCTGAGGAGGCTCCAAAAGGAGCTACGCCACTGGAGCCCCGGGGTTCTGGAGCCACCACCTTACAGGCCCAAGGCTGAGGGGCCTCTTAAACACTTGCTGCTGACTCTACATTTGGAAACCTGTTTTCCCACTAGGGGACAGACCAGGACAAAGGTCCAACTGGCCATTGGCACTCAGATTTCATGGACATGTAGGTAAGCTATGGCCTCAATTTGCTTCCCGCAATAAGAACAGAAAACTCCAGAGTGTCAGTTCTGGCCAAACATGTTGCAGGATATTTGGTCATACTGTGAACCTCAAGATTGTGTTATTTACAGAAAAAACCCTTGTTTCCAGTTGTGATGTGGCTCAGGCATTAGCACACACCCTTAATCCTTTTGGTTGGAATACAGACATACCCTTAATACACATCTTTACCCAAAGGATGAAGGTAAAGTTAGTTTGTAGAAGGAAGCACTTATGTTTGAAAGTGCTGTCTAGTTGAGTGGCAAACAAAGTGATGAATCAGAGAAAGATTTGACAGAATAGGATCTGCCCAACTCTCATGAGAAGAGAGAGGAAAGGGAAGCTACTTAAGGGGAAGTGCAGAGAGAGAAGGAAGTTTTGCTGGGACAGTTGTACAGAGACAGGTCACAGAGAGAGAACAAATTAGACAGAGGTGAAGACAGAATGAGCCAGAGAATGAGAAGGAGCCAGGAGATCAGATCAGATTGCCAGAGTTAGTTTGAGGCCAAGCAGAGCAATTCATTAAGAAACTGAGAGGAGTTTGAGCCAGAACAGCTGAGTTGACCAGCCAGCAAGAGTTCAGAAAGAACTAAAAAAGGGCAAGCTTATTCAGCAGTAAGTCCCAAAGGCTGAAAACATTCTAGGTCTAATTTAGATTGCACAGAAGCTAGATGCTTCCTGGTCTCAACCTAGGCTAGCAGACAGAGGCAGTAAGCCTCCAAGACAATTACCACAGAAGAATAAAAGTCACTTTACAAGGACAGGTGTGTTGAACAGATGATGGACACTCAGTGTGGTAAGACCAAGTCCTCTGACCTTGTGCACAAGCCAAACCTCCAAAAGAAGAGCATGACAAAGAATATCACACTGGCTTATTTTAAGCCTAGCAGGGAGAGTATTCTCTCTAGGGAGGTTGTCATCCTTGTCGTTTGCTTCTTCACCAAATGCACATCCCCACCAGAGCCACTGAAACATAGAGAGAGGGAGATCAAGACCAGGGATACACTGAACATGTCAGTGCTCTATGGTTCTAGCCCCATGTGAGCAATCAAGTAATGGATTTTCTTTTCTCATTTTCTTGTTTTTGCACAGATTTGTCTGTCATTTTTATTGTTTGGCACTTGCTAGAAGTCAGAGTCACTCTACCCATGTCAAACGTACTCTGTTGCCTGTGCCAGGTAACGGGATAACAGTCAGCATTGCTCTCTCATGCCAGACATGAAGTTAAAGCATCCAACGTCAGGATAAGAACTCCAGACAGAAATAGATGGAAGTGGAAGACAGTGAGGGGGAGGGGCGGGCTACATGGCAAGGGTTGAAGAGCAACGATGGAGCCAGGGACCAACTGTATGTGAGAGCTCAAAACCCAAACCCTGCAGCTCAAACTGAGAAGGGGGAGTGGGCACAAAGTTGCACCCCTAACCAAGAAGCTATTTACAATTGCCACCTGCTGAGAGAGTGAAAATCAGTTTTCTCCAATGCATATATTAACTGTACTCTAGGGCAAGCACCATCCCAGGAATAGTTGGCTCACACAGAGTAAAACAAACTCCATTTTTGTGTGTGTATTCCTTTTGTTTTTTTTCCAGGTTTGTTTACTTTTTTTGCCGTATTTTTCATTTGTTTGGAGATGGGAAGGGTCGGAGAGGAGTTGAGGGAGGATTAAAGAATATGAACAAAACTAATATCGTGAGTAAAAACATACGGCAAATTCTAGATATAAATAGACTGCTTATATAAAACAAAACAAATGGAGCAGCCATACAGTGTGTGAGTTAACTCAGGAGTTTGGAGTTTGGGAAAAAAGAGTTTTATCTGACTTTATGCGTTCCAACGATTCCTGAATTTGGGTTCTTGAGAATACATTTCCAGGATCACCTCAGAAATGATCACTGCATAAAAGCCAAGCATTGCCTTTCAATCTCTGTGCTCCTCACCTGTGTGCTCTCAGCTACTGGGAGCTTGGGCTCTGACACTTGTCACATGGGGACAATGTGCAAAGCAGCATTAGCATCATGGAGAAAGGCTGCGGTCCTGAAGAGTACTAGTCCAGGTTTGATTGGTAGTGAGCAGAGGGGTCGGCTGTGCCTGCTGGGGTATTTAACATGATGACACACAGCTGCAGGGACCTGCCCTGTGAGCTGACTGAAGCACAGAGACTTTTCTCAAGCATTCAGATAGCTCCTGTGCTCAGTCTAACTGCAATTTACCACTGGAAGCGATGTGCTTGGGTGGTTTTGTTCTAGTATACCTAGCATGTTCTGAGTAACTGAATACTGCTTGGACAGTGGCCAAAAGTCTCCCAACAGAAATACAAAACGAAAGATTGTACTTTCGGTGGAAAATTTGGAAGGATGTTGATTTGCCCCCAGTCCTACAGTTTATTGTCGAGGCCTATCAGTAAACAAAAACTTCTGAGCCCTGATCACACTTTGAGAAGCAAACTGGGCTGCTCATAAAGCCCACTGGAGTCATAGAATATAACATACACACCTACAATATGGCAGGAGAGTCTTTTAAAGTCTAAAGAAACTTGGACCTGGGGCTGGAGAGATAGCTCAGTTGTAAACAGCACTTGCTGCCCTTCTAGAGGACCTGAGTTTAAGTAAAAGAACCCATATCAAGCAGTTCATACCACCTGTACCTCCAGCTCCAGGGGACTCACAACAACTCTCTTCTAGCCACCATAGGCCCACACTCATGTGCAATATGAGACACACACACACACACACACACACACACACACACACACCACATCTCTTATGCAAGTTGGGGGAAGAATTAATGGCCCTGAAGGAGATAGGAACTTATCTTAGTTAGGGTTTTACTGCTGTGAACAGACACCATGACCAAGGCAACTCTTATAAAGGACAACATTTAACTGGGGATGGCTTACAGGTTCAGAGGTTCAGTCCATTATCATCAAGGCAGGAGCATGGCAGTGTTTAGGAAGCCATGGCACTGAGAATTCTGCATCTTGTTCCAAAGGAAAACAAGAGAAGACTGAATCTCTCGGGCAGCTCGGAGGAGGATCTCAAAGCTCACCTCCTTAGTGACACACTTTCTCCAACAAGGACACACCTCCTAATAGTGCCACTCTCTGGGCCAAGTGCATTCAAACCACCACAGAACCCCACAGGAAGACTGACAGACTATGGGAGCTCTCAGAGACTGAGCCGCCAACCAAAGATCATATATGAGCTAGACAGACGTCACCAGCACAGGGCTGGGGGCACAGCAGAGAGCTGCCTTGTCTGACCTCAGTGGGAGAGGATGAGTCTAATCCTGCAGAGACTTGATGCACCAGGGTCACATCTCTGCAGGATTCCAACCTCCACAGAATCACATTTCCCAAGATGTTGACTAGCCCAATCTTGAGAGCCTCCTTCTGCCTACACACACTTACAAATCCAGTCAATGTTCATGCATTGCGCCCTCTCTGGGGAATGTAGCACACCCCACATATTCACCACCTCAACAACTGTTACTTCACAGTTTGGTTGGATATTCCAAACTGAAGCTCACTGAGCTTCAAGATCAGAACCCTTAGATCCTGGAGACAGATTCGGGTACTCCCACTGAAATTATGAATGTTGAGACATCAAATAAAAACTATGAAATAAATACTGGTAAGTCTGAAAGAATCACAATAACAATCGACCATAGCATGTCTCTGCAGTATCTAAAAGGACATGAAATACTATTTTCTTTCCTGTTATTTCTTGGGAAATACTTAAAATAACTACAGTGCACATGGATTCTGATGATTCACTGAAGCATGGTCAAAGGGTCACAGAGAATGAACTGTGCTTGGGTAGTCCTGCTTTTTCTTCCAGGGTTTGACCACAGAAGTCTCACACATGACCTGCCCTCTCTAAGCATACCTGCTTCTCCTCCATCCCTCCAGGAATTATATAAACAGTGCAGGCTGGGGAAAAGAGCCTTTCCACTCACTTCCATAAATCACCCTCACTGTCCTGCCTCAGTATGTAACTGCCCAGTCCAAACACATACTTATGCTTTATCAACCATGAGCTTTGGCTGATGTGTCGTTCCTTTATACATGCAGGCCTGCTTTTACTCAATCCAGACTTCAGGGTGGCCTGGGTGAGTACTCAGCTATTGGAATGTAGAGGGGTGGGAGTCATGACCACACCAAGGGTAGGTTCTCGGAGTCTTTCTAAATCACTGACAGTCTGAGATAAGAACACCGAGAAGCAGGAAGTTTACAAGTGAAAACTCTGTCAGAATGCTGGCAGGTTAAACTTCAGGTGATAGGAAAGGAATGATATTCCAAATGGGTACAACTCCCAGATATATACGGCATGGTGAAAGTATGATTCAGAATACAGAATGCCACCAGAATGAGCCTGACCTCAGCTGAATAGAGCAGGGTACACAAGTTATACTCCAAAGCTTGTCAATTATTTTTAATACCCCTACAGCAGAGTGATTGCATCTCTACTAAGAAATAAAACTAGATTTATGGTGCCAAGCATGAGGTTTGTTGACTTGCACATATTGTGGAATAGATAAATCAGGCTGATTGTCATATGCACAACCTAACATATTTCACGAGGACAACTCTTTTCTATTAGTTTTTGGACATGTGTTTTTATGGGTGTTCATGAGAACGACATGTCTGTGTGCATGTGTGCATGCATATATGTAGACTTCCCTGCCTGCATGCATATAGAAGTCAGAGGAGGGTCTAAGGTGTCCTGATCTATCATACTTCCTATGAAACAGGATCTCTAGATGAACTTGGGCTGACAACCAGAAAACAACCACTTTATTCCTGTCTCCATCTCCCATGAAACTGGGGTCACATGCAGATCTACAACTACATCCAATATTTTACACGGGTTCTCTGAATTGTACTCTTAGCAAGTGAGCCATTTCTGCAGCCCAGGACAACTCCAAAGTTCTACCCTCTTAGCAAGCTTTCAGTGCCACTCAAGCACTACACAGCAGCATACTAGGTGACATCATCATTGTTGAGCATCATGGAGTATACACAAACCCACAAAGGTAGCTCACCACATTTAAACTGTGGTAGATACACATGGTATGTCCTGTGGCTCCTAAGGACACCATGAACAAGCCAGAAGATCAAACCAGGCACAAGAGGAAATGACCCAGTCTGCACATGCAACATTGCAAGGGTCAGGAGGCTGCCCGTATAATACAGCATAGTGCTCTGTAATAGAATTTTTAATAAGAAATGCAGTCTTGTCTAGCTCATCTTAGTTCTGTTAAACAGTCTGCTTGCACAGAACCCCAAACCACACCAGCTACTTACTTTAACTTTTGTTAAACTACCTGCTTACATAGAATCCCTCCCCAACCAACTAACTGCTTATTTTAACTTCTATTAAACTGCCTGCTTACACACAACTGCTCCCAACAACCAAATAACTGTTTATCTTAACTCCTGTTAAATTGCCTGCATACACAGAAACCCCCAACAATTAACTGCTTATCTTGGCTTCTGTTAAGCTGCCTGCTTGTGCATCCCTCCCCTGCTGCAGCTGCCAAGTGAGATACCAGGTTGTGGATTTTGTTTTCAAAAACCCCTACTTTAAATACTTGGTGCTGCTGTTGGATCCTGAATACCTAAGTATAATCCCATCCAGCTGAAATAAAGACTTTGAATTGTCTATAAACTGTGTTTGAGAGGTCATCTCTGGTGGGCTCCCTTGAGACCCCCAGAGACTAGACCCTGACACGTAAGGGCCTTAGGACCCTAGTAGTAGTGAAGAATATACAAACTGGAGAGGACTTCTGGGGGTGCACACCTTGATGCATTCCAGGGTCTGTCTGATAGATGGTTGCCAAGTGCTCCAGAGGCATCCTGAGCCTCTGGTCTGAACATCTTCTAAGATAAATTTGCCCTGTGGAAAGTGCCACCTGATTAAGACACAAGAAGGAAGGTCAGATGTGACTGTTGATCCCATGTCTAGGCTCTGTGTGAGCTGTTACCAGAGTTTCCTGCTCTGTTGGATGAATGGATGCTTGGTGGCTACATGTGATTTGTGCATTTGTTGTTATGTCTATGTCTGCATTGTCTGTCTGTCTGTCTGTCTAAATAAGTCTGCCACTTGCTCTTGTGCAAGGGAATGTGCAATGCCCAAGAACCCTTCTAAAGTGTTTGTTAAAAGTATTGGGCATGCTTCTTAGATGGGGACAATTATGGTATTCATTTCTCCCTAGGAAGACCACACACTTTTTGGGGGAACTTTAGTGGTCCCCTTTTGAAATGAGACAGCTTCCAGAGGGACCTGTGAATCTCCAGGAGATCAGGACAGCTTAGAATGTTGTGATCAGCTCTCCTAGTCACCACAATCAGTTCCCTTATGCTGACCATTATCTAATATCTATCAGGAATCTACACTCATTGTTGAAAACTTGTGTTCTTTCACTGGGAGAAAGGGTTCTCTTGGTCTGGCCAGAACACTCATAAAAGCAAAAAGTACCTCAGGTTCTTTTTGCTCTGCCCTAAGAGGTGCACATTCCATCTCCTTATACTACCATTGGACCCAGGGGAAATTCAAGAAGGGCCAGAGGAAATGATTCTCCTCAGAAGGAAGGCCAGGAAGCTGACTCTATTTCATTTAGATCCTTCTTTCCCTGCATACAATGAGCAGTTCTGCCTATGGGGAGGACAGTAGACTTAATCTGAGGCTGTAGGAGCATTGTCTCCCTTGGGGGATGTCCTGGGACCCCATCATAGACAAGGGGAAGAAGAGGGAGATGAAAGTTTTCCCTGCCACCATTTATAGTATATGTCTCTTTCTCCACCAGTGATTATAGAATTGGAAGACCCAAAACCTTCCCTTTTCAGAGAAGCCATCATCAGCCTATTGGAGACTGTTTTCTACACAAACCATCCAACTTGGAATGATTGTCAGCAGCTCCTGGCCACCCTGTGTATGGCCAATGAGCAAGGCTGAATCCAGTTGAAAGGTAAAAAGTTGGCTCTGCAGTTGGGCAGCAGAACACTGCCAGACACAGTGCCCAGACAGAGTGGAACTTCCTGTCCACCTGACCCAGCTGAGGTCCTAATAATAAGGAAAGTGAGAGAACACTGGACACCTTCCACCAAACATTGTTGGGGGGACTAAGAGCAGCAGCCAGAAACCTGCCAACTTGTCCAAGGTAATTCATGTAATGCAGGGGCCTGACAAATCCCAAGCTGGGTTTCTGGAAACACTGTGTGAGGTATATGCTCCCGTGCTCTTGAAAATCCATGAAGCATTGATATAGACTTCGCCACACAGTCAGCCTCAGAAATAAGAAGAAAGCTCCAGAGGTTAAAAGGATTTGAAGGAATGAATAAGTCTCTACTTTTGGAAATCGCTCAGAAAGCTTACAATAGGAAAAGTTCAGCCAAAGACGAAGACAGGGGAAAAAATATCTCCCATATGGTGATCACTGCCCTTAGGGGACAGACAAGAGAGGAAATAGGGAATTAGACCAGGATAAAGAGAAAAGAATTGTCTGGAAAAGAACCTATGTGCCCATTGTAACCAGAAGAGTCACTGGAAGAATGAATATCTTAGCTCAAATGAAGACAAGAGTTGCCCACTCCTACAGCTAGCTAAAGATTGATGTGGCCAGGATTCCATATGAATTAGCCCTCAAGAGTCCAGGATGACTGCAAGAGTAGGAGACAAAACTGTTAACTTCCTAATTGACCCCAGTGTAGTCTACTCTGTTTCGATAGAACTCCTTAGATCCCTCACCTCCAAGAGAATAGCAGTCCAGGGAGCAACAGGCCACACTGCCTATTTTCTGTGGACAAACCCCCTGACTAGAGACTTAGAACAAGGAACTGTACCTTATTCTTTGTGGTTATGCTGGACTACCCATACCCATCGATGGAAAGGGACTTATTAGAAAAACTCAGGGCCACCATTTTCATCAGGAATTACTCAACTAGTCTAACTCTGGACTCAAGCCAAGCCTACCAACATTCTGGTTACCTGTCCTTTCTCCAAGGAGCATCTCTCACATGAGGAATTGGCCATAAGGAATGGAAGAGCAACCCTCAGGTTACTTGTAGGAACTAGAAACAAGGTAATTGATTTTTTGTGCCAAGGGAATTCTCCAGACTTAGTAACACACATGCTGCTGCTGATAATATTAATATTAATAATAAATTAATATATAATAATTATAACACAGTTCAGGTATTAAGTTTTCCAACACTAGAACTGGTCAAACAACACCCCATGGGTCAAAGGACCAAGCAAGGTATCACTAAACATGTCAACCTATTGAGGGAGTCAGGAATTCTTGTCCCCTGACTCTCTACAATGGAACAAACAGTCCCTTACTCCCTTGTCCTGAAGCCCAACACTTGAAACTTACCAGCAATACAGGATTTAAGGAAATCAACCAATGGAGAAAAAAATGTCTGTCCCACAGCATCAATCCCTTACACCTTCTAACCATGTTGCCTATCCCCCAAAGGAAGATTTATAGATCTGAGACTAAAAGATGCTTTCTTCTACATCCTACTGCCTCTGCTCAGCCAACCCACATTTGCCTTTGAATGGACAGACCCTCTCAGTCTCAATATACTAACTAACTAACATAGACTTAGTTGGTTGCTGAAAGGGTTCAAAAACTCACCAATATTATTTGTAGAAGGCCTGAGTACAGTTCTGTTAGAATTTAGGAAAAAAATCCACAAAGCACCATGATCCATTCTGTAGATGACCTCATCATAGCTTCAACCACTGAGGAAGAATATAGATAGTCAACAGAAGGCCTTTGAGAAAACTCCAAGCCCTAGAGTAGGGTCTTGGCCAAAAATGTTTAGGTATAAATCTTTCAGGTCACATGTCTTGGCTACAACCTGGAAGAAGGAGAGAAAAATCTTTCCCATGACTTAACCATCCTGAAAATGCCTACTCACACACTGAAAAGAGAGGTACAAGAATTCCTGGTGGCAACTGGATACTGCCAGCTATGGATGATGTGATTTGCTGAGATAGTAAAACCTCTTTAGGGTATTCAGCCTTTGGAGTGGACTAGGACTAGACAGAGGGATTTCAAAGCCTTGAAAAAGGCCCTGATATCTACCCTAGCCCTGACCCTCTCAACCATTACTAAGCCATTCTACTTGTATGTGGGTGAAGTAAGGGGGCACATTCCTAAGTGTTCCTCATGTAACTCCTGGCACCTTGGAAAAGACCAGTGGCATATCTATCAAAGAGACTTGACATGGTCACAGTCAAATAGCTGGCATGTACAAGGGCCAAAGCTGCTACTGTCCTGCTGGTAAAAGAAGCTGACTAATAAGCTGCTCTGGATCAACCATGTTGCTTAAGATGTCAGCCCTCAACCTTGCCAGTTTCCTTCAAGACACTGACCCCACTCAACCCATGCATTATAGTGAGGGGATTGGCCTGATCCAGTCTCTCTGGCCTGATCTAACAGATGTCCTGTTGGAAACCCCAGACAAGGTATTGTGTATATATGTGAGTAGTTTCATCCATGACTAGATGAGATATGCAAGCACAGTAGTAGTAACCCAAGATAAGACTGTGTGGGCACGGTCTTTGAGCAGAGGAATATCAGCTCAATGAGAGCTTTTATAAAGACAGGGCTTTTACCATGTACAATGATAAATCATATGCTTTCAACACAACCCATGTCCATGGGGGCTCTATACAGGGAAAGAGGGTTAGTAATCTCAGTAGCAAGAAAAGGAGAGAAGAAATCTTAGCCGTATTAGAGACTATTTGGTTAGCCAATAAGGGGATTCCGCAGAAGTCAGAGGCAATAAAGAGACTGACTTGGCCACCCCCAAAGTGGCTGTAGAACTACTCAGGCCTCTCTAAGTCTTTGTAGTCCTGCTAGAGCCCAGGTTACTAGACTGACCAGAAGATACCTTGGAGAGATTGACTGGGTGAAGCAGAACTGGCCACACAGAATGAACAGGGATGGTGGATGTTGACAGCAGACCCATCCTTCCTGTGAGTCTCGGAAGGTGAGTTGTTATGGGTCCCACCATTCCTCCCACCTAGCGGCTATGAAGACTATTCAACTCCTCAGACTCAAGTATTATGTTTCAAAATTGGAAATCCCGATTAAAGAGACCCCTTAAGATGTGATGCCTGTGCTCATCTGAAAGTGTAACTCCAAAGTAGAAAGGAAGATCCCACAAGGGATGGGCTCAAGTCAATGGGCCTAAGGAACACTGGGAGTAGGACTTCACTGAAATTAGGCCTACTCTTTGGGGCTACAAATATTTGTTGATATTTGTAGATACCTTCTCAGGAGGATGGAAGTCTATCCCACAGGAACGGAGACTGTTCCAACAGTTACAAAATAACTTCTTCAGGAAATAATTCTTCAGTTTGGGGTCCTAGCTTTGGGATCTGACAATGTCTTGGCTTTCATAGCCAAAGTACCTCAAAAATGTGACGAAGGTATTAAATATTAACTGAAAATTCCCTTGTGCATATAGGTCACAAAGATCAGGTCAAATAGAAAGGATAAAAAGAACTCTTAAGGAGACTCTGACCAAATCGATCCTGGACACTGGTGAAAAGTGAGCCAGCGTCCTCCCGTTTTCCCTGCCCAGGGCCCAACTCATGTCTTTCCAGGAGGGGCTTACTCCATTAGAAGTTATGTCTGGGAGACCACCACCCATCCTCTCCAAACTCTGAGAGATTCCCCAGGCGGAAATGTCCAATCTCTTCCTTCTTGAGCCCTTCCTTGCAGGAAGCTCCCCAGCCCACGGACTGGACTGTGAAGGGAATCCTATCATCTCCCACCTCTGAACCCACCCACCAGTTCCAGCCAGGAGACTGGGTTTGGATAATGAGGATCCCCACCTGGACTCTGGAATGACCTGGAAGGGACCATACCAACTTATGTTGATCACCTACAAATTCTGTGAGAGTGCTGTCATCCCCTGGTTGACGACTCTCAATTAAAGAATGCCACTGCTGACAACAGATGGACCATCACTCAGACTTCAGACTCTTAAAGACAAGACTGGCCTGACCTCACTAACCCAGAACACTATATCATCTTTTCACTCCTCTCTGTTAGGAGACAGGAGCCTACAGCCCTCACTGTACAACTCCATATCTGGACTTGTGGATTAAGAATAGCAGACACGGGGAAGATGGTAGTCAATCTGACTATAGGCAGCAGCTCCAGTTCCACAGACCTTTGTTCTTTGAGCTAAACTTTTGGAGTTTAGTTAAACTACAGAAGAAGTGAATGTGGACACCTGTCTTTTGAGAGGGAAATACAGAAATTCAAGTTATATGCATGCTCTATGAACTGTCAGGGGTCCAGTAATCAGGATGGGGTGTTTCTATTGTGTCCATGGTGTTGTGAAACTGAGGTACCCTGGAAGCCAAAACTTACAATATACACAAAAGAGGGGTCACTCCCAAATGCTGCATGATGGAGAACTGTAATCCCCTAATCATATGACTGAGATATTAGAGACAACACAGGAATGGCTACGGTCCATAGGATACTGAAAGAACCTGGAAAATAACCCTACCATATTACCAAAGAGACCAAAGGAATATGTTTTCCATTCAGAGGAGGCCACCTTCCCAGGTCCCTAGCTAGACCTATGGGCTCCAACAGAGACCTCCTATCCATCCCAAGGGATAATCCCAACCAATGCTCCCAGCCATAAGACTGGCCCCCAGCCAGTGCCAATTACTGCTCTAGTCCTCACTGACAATGGAACCATGAACGCTTCTATACTCTCTGCCCTTTACATGGTTTGCTGCTTTCTTAATCACACACACCCTGGAATTTGTCAGGATTGCTGGCCATGCCTGAACCCCTGAACTCCTCATTACATAGAGCTAGGGACCAACCAGACCATCTGTTCATCAGCAAATAAAACCAATTATAACTGGGAATAGCCTAAGATAACACTGGGGGACCTATAGGGAATGGGAACCTGCCTGCTGCCCAGGACTTGTTACCTAGAAGCCTCATCTTACTCTGATGCTTGCTATTCCACTTTCCAGATCAATTTCTCTTATCAGCAGCAATACTTTGTTGCCCCAAGACCACTTGGTGAGTACACACAATGGTTCAACTAAATGTGCCTCCTGAGAGGCATTCCAAACCATAAGTCCCTTCTTTGTGTGCTAGTGCATGTCCTGCCCCACGTGTATTATATAATGGGGAAGAAGGGGGAGCACACTTTAACATGCTGTAATAGAAAGAGAGAGTTGTGTCTATCCACCTTCCACTGCTGCTTGGAGCCGGGGCAACAACCATAGGAACATCAGCCCTCATAGTCACTGACCAAAGCTTTAGAGAATTAAATAAGCAAGTGGACCTGAACTTAGAAGGGAGACTTCATATGCAGAATAGAGACACAAGTAGCAGAAGTAGCTCTATAAAACCAAAGAGGTTTAGATCTTCTCTGAAACAAGAATTATACATGGCTTTAGGAGAAACCTGTTTCTATGCCAGTAAATCAGGGGTAATTTCAGATAACATTGCGATGGTTAGGGACTACTTCAAGGAAAGGGAAGACAGTAAACATAGATGAGGTAATTAGCTATCATTTATAACTGTAATAATGCTTCCCATGGTTGACCACCTTAACTGTGAGCATTAGGCAGACTATTGATTCTTATCCTGATCATGTTAATGGTGGGACCCTGCATCCTCAGATACATGGCCAACTACATCAAATAGAGAACAAACTCAGTTAAGCTACTGGTACTTTGGACCAAATATTCCCTTCCCAATAGAACAGGATGGGTCAATAATTTGACTCATTCCCATAGGGAGTGTGACAGGGCAAGACAATACCAAGGTCCCTCCATCTTGTATTGTTGCTGAGGTCATTTTAGGCTTGACTAGAATTTGATCTCCTTGATTGGAAACTTCAAGGAAATCTACCCAAATCTACTCTAGGAACCCAAGCTGAGATGTCATAGCTAGCTTATCTTAGCTTCTGTTAAACTGCTTGATTGCATAACACCCCTCCTCCTCACCTGCCAGCTAAGGAACCAGGATGTGGTTGTAGCTTTCAAAACTCTTTTACTCTAGACACTTGTTGCTCTACTTGGGTATACTTGAGTGCTGTACCAAATGCCTGAGAATAGTCCCAGCTAGTTGGAAGCAAGAATAAAGACTTCCAATTGGCTCTAAACTATATTTAAGTGGTTATCTGTGGTAGGCTCCACACAACAGTCTAAAATAACCCTGAAGCATATAGTGTGGTTTCCATGAGATATAAACCCCTGTAGGCTCAACTTTCTCCCCAGTTGGTGGCACTGTTTTGGAAGGTTTAGCTTTGATAGAGGGAGTGGGCTTCAAGAGTCTATAGCTTTGCTTCACTTCCAGTTCACTCAGTTTCATGTTCATGGTTGAAGATGTGAGCTCTCAGCTTCCTGTCTCTGTTGCTTCCATGCCACTGCCTCAAACTTAAACTTTCTTCTGTAAGCTGATGCTGGTCATGGCAGTTTATGACAATCACAGAAAAGTAACAAGTGAGTGTGTGTGCATGTGTATGTGCATGTGTATGCATATGTGTGTGTACATAGGTATGTGTGTATGCATGTGTATGTGGTGTGTGTCTGTGTGTGTGTATATGTATGAATCTGTGTGTATGCATGTATGTGTGTCTCTGTGTGTGGTGTATATGTGTGTGTGCACATGTATGGGTGTCTGTGTGTGTAACATATGTGTGTGTTGTTTCCTGTTAACTATCATTGACTGTACACAATTGTTCACCCTTTCATGCTGCTGTCACCAACCTCCTTGCAAATGCTTGAGTGAATGCACTGTGCAATGGCCTCACAGTAGCTGGGTGTCACTAGAAATGTTTCAGTAGCATTTAGTTGTATGCTATGGGACAACCTTCAGACACACAGTTCATCACTGACCAAAGCATCAGTCTGTTGTTCACAATCATATAGGAAAGAAACACTGTCACCGACTCCAGTCATTACAGTGTTTAAAAGGGTCATGAAACACGAGGAAGCATACATCAGCTGTGGCCTTTCCACTAAAGAAAATCAGTGGATGAGGGAGAATTTCAATGATGAAATACGCCGGGTGGTGGTGGCACACGCCTTTAATCCCAGCACTTGGGAGGCAGAGGCATGAGGATTTCTGAGTTCAAGGCCAGCCTGGTCTACAGAGTGAGTTCCAGGGCAGCCAGGACTATACAGAGAAACCCTGTCTCAAAAAAACAAAACAAACAAAAAAAATCAACAATGAAATACACATGTGACTTTCAACAGCTCTTATGCTGGGCACTCACTTAAGGAAGACATATTGAAAGGATGACATCTGCCCCGTACACAAATTTCTCAGTGCTGTATGTTAGCCAGCCCAAGGTATGCCAAGTCTGAAATTCCTGTCATGAACTGACACAGCTAGCAATGGTCAGTTTCCAGCAGAGGCAACTGTATTTGCTTCCTGGAAAAAGACCTTATGAGCCCTGACATCAGTGTCACTGGAGGACAGATGTCACCCAGGCTGTCTCTACATTTCCTTTTTCCAACTTTCTGCGTACAATGACAGAAAGGACCTCCTTCTCTTCACAGGGCCACTACCACAATGTGTAGCTTCAGCACAGGCCTAAAGTCATGGAACCAGCTGACATATATGTCATAGTGTATATGACCACACACTGAAACATGTGACACTGAAAGCTAATTCCATCCATCCATCCACAGTCAGTCCAGGTAAGTATTGTGTAACAGGGTTGGAATGTCAAGCCAATAGCCAGTCACTTCAAACTTGACATGAAAACCTACCAAGCTAACCCAACTCATAGGACTCTTCTCTAAGTGAGATGTGCATATCGTGGTGTTGAATCATGCCATAAGTAAGTGTGCTGGCTGCTGGGTAGCAGTGAAGATGGATAGAGACAGTAATCCTAAATACAAAGAAAATACAGCCAAAAGCAACGCTGGAGCCCTCTCGGCCTCCTTCCGTGCTTGCCGCTCCTGCTCAGGAACAGCTTCTCTGCCCCAAGCCAGCCCTTCTGCTGCTGCTGGGTGACCATTAATCCCACATCCTTTCTCCTGAAATGCTCAGCTCTTCCTCAACCCTCTACCCCATGTGTGTGCATGTGTGTGACATATGTGGTGTGTGTGTGTGTGTGTTGTGTACAGATATCCTTGCTCAGTTACTTTTTAAACCCAGTTCTTCCCTCAAGATTTCTCTCTACTCTAGAAACTCCTATAATACCTTCCATTTTAAAAAATGGTAAAATGAGACGTCACAGGGATTTACCACTTCTCCGTGTAGAGTTCAGTCATGTTAAGTATCTTCGTGTTGTGAAACAATCTCCAGAATGTTTGCATCTTGCACATCCGAAACCTTGTGCCTGTTCATCAAGAAGCTTCTCCTCCTCTCTCCTAGACCCTCACATACTCACAACCACATCGAGCTCCTGCTTCTAGGATTCTAAGGACC